>JAODTK010000083.1:0-16008 GCA_026419785.1 Sclerodactyla briareus | reverse complement strand
CGATTGGAGTCTCTAGTTCAGGTCAGTATAGTGGTTTCAGCCAAGGTGGAAACGATCTGCAGTGGTCCGGACCAGAAGGAGATACATTTCAGGTGAGATTCGAATATGTACTTGTCCAGCTCTATCAACCTCGAATCACAGAGCTTTTCTCCATACAGTTCGCTCTTATCCTCTAATCCGCTGAGCTACGTTTCGTCAGCCAGAATTTGGAATGGGAAAGGTGCCACTCTTGGATTTTTGAAAGGTTCACCAGTTGCTAACCTGTTAGTACTAACTTCTAATAATCAAGAGGAAATCAAAAAACCACTTTGACTGTTGCCCAATTGTGCATGTTTTGTAGGTATTTCCTGCATCGTATGTAATTTTATTAATTCTGGCGGCCATTTTGGTGGCCATTTTAGCCGCCATCTGGGATTTTTGAAAATTTTAACAGTGCTAACGTTAGGAATAACTTTAATAACACTAGGAAAAAAACCCATTTTGGAAAATGGCGGTTGTGACAGTGGAGTTTGTCCGCCCTGTCCCGGACACGGACCATATCCCCTGTTACAACAACAGTGGATATTGTCAGTGTGTCCAGCGGACACCCCGGACAATATCCACTGCAGGGGTGCCGACAGTGGATTCGATCACTGCGAGAGGACACATGGACAGTCACAGTGACAGTGAAAATTGTCCAGGTATTCCTATGGTGCGTTTTTCGAAGTGGTGACTTAGGTAATTACCAGATAGCGTGAAGTAAACCCGTACCTGCTTCCAAAGGTTATGTGACGCATTAACAAATCTCTCGGGTTTTGTCCGCTAAACCGGTATATAAGGAGTATACGAGGTCCGAAAGAAAGAAAGCGCACTATGTTGCAGTTCGGAGATAAAACAAGGGACGGTTAATACACCGTACGTCATTACATTGGTGTGTGAAAAAGGTAGCCGCGGGAGGAAACTAACAAAAAGTCTGATGCCTGACAAAAAAATACGTGTAATCTCATATCATCTACACGCACGTACACGGGTCCGATGACAATTCTTCCGATCGCCGATCTCCGTATTTTACAGTGTGGTTGTAGAATTATTAGCGAAATAAAGTTGTTTAAACTAGGGGAGAAAAGTTTGACGCGATGAAATTAAGCTGTGGAATGTTACGATTTTTTTCGTTGAGGGTCTTTTTCACAGCAAGAATGGACGTCGGGCGCGGAGTCAGGGTCGTTATCTGTCATTGCGTTTGAACTGTTGGTTGCTCGGTGCATACAAACGGTTCTCGCCTAACGAACATTTAACAAAGCCCAATAGTTAGGCCTCGGCCACAGCCAAGGTGCGTGAGAACTCTTTTGCTATGTACTACAATAACACTACAGCCTCCGGTTTATCGATTTAAACTCAAATATCGAGCTTTCCTTACCGACTTTGGGAGGAGTTGCTCACCTGGAACATCAGCCTCGAAGAGAATCCGATCTGCCGTAATGTTATGTCAAAGCTTTATCTCAGTGGGTTAGGCCTAGCTTAGCCTAGGCTAGGCCTAGGTGTGGAATTTGTATTTTGTATCCCTATGCTAATGTAGTAATAAATGGCCTCGAGTTACGAGGCTTACATAGAGACGATTGTGGGGAGGCTTGGCCTAGGCTAGGTACTAACCAGTATCTAGGCTAGGCTAAGTTGAACTTTTGAAGGAAGGACGGTGGGTGCCCAAGATTAGAACTTCACTAAAGGAAGCCAAGTTATGGGGGGCCGAAATAACATGTTTCATGAGAAATTAGCCATTGTTATCAAAATTTCTTGTGTATCTGTATCTTCCGCACTTACTTACTTAAACACTGCGCTGGTGTGTTATCTCCGACCAACTGGCAACCAAGATCCCAAACACCGAAACAAGGTCAAAATGGGCTTTTAGCCGAGAGCCAGAAATTTAGATCAATGGCGCCTTGTTTTGATTTAAACGAGGTTGACACTAGCGACGTATATTATGTCAAGTGTCTAACAAATCACTACAGTGATTGACTAATGAAGCCGAGACAAAGGACTCCAGGCAATTTCATTCCCATGATTATTCTGGCATGGAACGATGCAAATCGACGTGACTCCAGAAAGAATCGGATCAAATGGCCAATGAGTGAAACTCATTTCATAGGGGCACTTTGTGTTAGCATGTAAACAGGTCAGAGGGTGTCATAAAATTTTGTTCAAAATTCAAATTTAAAGGTATTTCGAAATCAAAAAGTGCGAATATATTTGTTTGATAATCGTTGCGGAATTTCCCCAATCCTACCACCTCAACCTTCCTTAAACCATCAAAGATGAGTAAGCCATTGCCTTCGAATATGTCTCTCTAAGTCACGCGTGATATTTGAATTCGAATATACAGCGTGATAGCGCAGCCACCACCAACTGAACCCAAAGTCATGTTTTTTTTATGGTTACAGTAATAGTCATCTAGAACTAACATTTGTGACCCACAATATCCTTCTTTGAATTTTGTGCTACGCTGCTCGACAAATCATGGTGCCCACTGCCCACTCACTTAATCTGAAACGGATGAACCCTGCGTCCAATTCTTTTTAATGGTGCAGTAAGTCGTAATATTGTGAAATAAAAAAAGGGAAAATCTGGACCTCACCAATTTGAGTCAAAGAGCACCAATTGGGAATATTTTGATTGCATGGTACCAGTCAGTGAATTTCACTTCCATTTTGGAGGGGTTTTTTTCAGAGGAAAATAGTCATCTGGCACTCACCAGTCATCTGTCGAGAACTGACTCTAATAGATTTAATTAATAGTAATCTGACCCCTTCACAATATAGGCCCAGACTCGCATGAACATAGAGAGGTTAAGGTAAATGGGATATCACCAGAGAAGAAGAGAAGAAGATCATTCTAGTGTAGTAAACATTCCAATGTATTTATGAAAATGGCCAATCTGGAAATCACCATTTGGCATCAAATAATAAATAAATTTGGGAAAATGGCTATGCTGATGACCAAACCAATCATGGCGCCGCTTTGCTTGGATAGCCAAGAAATCGCAAGAACAGTGGTGAGGAGGAAAGTCATAATAATGTTTTATAGTTAACTTTCCACAATTATAAACATGAAAATAGACCATAGGGAGATCACCATTCGCATGGGCGTCAATTCTGGGGGGGGGGAGGGGACGGGGTCATGTCCCCCCACTTTTTGAGGCTGCTCCAATTGACTTCGTAATTTTTCACACAGTGATTTTTGGCGGCGAGGTCATGTCCCCCCCCACTTTGGCCTGTCCCCCCCACTTGGGCCATGCCCCCACCCCCCCTTTGAGAATGGATTGACGCCGATGACCATTTGCATTTGAGAAGGCCCAATTCGAACATTCGCTGCACGGCAAACTAATGGTGCCGCTTTGATTTGATAGTATGACCCCGCTTGAAAATACGGTGGCTTAGATGATATTTATTTTAATGTGCAAAGTTATTTTCATTACTACATGAAAAACGGCCTGCCTGGCATTCAGAGGGTCCCCTTAGTCCTTGGGTATAATTTAGCATTCTGAATCTAGACATCAATAAATTCATGACAAGTATCTCATTAAATAGTCCTCTCATGATAGCTTTTGGGTCATCCATGAGGTTGGGGCAAATGGTGCATGATGTGACAAGTTTTTTTTTTAAATGTGTTTTTTTTTAATGTGATCTCTATTTTGCATACGCATATCTAATATTATTCATTTGGTCATAATTCCACCAGATTTCTTTGTGATTGGCACCCGTCACCCGGATTGCAAACTTTCAATATAGAAATTGTAATGGGGAGTAAAGATATTTAGAAAAAGAAAAAATATAATTAATAGACTTCGGCCAGATTTGTGTTTACTCTTCAATTAAGTCTGGGTGGTTGCTGCACTGCATTTCAGAAAATTTGAAGGTGTTGCAACTGCAACCCAGGCTAGCTACAGTAATATGAGAAAAAAAATTCTTATTTTCCTCTTTTGCAGGCCCCTGCCAATGGTGGAATTTATGGCCAGATGCACTCAGCGTGAGGGTATTACAAGAAGCAAAATGGTTGAGTTGGCAATTTGCGCGATGATTAATGGTTCTGTTGGGGCAGAAAATAATTCAAGGGGGAAAATCTGCCGATTCAGCAGTTGTGGCAAACCACGATCTTGGACTATGTCACATTTAGCTGTCAAGTGAGTCTCATATACACCATTCTTGTGTATGACACTATGCAGCCAGATGAAGTTGTAGTACTGATTATTGATGGGGACAACAGAGCCATAAATTACGGAAAGACATGTCACATGACCAGATATGGCACCGTCTGATTGTCCCAGCCTCTCCTGAGTGGGAATAAATTATTGCAGCAGCCAATCTCCGGACAAGACGGGTTAGCAAGGGCAAGGGGGGGCTTTTTTGAAGACTATACTCATACAGTGCCACTTCTGCCCTACACATACTTTTTCTATGCAGGAAAACTAATCAAGAGCCCAGGGTATAAGCTTCAGCGTGAGGCGTCGCACCAAAAGGGCGCGGAATCCAAGCGAAAGCAGTTTGAGGACTGGTGCCCATGGCATAGCAGCGACTGTTGCAAAATGGTGAGTGGGTCAGTTGTAGAGAAATTTTTGTTTTCCTCTTTGGTAGCCCTGCAAGGTCGAATTATGGCCAGATGCACTTGGAGTGATGGTTGTCTAAAAGAAAATAGGTTGGTTGGGCAAATTCGCCGATTGAGTGGTACCGTGGGTGTGAAACACGATTCCAGGGGGTCAAAATCGTTGATTCGGCAGTTTTGCAAACATTCATCGATCGTGGACTTTGTGCAAGGGCATAATAAAAAAAGCTGTTTATGTCACAACTAGGGCCTGTCAGGGGAGTCCTTTGTAGGCTACCATACAGATCTCCGTTTATGTGTATGCAGTCTGGCTGAAGTTTCGTTACTATGGGACTTAAGCCTAAGCGCCAACATCGGACTTTCGGAATTTGCCAATAGTCCAAAATCAATACTTTGGGTCAGAGATGTTGCTAAATACCAACTAGTAGGCGTAATCTCACCCAGGTGATTGATTATTGATGCAAAAAATGAGCAATAATTATAGGAGCAGTGTCACAGACCGATATGGCAACGATTGATTGTCCCAAGCCTTCTAAGTGGGAATTAAATTTTCCAGCCAGCCGTCTTCGCAACAGACAGGTTAGGGCTATGGGGGCTGTTGAAGGCTACTTCCTCAGTACCAGTGCCACTACGGCCCTGTACATTAACTTGTTATATGCAGAGACTCATCGAAAGCAGTGGCAGCGTCCGAGAGAGAGGGAGTCGCACCGAGGGACTGGGCATCCAAGTCGAGTTGTCATTTACAGGCAGGTGTGAGTGGTGTCCCATTACGTAGGCCATGTTAATGTTGCAAATGGTGAGATAGGTTCAGTGGTAGGAATTTACTACAGCCTAACGTTCTACACTATCGTGGTATGGTGGCCCACTGAAAATTGCTGGCTATGCTGCTTCCTTGTACCTATGAATGAAGGGCCTATCCTAAATCAGACACATGGTTGTCTCAGTTGGATTTTTTGGGCGTGAAAAATGCACGGGCCCGGCTCGCTCAAAGGTTTTCCCGCGTGACAACTGGCTGACCCCGACTTGCGGGAGGTGGGGATGGTCTTCAAAATCAGTAATTTGGGCGGTAAGCGTGTTTAGTCCAGTGGAATGTCCAGAGAGGGGGGGGGGGGGTTTTTGTGTGTTGTTTGCTGTTTTTCCTTTCCTGAAAATGGCACATAAGCTATTAAAATAGAAGAGTTGACTAGCTCTCCTCTTTTGCAACCATGAAAAAGTGTGATACCCGGCGTCCTCCCAGCGGTAGCTTGAATGATAGAGTAAATTAGAGGGCCGGGGAGCGTTGAGATTAGACCCTGTCGGGACTGAAGAGAGCAGGTTGGCTGGATGTCTTACATCTTGGCTACAGGTTACATCCCTACCCTTTTGGTTAACGTTTCCTAAATCGTTAGTTAGTGCGGCATGACCTACGTTCTGTACTCCTTCCTTTTTTTTCATATAAATTAAACTGAAGATCTGCATTTCCCTTTCCAGAGTAGAGGGCAGCTTAGAACTGTCTTTGCCTCCCCCCCCCACCCGGACTCGGCTCCTTCACTCACGAACCTCCGGACCGTGCTGGTACTGTACCTTGTGTCCTTGGGATTGTGTTCATTGTTAGAAGTTCGCTCTCTTCTTCCTGATGTCTTGGAGTTGTTCACCGACCCAAGGTGAGTCCTCTTCAATAGATATCGTTCCATTCGATATTTAGGTGGCTCTTGGGTCATACGCCTTGGTGGACAGGGAGTCATTCCCCTTTTTTCCATAGTGTAAGGGTTCCCCTCTTCCACCTTGACAACAATATTCGCTGGACAAGGCAGCCCCGCCCATCTGCGATGTGTCATCTAGACCATCTACCAAATACATCCACTTGAGATTGTAATTCAGTTTAGCTTGGCCTTGATCCCATTCAGAATGTAAAAAAAAAAAAGAACACTTAAGCCACCACCATTAAAACTACCCACTAAACAATGATAGGACATAACTAGAAGCAAGTCTGTGAAGCTTTTCACTACATAGGCCCAATGTACAATTTGTACACTGTAGCACATTGTGAAGTGCATGTTAGGAGGAATTACCTTATTTTTGATGAACCATGTTTTTGTGGTATGGTTATGACTTCTCCTGTACCCAGCCAAATTTTGTGCCAATTGAACGCCTCCGACTTCCACCCAGGTAGCGGACGGCAATAGCGATATTCCTACTCGGAGATTTCTGCTAAACCTTCCAACAAATAGTGGCCTAAAAAAAACCTTTTTTAGAACCCATTTTTTCTGTTACTTAATGAGATCTGATGGGTTGTTGTTTTCGCCTGCAAGTGAAAAAGCATATTCGAGAGTACAAATGGTGTTGAATTTGGTTGGAAACCAGGTATATTATTAACTAAATTGCCACCCTGCACAGGAGAATTGGACCAAAACAGAATTACGTCAATGAAAGTCGTCCGCCAACTCAAAGCACCTCTAGCCAAGAAAAGTAATTGGTTGATGTATGGTAATTTGAAGTGTCATTGGTGCTAAAAGCTACTCTTCTGCTTTTGAAATGAATGGTGGGCTTGGGCCTCCAGTAAAAGGGGCATACAAGGATTCAGGGGCCGACTAAACGGATGCAATTTAGTGTATAAGTCATGGAGGGTCTAATGGAGGTCCGCTACCAGTAGGTGAGACAAGGATACTACTTGAATATTATGCTCATGAATGACAGTCCCATGTGCTTATGAATGTAACCAAGAATGTAGTGAAACCATGAGATGTCCCCCCCCTAAAAAAACTTCCCACCCAAATGGTGCACCCATGAACACATTCAGAACCTGATTTGCCCTTATTGGTTGGAAAAATTTTGGTCCTCTTTCCGAACATTATCAGGTTGAATACACTACCAGTGGACAAAGTCAAAAAATGCCAACATGAGAACCTGGATGTTTTAAACTGTAACTTGCAAAAACCAATCTTGATGTACAGTGACTGTATCATGGACACATATTTCTCAAACAAGTATTGCATATTGGTAGTTTTGCTATTCTCGGATGATTAAATGTTAACACATAATGACCATATAATCAAGTTTTTGCATATATTTTGTTCAATGGTATATATACTAATACAGGATCTATCCTATCATGCAGGCTAATGGATGCATTGGTGGATGCCATTCAGCGTATATAACAACTTTGAAGTGTACTGAACTGATTAGATTTCTGGCATTATATGTGCTTATAAGTATCCTAATTTTACGATTTTTATCTATAGTTTTATCTATAATCCGCTAAATTTCACCGTAATGGACGAGGTCCCAAGGTATGATTTTAACTATTTTTGCATCACAAGTATCTAATTCATGCGATTTTTTCTCTGGGGTATTGTGGGGTGCATCATACAACCACTGAGAGATGAACATCAGACCAAGATTACTCTTCTTCTTTCCACAGGCATACCTGCTACACTGCAAGCACACTTTGTACAACCAGCAGTGGTCCTACCCTTCGCCAAGACCCAAATGTAGCCTTCCACACTTCAGCAAAAGCAACTAACTGCGGCCCCAGCTCCAAGGACGAATGCCCAGAGTGGGTGAGTCATCTGATGCTGACAGACTGAGGCCAGACCCCTCCATACCATGCCACAGGTACAACCATTTTTGGGACAACTGTTCCTTAATTTTCGACTGAGTAGAGGAAGGTTTTTTGTGTGTTACAACAGACATTAGTGGTAAGTCTGTACTAAAGGACACGCTTCCTGATATTCCACTGTACACCTACTCGCACAGATTGTAGCAACTTCTATTGACCCTAATACAAAATTGTGATTCTTGTTCTTGTTATTATTATTCATTAATCTAACATAATTCTGGAGAGCCAGGTGTACTCCTCTGAATGTACTCGACTACACGGGAAACAGCCCTGTGGGGTTGTGACCCTCTCCCCCCCTCCAACTTTTGAGAAGTCCTCACATTTTTTTCCACACCCCAGATGCTTCTGAATTACTGCCTTGTACCCCCCAACACCCATCAGTGGTGGGTCTTGCTCCACCAACAAGCTGCTGTGTGACTTATTAGTCTTCATTGTAGGACACTTCAACAAATAGCATCAACTTTATTACAAGAAGCATTGTAAAATTCAACTCAGTCCAAAATACTGAATCATGTAACATACTTTCTTTCTGCCATGGGCGTAGCGAAATGTTTGTGATTGGTGGGGGGGTAGAGATTAATTTTTCCCTTTTCCCGACGGATTCTGGCACTTAAAGTGACTGACATGGGGGAGGGGTCCTAAAGGGAGGGGGGGACCCCCTTCCCCCTTCGGAAATTTTTGAATATTGAAACGTTCCCAGATGCAATCTGGGCTAATCTTTCAGTAAAATGGGCGTTCAGTAATACCTTACTTACTCGACCACCGCTCACCACGTCAACATACGCGGACCCCTTCCAATTTGGAACGCGGAAAAATTCTGCCTCGAATCCTAATATATATAGTATATGAGTATAATGAAGCAACCATCGCGCGCACAATTTGACACTTCAATGGTGGCAATTGATCAAAGTTTTGGCCATTTAAGTGCCTCTTCTTTCCACTTATGCATTATGGTATATCCCTAACCAGATTTTAACTAATTCTGTGCCCAAAGTTTGGGAGTTTCCTGCCGCGAATTTTTTATCTAAAAAAACTGGGGGAGGGGGAGGGGGGTACCCTCTATCTCTCGCCTTGTACTCTTAGCTCTGCCGCTCGCATGATCCCTCCCCGCCTAAAAAAACCGACTGTTTTTCACTTGTTTCATCTGGATATGCTTTCTTAATTGTTTTCAGCAAATGCTTTGAATTTTTTTTAATGTATCTGATCTCTCTGGAATATATAGGACCAGAACCAAAAAACCTTTCAAAGAACTGTCGGACTCGTTCGTGGAAAATAGAATGTCAAACGCGGTTTGCCTTTTATTCCCCCTTTTGCCGACAGACTCGGTCACTCGTCCAATTACACTGACGGGCCGTCAACAATAATATATGTTTGCCGTCGTGCCATCCTCTGCCGACGCTGAATGGGCCAGTTAGATGATTAAGATAGCCCAAAGTCGAAATAACGCCGATAATGAAGTCTGGCTTCCGTTTTTTGTTTTTTTGCCCCTTTTCCTTCCGTTCCCCTGTCCTTCCCCTTTCACGGGTCCCTTATCTTCTGTCCCTTCTGCCTTTCCTCCCTTCCCCTCTATCTTTTTTCCTCCTCACTCATTCTTTTCCTCTTCTTTTTTCTCCTCTCTTCCTTCTTCCTCCTCTTTTCTTTCCTCTTCCCTCCTTTTTGGCCGACAGAAACCGAAAATTTGCCGACGGCAACCAAATTATTGGGGGGTGACACCCCCCCCCCCCCCCCCCCCCCCCCCCCCCCCCCCCCCCGCTCGCTACGGCCCTGCTCTCCTCGTCAACTACTCCAAACCTGAGGACATATCAAACTACTCATGTTGGCCTAATTAACAGTAGCCCTGTAGTGTAATCACAATTTTCTAGTTGGGAATAATCGATGACACTCAACAGGTGGTTGTGAGCGGGCCGGGATGTGAGGGGGGGGGATGGATTGCCGACTGCTGATTGTACTCTTGCACGTCACCATGCTTCATTTTGGCCTTGCTCATGAGAAAACAAGAAAGTAATAAGCGGCAAGAATTAATTGATATTTTTTTTAGAACGACGACCAAGTTAGTAGGAAGTTGGCCTTCTTCTGTGAATCGTACTGTTGAGCTCCAGCAACAAGATGCCACATTGTCTATTCTTATGATTTCATTAAGATTTTCTCAAAAATTTGTGGACTCGATCTTGTTTGATTTTTTTGGCAGAAATGTTACCAGTTGAGTACATAATTACAGTACCTCCTATTTTTGTGAAGTATAGTTCAAGCTTCCTGTGAGCTATGGTATGTGGTTTGGCAAAGGGCACAAAATAGCAGGTTCTTTTTTCTTCACTAGATGTCCGATGTTTTTGAGACTTTGTCAGATTTCCCCCGTCCCCCAAACTTTGGTGGATTTGTCAGGATCTGTCCCTCGTTTAGGTCTTTTGAGAATTTGGAATGAAAATGAGGCTTGTCGTCGTAAGCCAATTCAATGCAAATTTTTCGTTGATTTCCCATGTTTTTAAATTTTGGTGGAGTGTCTGGTCACCATTGGTCTAATTAGATGAAGTTAGAGATGGAGACACTACGGGGCAAATTAAAAAGTCAAAATTGCCAATTGTTTTCATCATTGCAAATTTTCAGTTTCATTTAAAATACACACTTTACAAAACACGACATGGGGTTAATAATCATTCCCCAATAAATTTGTGTGTGGTATGTGACGCCCAACTTGTTCAACACGATCCTCGATCCTACCTGGATGGATGAAGTTCATACTTCGTATATATGTTCCCATATGAGTACATGATTCTTATGTTTTGGGTCAGGTCATTAGGTCATCCTGAGGTTCAAACCTATCGTTTTTATTGTGGCCCTAGGCGTTCTGGGTGAAAATTGTGGAAAACTGATAATTTTTGGCTCATTTTAGCTGGTTATATGAATAACTTGACTCCTAATGACTGATGAAGCTCATACATGGTATATGGGTTCCTCAAAATGACTACATGATCCCTATGTTTTGAGGTCAGGTTGAAGGTCTCGTGTCAAGAGAGGTCGTTCTGACAATTTTTGTTTAACATGTTAGGTCCAGAATGACTCGTCTGATCAGAATGAATTCCGTAACAGCTCTCTCATGAGAGTACGGAACCCTATTTTTTGGGGGTGGACCATGTGTCAAGCTTTTTTTTTTGGGAAATGAAAAATTGGGTGAATTATTGATATTTGGCACGCTCGTTAACACGATTACTCGAATCCCACCTTGCTGAATGAAGCTCTTACTCTTGTATGTGGGTATTTTTTCCCCATGATGAGTACATTCTCCCCTCGTGGGTTCAGGTCAAAGGTCATTGAGGTCAATAGAGTCTGGAAAATCTGTTAACTTGATGATAGTCCAGACGTGCCTGGTCGGATCAGTATAAATTGGGTATGCTCAAAGGACCTGATGAACTTTTTAATATATGTGAGTTCCCCATAAGTACTACATGATCCCTACCTGGATTTCGTCAAGCATGTGAAGGGGACACTGCTTAGCTTCAGCCAAGTCAGATCAGGAAGGAATCACTAACCCTTTCGGCTTTATCTGGTTAAATAGCCCCACAAGGTGTGTGAGTTTTTTTTTTGAAGTGGCAGGTGCTCCAGCCAGCGCGGCACATCATTCAAGAACACAAGATGGCTGCATAGCAATGATCGGTCTCCATAATTGGGACAAAGTACTAAGTTAATACAAAAAAGGACAGTGGCGGACACAGGGGGGGGGGGGGGGAAATTATGGGCAGTGCACCCCCCTTGACGATTGCGGGTGTATTTGCGCCACCAAACATCCAGGAAAATCAGAAAAAGTAAGAATCAATGTATCAAAGCCTGTTTCCGACAATCCTTGGGCACTATGTAGTAGGCCAACAGTATGTACAGCGCCCCATGACTATTTGTGCTGAAAACCGCAAGAATATTACCATTTTGCAGCTAGCTGAATGATTCTAAGGACTATGGTCAGGCAGTATCTGCATGACCAAACTACTGGGCACCACACTACCTGACTCCCATGGCCCATAGACTGGGCGTATTAAATGAACCCAGCCCATCGTACGCCATATGTACGAAATGTTAAAAAATGTCACCACACTAACAAAAACCCCGACGTGCGCTCACCTTAAAAAAAAATATAGAGAGGATTTTTTGAAGATTTTATTTTGTTTGTAAAAAAAAATTGCCAGCTTGAGACGTGTTTGAACTTGGAACAACTGGCAGCAGCTTACCAATGCCCTGGGAAGGAGTTCATTTCCGGCCACCGGGGCGCTAGTAAACCCACAATTTTCTCGTACTCTCCGCACCAACCGATGGTGGCGCTTTGCGTAGATGATAATTTGGTTCCCCTCCCATACGTCAAAGTCTGTGCCCCATACTGAGAAGTTGGTGATACCACTGACCAAGGCACCTCTTGCAACTCAATTTCCCATTTGAATGAATGGACAAATGCCTGGTTGCAGTTGACTTGGGAATGCATGGTGACTGGATGGTATGTAGAACTTTTGGTCTTGGGAAAATATATGGCTCCTTGGAATTGGCGAGGCGGGGATCGCGGGGTGGAGGGCGGGTCGGGGGGAATTGCCTTCCGCAAACACCCCAACCCAACCCCCCCAAACCCCACCCCAACACCCCCCAACCCAACAACCCAAAATTCTAACCCCCCCTAAAAAAAAAAATAGTTAGAATAAAGGATGTCTAATAGGATTTAATATAATGAATAAGGACGATATCCAATGCATTTCGCAGCTGGAAAGCCTATTCGGTGATTGAGAGTTCAATTTTTCAAAATTTTCCCCCAGACACTCCACGCCAAACAATGGTGCTGCTCCGCTTAGATAGTCACAAAAATGATTGGCCAAAAAAAATCTGGAACCCCCCTGCAAACGAGACTTGACCATGTGGACCTCAAGGCACCCAACGAGGATGTTAAGGAGTAGTACCATTTATATGTGTGGCAGAATTGTACCCACATCTTGATTTTTAAGACCGTTCGAGACAGGCTAGTCCCGGTCTTTGAGCCCCTCAGGAAGAATAATTAACAAAGTCCCAACAGAAACACCACTGATCATGTGAAAACAGACACCCAGCAGACTTTTCAGGACCCACTCATTGAAGTGGTACATGGCTTCATTAACAATGTGTTCATTCATTCTGCTTTCAGGACACCATCCAGGGGGCGGTGTTGGACCAGCCATGACCTACAAGACGGTACAAAGCAGTGTAGCTAATATGTACTCCCTGCTCTCGCCGCGTGAGGCGACTGACACTAAAGGAGGCCCTACGGACAGCCTGCTGTGGTGGGGGATACCAGCATACCCAGCCTGGGCAGTATAACCCACAATTCCCTGGGGCCACATACCATCTGCAGGATAAACCACTGTCCCATCCCTTAAAAAGAGAAGAGGACAGCACCACTCCTTGTCACCACCTTTGCAAGGCCACCGCCCCGCCAGCAAGATGGTAACCTTGAACATTTTCTTCATTGATTCATTTTTCTCTGAAACATGTAAAACTAGACCTGTGCAGGTGGGTGAACCGCCAAGTGCATATCCCCGCAGAAACAGCCTCCATGGACCCCCGACCTTGTATTGAGAAAGCCACCATACCTACATTTGTTGATTTGACCTCTGGTAACTTTTTAAAACTTTGAAAATGCCCTAACGTGTGTTAGGAACAACGTAGTCCCACATTCTCCTAATTGTCGGTTAAAAATGACCAAGTTGGGGAAAATTGCATGAATTACGCAAAGTTTTACCTCCTTTGACCTTGAAATGACCTTCAGGTTTTTGAGGACTAACAACAGTCCATATTCAATAACGGAAGAATAGTTAGCGGGTATTAGTGTCGCTTTACATGCAACAGGTCCCGGGTTCGATTTCCAGCTGACCAGCACCGTGCGTTTTTCAGAAAGTGGCTGTACTTGCAGTTCGACTGGCGGTTTCCTGGTGTTAGGTTCCTGGGCCTGCTGTTGCTCAGTGGGCTTGGTAATTTCGGGGGGTTGTTTTCGTGGGGCCTTGCAATAGGTCTCGTTGGTCGGCGGTGAGCTCGAGTCGAACATCTTCCGCTCCTCCAGGTTCTTAGAAAGTGTCAGGTCCTGTAGTTCACTGACGTCCGTCGGATGGGGACGTAAAATTGCGGTCCCGGGGGCAGGGATGTTGTCACTCCTCCTCGGTATATTCTGAGCACTAGTCGAAAGAGAAGGCGAGTTTGTCGCCGGTGCTCATCCCACGATCAAAAATTTGGTTAGGGTTCCTCGAGTGAGTCAAAATGGCCTTCCTGACCTGTAGCAATAAACATCAAATCAAATCCACCACGTTTTGTTTCAACCTGACGAATTTCGATATCGTGAAACACAAATTGTCAACCTCTATAATGACTTTGAATTACCACGCGCCTGATCTCCGGGGACTCACCAAGTCTGGTGTAATTTGGATGAACTAATGTATTTTCGTGTGAACGATGCAAAAAAGCCAAGCAGTGAAGCCCACTTCTTCCAACTCATCCTAGATTTTCACTAGGCGGACGGGTATAACCCAGTTTTCAGATCAGTCGGTAGAAGCGTTGAAGTGTAATGCCTGGGGCGGAGCCTGGGACAGCAGCGGCTACACACTCAAAACCAGATATCCCCAGACCTACTTGTGTCTCGGGGTATAATTATCACGTTTCCTAATAAGTATGTCATCCATGAGCAACTGTGGATTGGTTTTTGCAACCTCCACGCATTGATTTACTATCCTACAATATCAACAAGCCAGATGATTGCGCATATTCACTCATATGTCAATACTTTTTTCTCCAGGAATAAGCATGTCAATTCTGAAGTCATTTTTCATGTGTATCATTAGACTTAAAGTGGCTTATATCCTAAAATAGGGCATGGTAAGTGGCATCTCAATGTGAAATTTTTGCAGCATTGGGAAAGGGTTATTTAGCACTCCTAGGTATCTGCAACCCACTACCTTTCGTCGGCAAAAGCTGACTGTACATTATTTTGTCTCGCCTGAAACAAATCCAGAGTACGGGACCTATTGGTTGATCGAGATAGCATAATTTTTTTGTGGAAAATGGGAAATTCGTCAGACTTGTCATAATTGTTCCCATCCTGAGCTGGTACCGTTTTTCCGCATCTGGTTCTCTAACAAAATTAGTTTGGACAATTATGGAATTGGTACTACTGCCAGTATTAGGCCTGATGAGCATATGATGTGTTCAAGAGGTAGGGTAGGGTCAATTTTGGTTGATATGTTTGAATGTCCAAGTTGCCTCTCACTATATATTATTACCAATCATCAAAATTGGTCAGTATGATAACTGATCAATGCACATATGTGGGATCGGAGGTCATCTAATGTGTCAATAAAAAATTATGCCTTCCTTTCTCCACACAAGGACTGCTGCGAAATGCTAAGGCGAGCTAATGTTCCACTGCACTCTTGTACAACTGTTTTCATAATATAATCCCACTGCTTAAATTGAAAATAAGTTGAATCTTCTAATTTGTGACATAAGGACTGAATTGGCCTGGCCGTTGCAAAAGTTTACTTTTTCTCACAACATGGAGCACTAGCACAGTTGGTCGCCAGGTATTTCCCAATCCAGAATGATGACCTTCAATGATTTTTTTCCTGGGGGTGGGGGGGGTAATTCAATCTTATTTAGGGGCAACATACATCTTTTTCTCGCAGTTAACATAAAATAACAAATTTCCTATGAATCAAATTCCCCCCAAATTGACTGAACAACACCATCATTATTATTTTTTAGAAGATCAATAACGCAATGTCTAGTCCTCACATAAGAGCTAAGAACACCTCTGGAATTGGATTGTTAATGCATGCAAACGTGAATAG
>JAODTK010000082.1:0-15336 GCA_026419785.1 Sclerodactyla briareus | reverse complement strand
CTTAGAGAAGTTGTTACAAGATACCAATAGCAGAAATCACCGTTCCGAAACATTTTCGAATAATTTCCCCTTATTCTGAGTGTTCTGAGAAACTGTGTTCCAGCCCGATAGAATTTGCGTCCAACGAATATAGGTTAGGGTAGTTATTCCAAATGAGATTAGCCTATTTTCGTTTTTTTTTTTTTTAGCATTGAAGTATGGAAGCGGGTTATGTTTGTTCGTTCGTTCATTTTTACAAACGTCGGCACATTGTTATCGTACTATTTGTGTCACTCTACCAAAGTCTACTCGTAAAATTGAGGATCATTTTGATATGTTTGAACAACGCTTTGTGTTTGCTGAGTCAAATCAGATAACATTGCAACGTGCGCATACTCACATCTAATCAGTGGGAGATCGCGATGTGACCTATATCGTTACGGTAAAAACCAGACTATCACCTTTTTTGTCATTGGGTGTGAGTAAACATTTTTCATTTTCCAGTGATTGATTCGAGTTACAGATCCAACTAACGATGATCGTCTCTGGTGTGTTTCGCGTGTGAACAATTGAGACAGTACAAAAACAGGAACGCGTTGCACAACAATGAATTCACGTGAGTGCTGCCAAGAGCGAGTCAGCAATGTCAAATGAAGTCACCTTGACTGCCAACATTTTTTTTTTCTTCTGATCTTTCACATAAACAACATTTGAGGAGTACTGTGTGATGTTTACCAGAAAAAACAGCTGAATAACTTTTTGAATAACGGACGAGGTAGAGCTGTGTCTAGTAATCAGCTGAAATGTTAGTCGAGACTGCTCAGGACTCAGCAGTATAGGAGACGATGAATTGAAGGTTCGATGATGGTTTGATATGAATAAATGTGATCGTATAGCGTCCACGTTGAGTTGTTTTAGTTTTGTTTGTTGTTGTGTCTTTGTTTGTTTTTTGTTTTTTTTTCCTGACAATTACAATAATTGTTCCGGGTATTTTCTCAAGTATTGTTTCTCGTTGGAAAATAGGTTAAAAACGCCGCTGGACTCATCCGATGCTACAGGTACAGACGTTAATATGCACTGGGCCTATGTTTCCCGCATGGTGTGATCCGGGAAAAAAGTGGCGTAAAAATAATTATAATAATGATAATTAAAAAAAAACACAAGTCCCGCCAGGTGGTAGCCCCCCCCCCCACCCTTTCTTGATAGGCGCAATTCACAACGAAGTCTCATGCGCATACGACCCATCAACCAAAGGAAAGAGAAAGGAAAACGGTACGACGAAGAGAACATGTGTGTCTCTAGCCTTATTTTGAAGGTGTTGACGGATGGAGCCGCTTTAACACTCTCTGGGAGGCTATTCCAGAGGAGAGGAGCGTTGACCATGAGCCTGGTCGAAACAGAGTGTTTACCAGGAGGGACCTTATCCGAGACCTTAAATGACGAGATGGTGTGGACATATGCAAAATGTTTCTCAGATAGCTGGGAGCCATGCCATAAACAAGTGAAGCCTGTTTATGCGCACTTAACAAGGGCTAGTGGAGGTCATAAAGATATGAGAAATATGAGTGGCTGGTTTGGACAGTGTGACAGTTAGCAGCAGCGTTTTGGATCCGTTGTAATTTGGCCAATTGATTATCTCAATAGTCTAACCGAGAAGAGACGAAAGCGTGCACAAGACGTTCAGTTTGTCTGTCTGTACAAAGTACTGCGTCGGTTCCGATCTTATGAAGGGAAAAGAAAGCGGCGCGACAAATGTTATTCACGGGGGAATCCATTCTGTAAATTATTATCAAACTCACCCCAAGATCACGAACAGTACTGACAGGCTGAACCGATGCCATAGCCGATCGAAAAAAAAATTATGGTCAAATGCGGCTGAGTAGTCTAACTACACTAATCCAGCCTCATTACCACAATCGACCACAAGCAACAAATCATTATACACTGGTAGCAAAGCAGTCTCGGTCTATGGTGGGAACTGCATGCGCTCTGCATTTCACCTCACAAACCATTTGGCACCAGGTAATCCTTGAGTTGAGCAGACTCACTGTCAACAATCTTAGCGAGAAATTTCAGGTTGGTAATAGGACCATAATTGCCAAATGTATCACGCTCAAGGTCAAGTTTCGTAATAATTGGAGTGGCATGTGCATGCTTGAGACTGTCAGTGAACTCACCATATAACAGAGACCATGGTTACTATTCTGGTAATAACTGGTAGTAGAACATCACAGCAGTTTTTCAATAGCCAGGTGGGAATGGGGTCAAGAATGCTCATCGATGAGGGACTCAATTCTCCATTTCATCCATTCTCCCGTTGGAGAGCCTGGTCGACTGGACCAAATCATGGAAATCTGATGTGATGGGACATCGGGTGGTATTGCCACGGAGAGCTCTGCCCTGGCGGTGGCCTGGATTTCAACCTTCATCCCCCGGATCTTATCATCTGATCATAGAAGTGCTGGGAGAATCATATGGGAATGGTCATTTCGTCAGTCGATTTGGAAGAATCTTCGCAGCCTTAGGGGTTGTCAATTTTTTGCTCTCCTTGAACAATCGGCGGGAATCGCAGGTCGTTCACACTTCAATGTGGTATTGCTGTTTAGCCTCTTTGATGGCATGAAAGTACTGCTTATCCTTCTCTCAGTACATCTGCTCATGGATGGGTGGATTTCGAGATACGCGATTCACAGGGACGCATTTCTGTTTCATGGCGAGGAGGTATTGAATACCATGCGTGTGTGGTCTACACCGGATTCGTATGGGTGAGATCGTGTAATTTTTGCATAGAAAACTTCCCTTTACCGGGAGGCGGATAAGCTCAGTCGGTAGAGCTCCAGACTGTAAAACCATTGATTGTGAGTTCGAGCCCATGGAAGCCGAGGACTTTTCCGCAGTGCTGTTGGACAAGGCACGTGTCTCCCTCCTGAAATGTCAAACGCCACCCACGTGTTAAACTGGGTCTTGTGATATGACAGCCCTATAGCCCCTATTGGGAAGTCCCCAGGGACCAAAAGTTGCGTTGGAGAGAACAAGCTAGAGTTGCGTGCTGTATAGTACGGTGGGACAATTCACTGATGATCAGGGCATGGGCGTCAATCCTGGGGGGGACAGGGGGACACGTCCCCCCCACATTTCGATGGGTGGGGGACACAATATCAAATGTCCCCCCACGTTTTGGCGTAAGAGGGACATGAGGTCGCATGACATTGCCCTCTGGGTTCGTGATATCTCCATTCAGGCGCGGGAGTTGAAGCATTTAGGCAATAGTAAGATGACAGGGGCCAATTGAGGTCCCAAAACGTCCAATTTTTTCATCGAATGCCCGAGTTCAGTGCAAAATTTTCGCGCGCTTTTGCTTGGGGTGGCAATTAAGGTTTTCGACCATTTAGTTTTTCACGAAGAGTTTTCTCCCCAATGGTCATCAATTCGTAAACTTTGAATCAATCCGTCATTAAATTTTCTGGATTTAGTAATAGGCAAGGGCCATCGCAGGATCAACTATTACAAGGCCCTGAATCACGTTCGCAACATTTAACCTGTACTGAAATTGCATAGAACTGCCCACAATTGCCGGCCTATTGACTCTAGACTTCACGCTAATTGACTTCCTTCAATGAAATGCTGAGCCCAGGAGAAGTTCAATTACTATTCACTGTGCCTCGACCGCTTAGAATTTCGCTATGGTGCCTATTTGCACGATTCGCGCGCGGTTTGTGTTTTTTCCCGATTTGCAATGCCACGGATTGGAGCATGACGTTTTGTTCAACCGTTTCCTGAAGAATAATGTATTCCTTCAAACGCGATTCAAAAAAAACTAATTCATAATGACTCGTTCAAACCACAACATTTGACTTTTAAGATGGTGGCAAATATCTTCGAAAAGAGATTTTACCTTTAGTAAAGCCTACTCACAGGGAGGTAGTCGCGAAGGATTAGCCCCGGACCAGCCAATCTTGAGGTGCTATACACTGTAGCTATGGCTGTCTGACCGAGACCAGTTACTCGAGAATATTCAAGACCGTGGACCGGTCTCGACTACATCTTGCCTACTCCATCGAACAGCTTTTTATTCACATTTCCAAAATTTGGCCGAATCCCAAAGAATATAGTTGCCTTTATATTCCACTAAATTACGTACCGTCGTGTTCTTTGCCCTGAAACAATGCATCAGCGCGGTTCGACCAAAAGACCGTAGGAACAGGGTGCTACCCCCCACCCCCAAGATAAATGTGGGGGCGGAGATACCAAACCCCTACTCCTCGGGTGTGTTGAAAAAACCCAGTTTTTATTTTTCATGTGCACAAAATTTTGCAATAATAATACTTTTTTCGTTCAATTAACACACATTATTTACAACGACCGCCGTGATGGCTGTCTTATTGTAGAGCCATTCAATAGTGTATAGTGTTATGATTAGGGAATAGGGTAGGAATAAATTCACCGTACAACCACTGCGCGAATAGCGTGTGTAAAAATCTTGCAATTGACCATTTCAAGCATTTTTTCACATAGGCTAGTTGCATTTTATAATTCTGACATGGGACTAAAATATACAAAAAGCCGTTCCTAGTTAGTCAGCGGGACCTACGAGAGAAAGCTCCCGCCTCCATCATCCCTCCAATTCGGACTTTCAAAGAAGTTTACCATGGTTCCAAAATGAAGACAGCCGAAAGGGAATAAAAATTGAGAGGAGAGAATATCTAGACATGAATTGATCAAAATTTCAAAACCGACCAATGCGAAATGCAGGAAAAGATGCCGAAAGTTAGTTTTTTTTTTTTTCTTAATAAAATGTAACAAAAATTGTGCAAAGTTTTTAGCGCGCTTCGCACGCTATATCCTTAGTGTATTGACGTTACCGGTTTTGTCATCAGGAACTCAATGAAATTCGCCTAACGTTATGAATTTCGGGAATCTTGTTTAAAGCAAGGAAAGGGACGTGGGTATTAGTATGGAATGACTGGGATTCTGACGGTCCCTAAAAAGTGAGATTCGACCACCCTTTAAGACGGCACTGTTTTCTGCCAGCACATTTTGGCAGAAAAACTCACAAGATCAGGCAACAATGCATCTAAAGGACATGTGAAAATTGCCAAATATTTTTACGACTGGGGGAGGGGGGGGGGGCCTGCCTTACACATTTTTCTAAGAAGAGACATTCGAGGGGGGAAAATGACAAAAATTCATGAAAAATGTGAGGCAGCGAAAAGGCGAAAGTTAAAAGAAAAAAGATGAATTTCCGAATCTTCTGCTGAATGGCCAAATTTATGATTTGAAAAATGCCCGAAAAACATGACAAAAATTTTCCGCGTGGTACCAGTCCGCTGCTAGGTAAGAATTACACCAACTCCCACAGAAGAGCCTATTTACTGCCCATGGAGCTCAGTACAATTTGGCAGAAAAAAATCAAGAGATCTTGAGTAGCGACGTTCGCCAAATCGAAGGACGTGGAAAATTCAAAATTATGTCTGGAAACAAATGGAGTGTTTAGGAGTGTCATTTGTCACCAGATGCATCTAAGGCCACCTGAAATGGCAAAACTTTGCTAAAGTGGAAGGAGGGGGGATCGGCGACCTCTGACAAAGTGAGATGCTAAAACTTACTACATCTTACTGCCACCGATTGCGATTTGGCAGAGGAAAAATCGCAAGATTCATAGCAGCAAGTCGCCTCTATAAGGACATGTCGGGAAATGGAAAGTATTTTGGCATGATACGAGTGAGTGTTTTGGAATGCTAGATGCAAACCAAATTCATCTATGGCCACCGAAAAATGCAAAAATTTTGCTGAAGATGAGGAGGAAATCCCTAACCAGCGCCTGCAATCTGAGTGACCCTTCAAAATTCTCCTCAAGTGATATGGTCCCAAGGTACCGGCAAATTTAAACCTCCAGTGGTTTTTCGGTTTGTAGTCACTTGCTGACATTTCTTTCTCACAAACATATAAAGAAGCTGAAGATGCGTGGCAACTCTTCAACATTTTCTCTCACGGAAATTGCAAATTTAGATGTTTGCAATAGGCACGTTGCAAGTGCCATTTTCCGGCGATCTGGGAGGGTATAACACGCCAAAATTCCTTGTACGTACGCGCCAACCAATGATGGCGCTCCGCTTAGATGGTGTATCGCAGTCAGCCGCGTCCCCCCCCCCCCCACGTTCGAGCGAAATGGATGACGCCCCATGATCAGGGCGTATATCTGTGAAGCGCTTTGGGCATGATCTTCGACGTGAAAAGCGCTATATAAGAGCGAGATATTGTCATTGGACCAGCAGATCAAGGTGGAAGCTGGAGATTGTGTTTAAATGGATGTTGAAATGTCGACTGATGAAGGTCTCCATATTGATTGAAGCTTTCTCGTGGTATTCTGTCATGTCGTGGTGGTCTGCCAATGTCAGAGAATACATGACGGTTTAGCATCATAGCATGGTCGTGGATCTGAGTCATCACAGGTGTCAACATCTGAAACAAAATTTTAAATCCTAACTAAGGATTAAGGATAAGCAATCCTAAGGGCCCTGGGGGTTATGTTTAAGTTGAAAACTCCTGTCAATCATCAATGGACGGAACGTTGCTCATTGGATTCCTAAGGGAGAAATCTATAACAACGGAAGCAACAACGGAAGTAGGTCTAACTTTTTACCCTGCCGAATGATCGGATCATAAAACATGTCACAATGATCTATCATTATGCAATCAACAGGCCAATTATGCCAAACCTCACCAGGGTGATTTCTTTCTCTCGACATATATCTCGCTTCGTATGTAGGAAAATGCTCAGCCCGGTCTTGGCATGGGCGGTTTGAGCAGATCATCACCCACACCCCCCCCCCCCCCCCCTTTCCAACCCCCCCCCCCGCCCCCCCCCCCAAAAAAAAAGGGGGAGAACGTAACTATGTCCGAGGTTGTGTATAAATTCATATTTAGGTTGTGCGTATACTGAAAATAGCCTGTAGTTGTTGAACATCTTCGCGAAACCACGGTATGTCCCACTCTTCAGTTCAGATACCCCTCACCCCCCCAAACGCCCTCCCCCCCCCCCAACCCAACCCCCTCCAAGCAGTATGTCACCAACTCTTCAGTTCATATTAAGAGCGCAATGGTCATGCAAGAGGTCATGTGATCGCTCGTTTCTTGTATCCGTGCAGCGCGCCACTTACTTTTGCTACATCTGTTTTGGGGGGGGGACCGCTATACCACGTACGCTACGTCCGTATTATCGTACTTTACATTACGTATACATACACTATGGATTGCTGGTCGCAAGCTTTAACCCGCAGCTGCGAATCCTACGTTTTGCCCATCACAGGCCTACCACGCATGCAAATTCAGAATGGGACAACGATATTTGGTGATTCTTACGTTACACGGTCCGTTATTCACCTCGTTGAAATTAACAATGGAAAATCAAGACCCAAGGGCAAAGTTCAAAGTAGACATAGACTCTGCAAGACACGAGGTTGTCCACTAAGAAGAGCAACAGTTTCTCGGAATCGGTGAGAAACCATGATGTATCATCGCCGTGGCGGATCCAGAGGGGGCACATCATCCCTATTCCCCTATTGACCGTTATGATGGACATTTTATTTTATTTGAATTGTATTTAAAAATCGGAAAATCCACATCTCGCCACACTTGCCTTCCTATCACGAAAAATCCTGGATACGCTCTACATAGCAGTACATGTACTTTGTTATGATCATTCTTTAGAAAGCGGAAACTATATCCGAACTGAAAAAGGATCTAATTTTTTGAATGATCTGGAGTTTTCGTATCGAATGATACTATTCCGTCAAAACCCAACATGAGTTTCGTGATGCGATGAAAAGCGCACATCTATTCCAAACTAATACCAGAGGCCTCCTCTATCGCAATCGCAACTACCACGAGTTACAGTATGCAGGGGAAGGACATTCAACAGCATTTCCAGGGGGACATGTTTTGTTTTGTTTGTTTTGTTTTGTTCGTGTGTAGACGGATCATGGGACCATGGCAACAAGTTGATTTACAAGCAACCGTGGATTCCTTCTGCCGCCTCAAGGATGGGAAAGACACCTTTTGCCCGAACTGATCGCTAAACTGGCACTAGCAGTAAAGCCGAAAAAATAGGTAAGTTTTGCGGACAACTGATGTCAAAACCTAACTCATTTAGTAGGCAAGTGAGTTCCCTCTGTTTGAACTTTCCAACCGACTACCCAAGAACACCAAATGGTTGTTTACCAAGGGTTGTACTGAAATGAACAAGCTTCTGTGTGCTTGGCTACGCATGATACTGCATATACCACCAGCCTATCATGCATCTTGGCACTGCAGTAATAAAAAATTATAGACGTCACACGCATGCATACCTAAACTACTTAATCCCTCCACGATGTAGAGAATTCCTTGGGCCCCAACGCTGCTTACTGATACATGCGTTCCGAGGTAATCTGCGGGTACCAACATATCCAGGCTGCAATTGCCCTGCCACCCCAGCCTGGATCAGGTTGTTGAATATTCGTGTTCATAGACAGACGAAAATGTTGCGGCTGTAGGTATACATGAACGCGGTGCTGTACTGAGCCAATAAATTACCGTTAAGATAGTGTACTGCGTTGTATCAGCTACTATTCTGACATTTTAGGCGAGGCGAAATGTAAGTACCATTTTGTTATTTTGATATACCAATTTGTTAGAGCAGCTTACCTAAATTTATCGATGAATCTATCAACACAGACCCCGTCAGAAGGTCGAAAACTGCCGGGCGCACCGTAAGCGCTTGAAAATAGAACAAATTAGACAAATCTCGGTCCATCCAACCACACCCTACAGGCTACTAACTTGCTCAAGCGTTTCAGATCTTTTCTCAGTTTTTCGGTCCCATTTAAACCTGGGCATGATTTCATAATGCATTTCCCATGTGTACTTAGGAGGTTTAGTGTTAAGGATTAGGGCTGGGTTGGGTGTTAGGGTCAGATACCAATTACAGAAAAAATTTGAAATCCCAGATCTCATCGTTACCGAACACCTAAACGTAAAACCACACCCTGACCCCTAATTACAATCCTGTCTAAACCTGCACCCAATCCCATCTGCCTGCAATCCAACCATATCACGCCTAAAACCCCCATTCCCATTCATGATTCCAAATGCATAATCCGGCTCCTACTAACCAGAACCAAACCTCAGACCCCGGTATGAATAAACCATTCAAACACATTTCTTAATTTTGTTTACACCCTGAGCACCGACTGCCCAAGTGCGTGAAAACCGACCTAATCCCTCAACCCACCTGCCAACCCTTCGCTAACACCTTCAACATTTCCTAACGGATATGGATCGGTGGATTATTCTTCCACCTGAACTAGCTTCCATCAGTTTAACAACTAACCACACCCATTAACTTTCCGAGTTGACTGACGCTGATTTTGGGGGTCATACCCCCTGGGAAAAACGCCCATTATAACTTAACGACATTATGATGTTAATACATCGTACATATGCCTAGCCTCACTCTGCCATTATACCGACTTGGGGTAATCAGTCGCTTGGCATTCGCCCCCACGCTCAAAATGGCTTGTGTTGAATTACACATTTGTTAACTAGCACACCTATCCCGGTGCTGTGCAAGAGATTTGAAATCATTGGAGGAGGTGGTACGATTGGTAAAAAATATACCCCTTGGTGCCAGAATATCCACATGATTAGGGAATTTCCTACATAACGCCAGCCAAGGGTGTAGTACACAACATTAAAGAGTGTTGATCGGTTTGATCACTGTCTCAACGATTGATACTTAGGTGATTTTGCGCCATTTCATTTTTCCAAGGTGTTTGTTTGAACAACACATTCAGATTCAGATAATAGTATGGTACTTCCGACGAGAATCGCGCTTGTGCTCGCAAATATCACTTTTTTTTGTTGCCTATATGTATGCCACGCTCCCGCAACAACCAACGAACCAAACGGTGCGCTCGTACAGCGTCACGATTAAATGCCGATTTCAGTTATAAAATAGGCTTAGAATATTCTATACGAAATGGTTTACGACGGTTTTGTCGGATTGCACGCAGGCGACGCCGTCGCTTTGAGCCATCCGTCGATACCAACGATGATGCCTGTTTAATAAAAGGGTCGATAGTCATTCAAATCGGTCCACACGATATCCGCGCGAGTATTACGAGGGAAAAATTTACATTTCCAACATATTTATTCGTTTCACTCGAAATTGCGAACAAGTCAACGAATTGAGAATTTAAAAGAGTGGGAATAAAACCATTTGCCAATTGAAGCGATCGAGTACCCCTAAGCACGGTACGTATTGTACGCGTCCCAGTAAGCGTAAGTCCTGCTTAGACTATGAAGGGTCATTTGGTTAAAGCCTATACACCACACAACTACATGCAATTATTTTTATGAAGAGTTCATACTGAAGGATGTCACTTCACGGTTCAATCGGGGCGCAGTCTGTTCCAGATTGTCCACCTTGGTTCCTGCCTGTTCACACTAGGTGCGATGCGCTACGATAATTGGATTGAGTGTTCACAATAAAAAGGTCGTTACGAGAATTTTATCGGACCGTGTCAGCGTCAACATAACGGAGAAAGTGGTGGGGAGTTGAGTACCGAGTTTTTCCATTTCGTTGCCTTAGGCGGTTGAATTAGCTTGGTCGGCAGATTTTTGATACGAGCATTGTTATTTCCAAGCAATTCGTGTAAGCATGTGTCTTTCCAGGACTAGGGAGGGGCGTGAAATATTGTTTATCGACTCATTGAAAAAGCAAAAACAGTTACAGCCTTTTATCTAGTCGGGGACACATCACGCCAACTCGTGGCACGTGATTCACTCGTTTCTGGACATCACCGACTTCCATTCCCTTCTTGACGTCTTTCATTTGCTCAGAAACTGAATCACTATGGAAGGCACCGCGTTCCCAATTACACTCACTAGAGGAGAAGACTGGAAGCACAATCAGGCTGAAAAACAGCTTGGTAACTCTGCTCAGAACAAGCATGTAAAAATAATGCCGTTCGCTTAAAACTTATGGCATCCGCGGAACCTTGGGTTAGGGTCAGCTGCCCGGCGGGCCACGTAGCTCATGGTTGTCGCAGCTGCGCGGGTACCGGAGACTTGGGGGGGGACAGGCTCGGGCTTGGTCGTTTGCTCGGAGAAGGCTGAATGCTGATTAGGTGCAGTAAAGTTGCCCTCCAGGCATGGGCTACCAGGGAGTGACTGGGTTTTGGGCAAAATGAATCGTGAACATTATGTATGGGAATGAGTTGCGCTGGGTGTCTCCAAGGTCTAGAGAAAGGGCTGTATCTGTTGTTGCGTGCTTCAGCGTCAAACCGGGTCGATAAACACTACTTAACGATATTCTTGGACAAGCGGTCATTTTTTGGAGGGGAATTGCCAATTGTGGAAAAATTGATATTCTGAGCAATTTCAGCTTGTGAAGAGCATAAACTCGACACCCCTGTGAAGGATGGAGGCTCATGACGGTGGGGTTCCCCATAATGAATACATGATCTTGTTTGGGTCAGGTCAAAGGTCATCTGAGTTCATTAGCGGGTCAAAGGCTGAAAATCTTCGTGAAGAGGGATAAGTTTAGGAATGTTTGGTCTAATCAAGCTGAAATTAGATGTATAGCATTCTTATGAGGAGAGAAGCACTCTTGTTTCTAGTGCAGACCAGGACTCCAATTTGGAGGAACAAATGAAAATGGAAGGTGATATTTGGGCCAATTTGAGTTTGTGAAGAGCATAACTCGACCTCACCGGGGGGAGGGAATGAGCTCATACTTGGTGGTGGGTTCCCCATAAATGAGTACATGATCCATTGTTTGGAGTCAGGTCAAAGGTCATTGAGGTCATTCGATGTTGAAGTCCGAAATCCTGTGAAGAGGATTAGTCCAGAACGCTGGGTCCAATGAAGCTGATATTTGTGTGTAGCTTTCTTATTGGGAAAAAATACGGGGGTGCCCGAGTCTCTTGTTGCATTAAGACCGCTGATGAACGTCATGGGGAGGTTTGTAAACCCCGAGCCGAAAGCTAGGGGTTTTGCCTCACGGATGACGAATCAGAGGTCTAAATGCAACAGAGACCGAAGCACCCTCGTTTTACCCATCATGAATAAAATCCAGAAAAGAACATTACAAGAGGAATCTTAGTACCGTTTTTCTGAACTTTAATTGTTCAAAACCAAATTCTCTCAGCACTCCGTGACGTCACAATCGGCAAATTACAAGTTTGGAAAACATTTGCAAACTGTTTTTAGCGACGACTCACTGCGCAACATATTACTTGACAATTTGGAGCTCTTTACGAGGGACATTTAACACTAAATTAACTTTAAAAATCAGGCTGGTGCATGAAGTCATATTTTTTCAATAAGAGTAATGAACACAGAGTGAAAAAGATACATTGCATTCCGACATTGTAGCATTATGAACCGAATTGATAACATGTTGGATCCAACGGGAAGCCGAAACTAGTGTAACTATTGGAGCCTAAATGATGATGCTGTATGAAAGATCATATTTCTCAGCAAGTTTTCTAGTCTGATGCGATTTCGAAGCTTGATTTTCATGTAAATTTTGGACCTTCCTGGAAACGAGCAATTCGAGAAGATGCTTATGGACACCAGACATGTTGTGGGTGGTTATCGAAGACGGCTCGCTTATCTCCACGAGAAGATTGAGCATCCAGTGCAGGGTAACATTCAGTTGGTTCACTCACAATAGGCCTAAACATTCGAAGTGGAGCCTGATGGTAGGCTTAGGCCAAGATTGTAGTTGCTGAGTACTTGTTTTGATTCCCACCATTTGCAGGACATCCGGACAGGCGCCTCTTCTGGACGTGTTTGACGAATCAGTGCAGTAGCTCCGAATGCTAGCTTTATTATTTCGGTGGCCACTCAATGTTGATATTGTGCGGCTGTCAAAAAACCCGTGCCTGTTCAATTCGGTAATTAACGTTGCGAGGCTGCAGTGGTTGGTGTATATCTGAGGAAGGACCCAGAGAAGATGGACATGCTCTCACATGGTCAAAGGGGTTCCTTACCTGGGCAGTTGTCGTACCAGACACCCTTGCACTTCGATGGAACCAGAAGACGGTTGCTGGATAATGCCTCACACGTGGGGTTGCGGCGGCTCAAATATGCTTGAGCGTTGCAACGGGCAAGAGGGACCTTGTTGCGTACATCCTCGTCGGGGCTCCTTGTCATTTCTTAGATACCCGGCATGGTTTCGCGCCTCGTGGCGGTCATTGGGAGAAGATTCGTTGCCCTCATGCAGTGGCCACCCAGCTGCCTCACTCCTCTCTCCCCGTCTGCAGAAATATTCAAGATAGAACCAGAAGCTGCGAAGCCCGCGCAGGTGGATGTGTTGATGTCGCTAATTTATTCAAATCACCTGGGGCAATGGGGGGATTTGGATTGCTTTAGTCCAAAACAGCCTTCTTCAACTTGCTTCAGGCGCCACAAAAGGAATTGTTGCACTGCGAATTCTCTGTCAGACATAACGTTGATTTGTCGGCAGTAGGTCTCGCTTGTTAGGTGGCGGGAATCGCGCACGCAATCCTACAAATGATGCTTTAGCGTATTCTCCCCTTCTTGTTACGAGCTTCTGCATATAAATTTCGCAGCAAGTAATTCAAAGCTTCGGCTCTAGCATCTCAAAGCGAGCGTCAGACCTTCTTGTTCAACACATCCTGAAATGAAAATTTAGAAGGGCATGCTTACCAATGGTGCTGTATGTTTTTTTTCTTACAATTTGGGAATGCAAAAGTGGAGAGGGTTCGAAAAGCGATCGAAACTGGTCAGAATCCAGATTTGTATTTCGCGAAATATGACTTGATTTGTAGCAATGGAACATGAAGTATTAAAATAGGCCTTGATCATACATAATGGTAGTCTTCTCACCTTACCTTTGAATACGTTAACACACACGACCCGTGTTGTATACAGTTGCTGGCTCATTACGTTCTGCAGCGATTGAGTGATGCCATCCGAGGTCATTTCTCAAATGATGTGGGCGATTCCCTTCAGCCAGAGATGCACAGGTTTGAAATTGAAGTTGAAATTAACTTTGAGATCACTCATTGTGGTGGCGTGTGGTTGGCATGTTGATGAACGTTCAATACAGTGTGGCGGGCTAGGAACAGGAATGTTAGTATTTTATTTAGAAACACAGCATTTCCATTGTTGTAGAAACCCCATAGCAAACTATGTCAGCCTTCACAACCACACATTACTATATGCATGTCTCTCATTGTGGCTATGGAAACCACATTACCAAAACAATGACAGTGGTTAGTTTGCACTTCTCCCAATTTCAATATGGAAAGTAGAGAGGGTTCGAATGGAGATCGGAACATGTGTCCTCGAATGACCTTTTCAGGCCCACAGGAATGCAGGAAACCAATAAAGGTAGTTACGAATGGGACTACAAGCACATTATTGTTTTTTATGCAGGGCCCAATTGTCCTGGGAAAAATGGAAAATTTGAATAATTTATATTTCGAGCCAATTTTTAGGGTGGGGAGCATAATCACACCACCTGAATGGATGGGCTCATACTTGGGTATGTGGGTTCCCCATATAAAGTACATGATCCCCATTTTTTTGGGGCAGGTCAAAGGTCGTTGAGGTCCTTAGAAGGCGAAGTCTGAAAATCTGGAAGAGATAAAGCCAAGAATGCTTGGTCCAATCAAGCTGAAATTGGTGTGTAGCTTTTTTTGGGGGGGGGGGGGGAGTACAAGCACCCACTGTTTTTTATTCAGATCGCAGGCTACATTTTTGGGAAGAAATGGAAAATTGTGAAAATTGATATGTGAATTGTAAAGAGCATAACTAGACCACAGCTGAATGGTAAGCTCAATCTTGGTATGGGGTTTCCCCAAATGAATACACAATTCCTTTTGTTTTGGGGTCCGGTCAAAGGTCATCTGCGGTCATTAGAGGTAATGAAGAATGAAAGGTTTTTAAACACGATAATTCCTGAAGCCTAGTCTGATCAGTTTGAAATTGGATATGCAGCTTTCTTATGAAGAGTTACATTAGGTCCTTTAATGTTGGTGTAGATTGGGAGTATTTTGGGGGGAGAGATTGGGAAATTGTGAGTTTTATACACTGGCAAATTTCGGCTTCGAATTACAATAACTCGCTGGTATGGGGGTTAATCTTAAAAAGTTGAATGGTCCCTAGTGTTTCGGGGTCAGGTCAGTGGTTCATCTGGCATCAGGAAGGTTAATGGTGATGCTATGATTTTCCTTGCTTGTCAAAGGTTATCTGAGGTTAAAACTTTGAATGGAAGGTTATGAAGGCAGTCAAGGAATCACTAAGTCTCATGGCTTTCTGGTTATCACCAAATAGTGTGAACAA
>JAODTK010000081.1:0-15614 GCA_026419785.1 Sclerodactyla briareus | reverse complement strand
TCTGTTCCGGAAGAGAATAACTGTCTTCGAACTTCACTCAACAGCCAAGTCAAGACTCAAGTTAACCAAAGTGCGGATATAAACAATAAACATTAGGACATTGGGTTGGTGCTGACCCGTTGATCACTCGAATTTTACAGTGCAGGGTAGAGCATATATTTAGAATAAATCGAAATCAATTACGTTCAGCAAACTAAAATATACGTTTCTTCTGCGCAAAAACTCATTGGGAATTGACTCATTTATCGAAGATACTGGCGTCTAGTACAAAAACATTGGAATTGCTCCCTGATGCAGAATGGATCAGCTGCTCGGTTGTATATGTAGTATGCCGCGTTCCATTTACCTCGTGAATTTCGTGATCACGACTTTCACTCGTGAATTGCGTTCCAGTAAAACAAGTCGATGGATGGGAAACAAGATGGTGGCCTCCATGAGCAAAATTAAAAACCTCAGTAATGTACAATATTGGAATGAAGAAGATCTAATACTAGTGTTTTAATTAGTCCTAGAATATTAATCAATATAACGAGAAGTGAAGGGATTATGAATTTGCAGCAGTTACAGCAACTTTCGAAAATCGAAAGTTTGACGATTAAACGTTACTGCACTGGGTAGTGGTTGCGCGAAAAGCACTCGATCGCCGACGTTCGGCGAACAGCCTTTGGTACGATATTTCGCTATTTATAGAATTGGTTTGCAAATAACCGGCGTGATTGTGGTTCCGAAGGTTCTCAGCTAGAGAATGTTGACCTGAATCATTCATTCGTAAATGGGATATTTCTATTTGGCTTCGAATTTTCAACTCAGTTGGTCGAATGTCCGCCATCTGTGGATTACAAGTCGTGAAGTCGAGTTGCTATTCGAAATTCCCACTCACCACTAGTGATCACGACTTGTGTACAAATGGAACGGTCGTGATAAGTCGTGTACAGCGTGTTCACGAGGTAAATGGAACGCAGCATCAGTCCGGTCCAACATCGAGAACTATTGATCAACATCGTAGTATGATAACGCATTCACCCTCACGTACGTGCACAATTTACCTGTACCTGCAGTCACGTATCCGTGCTACATACCCTACCCAAAACGTAATACTTCATAAATAGAACGGCCCAAGTAACTGCACCCGGACTTTACACCGGACTTAAGTTCTACAAGCCGTACTGGCGGTACAGCGTAGGTGCGGCATAGGCAGGGCAGTTCTATGTGGAGAGGAGGGGGGGGGGGGGGGGGGAGGGGGGGGGGGGCTGATATGTGTGTATTGAGAAAAACAGCAAAAATATTTATTCCACACTGACGTATATATGTGTGGCCATATGTTTGACTGCCTACAACCAGTAGCCTACGCAGTGACGTCCCTACAAACACAAGCAACGTTTCAAAAACCTTTCTAAACAAAATGTTTTGAAAATGTTTTTTGTTGAGTAACATAGATGTTAGGAAAATGTTTTTAAAACGTTTTACAAAACGTTTTAATAAAACGTTTTGGAGACTTTTTAATTTTTTTTAAAAATTGCTCCATAAACCTTTAGCGACAAAACAGTTAACTCCAAAAACAGGTTTAGGTTGAGCTAGTGATGTCGGAGTTTGTTAGATTATCGCTCGGCTTCCTTGGTCCGCTGTTACTCATAAATATCAAATAAAACGAAAATGTTACTAAAACGTTTCTCAAAACGTTTTGTAAAACGTTAATAAACGTTCTTGCAACATTCATGTTACTCAACAAAAAACGTTTTCGAAAAAATTAGCAAATTAACATTTTTAGAACTGTTTTGAAAACGTTTCAAAAACGTTTTGTGTTTGCTGGGGTACCCAGGATTTCTCGATATGGGGCGCAGGCAAGATGTGGATTTTCGGATTGAGATTGGGGGGATTCTTATATTTTTCAATAAAAAATGCAGACTAAAGGGCCGGTCACACTATAACGATATCGTGTCGTGCAACGATCCGATATTATTGGTTCAGGCCGAATAATACCGGGCCTATTAATATGACGGCTGGAACACCCTGCCACATGGATGGAGGACTTGATTCTCTATTTGCCAAACCATTCCAATGTGGGAAAGCCCTTCCCGGCGTTTTGATAATCACATATTTCCGATCTAGTCGTTGAGCTCAACGATTTATCGTACGACTTCTGCCATTTTTCGATATGACGTCATTTAGGAATGAGGTTTTTTTAACACTTTCGATCTTGAGAAGGCATTGTGATAATGTACTAGTATTCATGACACTTGTTACCACACAGACCTCTCCTTCCTGGTTCAGCCTGAAATCTAAAAAGATCGCGTAGCAGAACGATAGAAAATCGTTATAGTGTGACCGGATTTCAGTTTTCTCAGTGCCCTAGGTCACGATTCGCCATGATTCATTCAATAGACTGAGGTAAATCACGGCGTTGTGGCGCGAAAATCACTGTAAATATCGTGTGTCCAGTTCCAAATGTGCATCGAAGTATTAATATAGCTTGGTGAGCTAGCTACGCTATCGCCAGCGCTATGTCTAGGCCGACGTACTGTACAATACGGTAATACAAGGTAGCCCCGTGAGCGATACAATGTTTGGCGCGTTAGCGCACAGCCAAAGATTTGGTTTCTACAACCTCCTGGATCGCTGGAAATTGCACTTGCCGGACTCAATTTCAAACATCTGGATGGGCATTTTCAGTAAAAGAAGAATGTTGAAAAGATGTCTTCAGGATATAGGCAAATAATTATATCAACACGGCATCTACGGTCTCTTTTAATATTTTTGTGGAAGAATGTGTCAGCAAGTGATTACACTGAACTAAATACCAAGAACCCACTGCGAGTTTTGTTTTTTATTCACGTACCGTAAACAGTGGAGCTAGAAGCTCACCCCTCCCATTTCAGCCATTATTTTCTGACCGCCAGAGTGACAATATGTGAATAAAAGTACACAACCGTTGTGGAACGTGGGAGGTAATTTTGCGGCGGGTAATTCGGAGCCCAACTATCGCTTGGCACGGATCGTTGAACAACTTTTGAGAGAAATAGGTCCGACACTCAGATTGCAGGGAATGGTACTTTCGGTATTTGAAAGTTGAATTCCAGTGGCGTAGTCTAGAATTTCTATATTGGGTAAATTATTTGCCTCACGTACATCATTGACAACCGATTCCGGATATTGTTTCCTTTTCACTCCCGTGGGGGCAATCCATGTCTAGCCTATTAACTAGTAACAACATTTCTGAAAAGCATGTCCCAGTTTTAGATACCTGTACAGGTTTCCAAGACAACTGGGTGCCACGGGGAACACTCGATGTAGGGAACAAATGGGAATTCATAAATATGTTCGAAAGGTCTGTATTTGATTCGGTACATCGTAAAGAGGAACATTAAAAAAAAGTATTTCATCAAGTTCATTCCAGATAACTCTGGAACATTAAACTGCCAAATGTGTTCCTTCGACAATCCCTGGGTAGGTTTAACTAATGAGACACCTTTGGATATATATTCAAGGAGTTCACGGGAAAGTTATCCCACAAGTTTGTAATCGTTATAAATATGGCAAGGAATCTCTACGAATCCTCGTGTTCTTGTTCCCGCTTGATGACTGTTATGGCGGCGCTCTGCCTGAATGAGGATAAATCTGAACCAAAACTCAAACAGATACATCGAAAAAAACCCGGTGAGTGCCAGTTTCCGACGATGAGGGGCCTTCAGAGACAACTTCTCTCGCCGCTCGCCTTTTGCGGCAGGCATTTGACGTTTCTCGCCTCAGTCAGCAGGTCAGCCTGATTCACTCGTATGTGAAAAATGCCTAATAACCAACCAAGGTGGTTCGCTCAACACCCACGCTGCTATAGGACCTCGTTCTGCTCCACAGCCAAGGGCGACGATCATGGGGAGGGGAGCGGGGGACGGCAACCCCTCAATATTTCGTTGTGGGACGCATGCATTCCCCCCCCCTCCCCCCCCCCCCAAAAAAAATGAGCTCGCCCGAAATTTCGCTGGACACTATACCCGACATATCCAGCAGCCCTTGTTTAAAGCATATGCCTTGATCAAGTCGACTGAATTCTGCTGCTCCACTTTCGAATATTTTGCGCGCTACGTGCGCACGAATAATATGTACCGGTAGTGTTCAGAGATTTATGGAGTGCCTTGTGCAGAATTAAATGTTCATTCACAAAATGTCAATGAAAGAATGGTTCTCCTTCAATCCCTATCGTTTGCATAAGAGTGGCTTCACCAGCTTGATGTGTGAAACTTCCTTCATTGGACGTTGTCGATATCCTGCCAGGGGACCAGTTAGTTTAATAAACAAACAGACTAACATACAAATCGCTCTCTTGAGGTGAAGAGGGTTGAGGCGACGCGGTTAGGTCTACCCACTTGCGGGATCTGTGACTTTTTTATTTTCATCAATGGGTGGGGTCACGTCTGCATTGTCAGCTTGTTGAAATGTTGGATGCACGGTGAATCATATATCACTATGAGGGCCGCGGTGCGGGGTGCGGTGCGGCCCATCGAAATGCGGGGCCAGTAAACGCTAAAAATTGCGTTGTCAAAAAGACTTGAATAAAAATCCAAGTGCAGAAAATAAGTCTCAATATTACCTGAATTTTCGAGGGAATACCAAAAAGCTGTGAACTTTGTGTTTTTGGGAGAGCAGAGGGAAGGTTGAGGCGACGGGGGGTGGAAGTGTTACCACCTGGCCTGTGAAGTTTTTGGCATATATGGTCTATTTGCAAATTTAAAATAGGGTATTATTATTTTTTTCGGTGCGACCACTTGTTGAAAGTTGGGTGCGTGCACGGTGCACATACTAAGGGGGCATGCACACGGTACGGGTGGAAACCCCTCAAAATAGCCATCGAAGGATTTCGGCCGAGGAACCGCCGCAAATTCGTTGCAGAGACTTATTCAAAAATTAAGGTGAAGATATTTGTTTATATCCAAAGATTGCCTGCTTTTTCGATGGAATGACCAAAAGTGTAAAATTTCCGCGCCCAGTTGCGGTTTCACTTCTGTGGTCAGGGCCGTTAGCGAGAGGGGCGGGGGGGGAGGGCCCCCCCACCCCCATAATTTCGTGCCGTCCAGGGGCGGCGATGCGATTTTTCAAATATTGGGGGGGGGACATGTGAGGCTGGCACCATCTAAGCGGAGCGCCACATTGGTTGGCGCGGAGCGTGCAAGCGAATTTTTCGTTTACAGAAGCCCGCCGATTGAAGGAAACAGGGCATTCCGGGCATATGGCAGTAGTAAGTATCATCCCTAAAACTGGCAAAAAATTCTCGCAATTTTTTTCTCAAAAAACATTTTCGAAGAAGCTGATCGCTGTCATTGCGTACAATCGGGCCATGCAATATCGGTTGACGCGTAGTGTCGCGGAGGAAATTTTGCGTTTTCCAGACTCCAGATGGCAGGAAAGAAAACGGCACTCCGATTTCGTAGGAAGTAAGCAATAACCTAAGATCATCAAACTGGCAAAATTTCTCAGAAATTTATATATCAAGAAGCCTCCTGGAAGGACGTTGATGTTTATTCCTTACAATCGGGGCCACCATCAGCGGACGAGTAGCGTACAGAAAAAATTTCGTTTTAATACACCCCAGATTGCAGGAAACGCAACTTCTGGTCCGTATGGAAATTAGCAACGTCCCAAAATTGGCAATCAATTGCAAAGAATTATATATCAAGAAAACGCTCTTTCAAGGACTGTCTATGTTCATTCATTACAATTCGCGTCACCACGTGGTAGCGTTTGACTTGCAGTACAGGAATTTTGAGCCTACGACCCCCAGATGGGACGCGGATGAACAAAAAGGGACTTCCCGGGTGTTATGACAGTTCTGTTAGCAAAATGCCATGCAAAGCCATGTATTGCAGTCTGAACCAAAAGGATCAAAAGTAGACAAAACATCTAGCCTATTGGTTGTGTGCAAGTGTTCAAGAATGGCAGTTGATTCCAGCATGTTTGTAGTGGGTGAGGGGGTGCAACATGAACCAACGTCCCAAGCAAATTGCTTTTGTGGCCAACCCATATGTTCACCCCACTTGAAGAAGGCAACCGTATGGAGGAGAAACTCATATTTGAATTAGAATCTGACAAGTTATTGTACTACTGTATTATACATGTAACGGAAGAGAAGATAGAATACGCGCGCGCAGCGCGACAATTTTTTGCATATCGGCCTTCTCAACATGAAATTAAGAATCTGATAAGAAATATGCGTTAGACCCTTGTGTTAGGCAGACTGTACCTATATTTATAGGGATTTTTTCACCAGTACGGAAAATATTGGGGAGGGTGGGGACATTTGATATTATGTCCCCCCACCAAAAATTATTGGTGCCGTCGGCAAATTTTAGGGTTCTGCGGCCCAAAACGGAGAAAGGAGGAAAGGAAAGAAGAGGAAAGAGGACGAGAGGGGAAAAGAAGAGGAAAGAGGAAGGGAGGTTAAAGAAGAAAGAGGGGAAGGGAAAGGAAAAGGGACGCAAGAGAGTGATGGGGAAGACCGGGAATGGAAAAATGGAAAGAGGTTATAGAAAGAAAAAAACGGAAGCCAGACTTTCTTATCGGCTTCGACTTGGCTCATTAATATAATTGGCCCGTTCAGCGTCGGCAAGAGAATGGCAAGCCGGCAAACATATTGTGACGGCCCCGCCCGCGCCGGCGGTGTAATTGGACGAGTGACCGAGTCTGTTGGCAGTTCGGCAAAAGGGGAATAAGGCGTTAGCGTTGACATTTTATTTTCCCTGAGCCTGACCATTTCTTTGAAGTTTTTTGTTTTATGGCCTATATCAGAGTACATAAAAAAAAATTCAAGCCATTTTGTGCTGAAACATTGAGAAAGAATTCCCCAGATGAAAACAATGAAAATCGTTCTAGGCCCGGGAATCATGCTAGCGTCAAGAGCTAGCGTACAAGGCGAGAGATATAGGGCCCCCCCCCCCCCCCAGTTTTTTTAGATAAAGAAAATCGGCAGAAAACTACCCAACTTTGAGCACAGAATAAGGTAATCTGTAGAGAATCCCTAATGCATAAGTGGAAAGAAGAAGTACTATAAATGGCTGCCGGAACTTTGCTCAATTGCACCATTGATTTGAGTGTCAAATTTTTTTCCGCGCTTCGCCCGCAGGTTTTTATTGAATGGATCTGCATCATATACTCACGAGTTGCAGTAAATCGGGCAATTCTTTAGAATCGGGCAAAAAATTTCCGCGTCAAATTGAAAGGGCCCGCGTACGTAGTGAGGCGGGGTCGAGTAACACGACGCTCCATTTCATGAAATATTTTGCACCAGATTGTATCTGCGAACGTTTCAATATTAAACATTTCCCAAAGGGGAGTAGGACAACACACCCTCCCCTTACAACCCCTCCCCCCTAATCAGCACCATTGTCAGATCCGTCGGCAAAACTAATCTCTAAACACCCCCCCCGCTCTACAACCCCCCCCCCCGCAATCATCAACCCTTCGCTCAACACTGTCCTTTTGTACAGTCCTTCGCCCCCTGTCTGGCCCCAATTGGGAGTGTCCTCTCCCCCCCCCCCCCCCTCCCGTGCGCCTGTGACCCACAATGAGGATACGGAGTGAGAAGTAGTCCAGCCCCTGCTAACGATTTATACTGAGGGTGCTGAGCTCTCCTGACAAAAGACATCCGGTCAAACCCTACCCCCTACAGGAAACCTATATTTTCGTCATTTCATTTTCAGAATTTTCTTTCGCAATTTTTGTTTTACGTTTTTTTTTTTTAGTTTGTTCATTAGGATAGCGTGATTCCGATTAGACGTACATTACACCCTGATGTACACCGCGGTACGGTACCCTATTCTGTTCATTAGCCGCACGAGGCCAAGGGCGACCCATAAGCAAAGCAAAATACAGTGAACATCGGGCGTAATAGCCAGGTTTCTGGGGGAAAAGGTAACTTAGGGTCCCCATTATGGACCTCCGTCAGTGAGGGTATAAGGTAATGAATGTCCTGCTTTTCATATTATCACTTGATAATGATTACACTTTTTCACCGTCTTTCAGTTGGTAATGATCGGGGCGGCGATCTGTGTTGAATATTTCGGGGACATATGAGGGTAGCACCAATCACAGCGGAGCGCCACTATTGTTGGCGCGTAGTGAAACAAGGAGAATTTGCAGTTTTTACAGACCCCGATCAGTGGTGTAGCCAGGATTTTTTCCAGTGGGGCGCTGGAGGGGGGGGTGCTAAATTTAACTGGAGGGCGCCATGTTATATCTAAGCGGAGCCGCCACTATTGGTTGGCGCGAGCCAACAAGAAAATTTTGGAAAATGATTCCCCCTAGATGCCAGGAATGGCACTTATCCCTACCTATTTTAAGGTTTTCACTCCGTTGGCTAGCCACGTTTTTTGTAGAGGCGGTTTACATCAAAATGGCGGGCTTGTGTCATTCTATAAGAATAACATTTCCCAAATCGCAAGTGCCTAAATTTTATTTCAAATCATGTAGTAGGTTAAAGCCACTGATCCTTAACTAGCTATTGCGGGCGGCGAGCGCGTCATTTTTCCAACATTTTGGAGGCGGCATTTCAAATAAAAAATTTGGGCACGATTTTTGTAACTATTTTGGGTCATCCTTTCTATTTGCTTCATCCCTGCTCGAATATCTCCCTATATTCTTTGGTTGCCCGAAATATGGTCACCGACGAGGTGGCGCCCAGCGTACAAGAAATTTCTCGGTTCACATAAACCTCCAGATGGCCGAAACGTGCACTTCTGTGTGTTCTAACTTACATGTACCTACGTTACCCAAGATTGTTCTAGGAGGTGGCGCGTGTCTCTGAGAAAAGTGTTTGCTCTCTAAAGAGTCCTGGACGTGGCCTCGGAGCAAAATACAATTGAAAAAATCCAACATTTTTCTGTCATGCCTCTACGATCGGTATACAGTAAAAATAACAAATTCATCTACATAACATCCATTTGCACCATTCATGCTCAATGGTTCATGCTGCATCAGTCATCTGTCTCATTCTCTCGATATATTGAGTGCCTTGGGCAGGGGCGTCACCAGATTTTTCATTCTGGGCACAGGGGGGCACAGACATTTGATTTAGGGGTCACCAAATTATCACTACGCGGAGCGGCTCACCATCGTTGGCCGCGGACCGTCCCCCCGAAAATTTTGGGTTTACCTAAAACACGTATTTTCGATCCCCCAGAATTGTGCCGGAAATTTTCAAAACCCTTCCCGGGTGAGTTAGGCTGCGGCCATGTCAAGCTTAACTTTAACGTCTCAAGCCGGCAAGTTTTTTTTTACACGTTTTTCATTCATTGTAAACTAATATCCCGTCAGTGCAGCGCCTGTCGGGTGCATCCCCCCCCCCTCCCTCATTCTCACAACTTTGAACACTATGCTGACCCGCCCGGATGACAGAGGATAATGGCGTTTGCCCTATTTTCGGCAATTTATCTCCCTGCCACCATTTTTCGATACTAGTTATGGGGTGAATCTGACTCCTTATACGGGGCAGATACTTAGACCCCATTTGGGAAAAATATTGTCCAGTTTGGATTGCGAAATTCTCCAAGGTGCTGTACGTGAAAAGTTTTCTCACAATGGGCAGGAATTCGGTGATACCAGGCTAGACATGCTGACTTATCTAACCTGTCACAACCAAGCGGTGCGGCGTCCAATCACGTCTTTGAACAAGTGAGGGGCGGTTCTCATGCTAAAAAAATGGTGCACGGCAGAACGCTTGTCATTTCAACTTTTTCCATAATACCGCCAGATCCTCAAAGTTCACTTGCGAGCTTTGTTGCAACCATTGGATGTGCCAATTTTAGCAGTTTTCGTGGGAAGGAAAACTCTGATTTCCCTTTGACTCCTCCTCGCTGCCTCCCTCATGTGGGCGGTCACGGTGGCACTGTAGATGGGGTTCACGATGGTACTCTTCCATTGAGACTACGCAACTTAGAAAGGTTATAAAGAAATAACTCCCGATGAATGTTGTCACGTACAGACGTAGCACCCACCGCGCGCGTAGCGCGCTAATTTTTTTCGAGGTAAATGTTTCATTTGGGGGTTTTTTTCCCCCCCCCCAGCGGTCACATAGAATGGGGGGTGACCGCGTGAATAAGAAGTTCATATGAACAATTTTTTCACGTAATAAAAAGACATCACCGCACGGCGCAGTGCAACGGACAATGCATGTTTTTTTTCTGGCAAGTGCCTATAGGCCTTCCCCAAATGTCGGGTTATGCCACTACGCCAGCACACATACTCTTTGCGGCGCGAAGCGCTCGAAAAAATGCACATCTTGAGCAAAATGTAAATTTATTAGACCCTAAGTTATAACCTGGTTGTTGATGCACAAAAGCTAGGCTAGGCCTATATATTTTTTTTAGCCGGATTCCCTGGGGGAACGACTGGGTAGGGGGGGGGGGCGCACTTTCATGGGGGGGGGGGGCGTGCGACCCCGACGCTCCCCCGTAGCTCCGCCACTGCCCCAATTGCAGGAAACGGCACTTCGGGGGGCATAAGGCAGTAAACATGCAACACCCTAAATCGTCAATGAATTCCCGTTTTTTAATTCCACGAAACATTCTTGAAGGAACTGACGTCAATGCTTATTCTGTACAATTCGGGCCACCGTCGGTTTGTTGACGCGTAGGTACAAGAAATTTGTTTTTGTTTAAAAATTAAAATTAACCCCCCCACCCCCCACCAGATGGAAGAAACCGGCATTCCCGGATCGTATGGGGCAGTACGCAATGTCTCCAAAATTGGAATAAGTTCAGAATTCTATTGTTCTTGAAACGTTCTTGATCTTGAGGGGGATCCTGGCCAACGTCCCGGTGGAACCAAGCGGTCAGGAAAAGGTTTGTGCATGGCGTAAAAACATAATTAATCATGATTGGCCGCGAGATGAACTCTGACTGCCACTTGGAACTTTCGCTATCGTTGATGTTCCCACGATAGCTTCAGGTAGATTGTTTCAATCTCTGAACGTTCTCGGGAAGTAGGAAAACTTAATATGTGCAGTCTTTATTTGCTGCTAGTGTTGAACGAGCTCTAGCGTTGGCGTGCCGAGAGGGTCGATTAACAGGTGACGTGATGGCATCCATGGGAATCGGAAGGTGACCATTGATTGCCCTAAAAAATAGTGAGCCCGCGAAACAGACGCCTGTTGCAAAGTCCTGGCCATCCCAACTCCTCATCATATTTGCAACGATACACGGGGCATTGGCGTCAACAGGTGGGGGACGGGGAGGAACCCATGGTCCCCTCCCCCCCCACTTTCAAAAGGGGGATATCATATCGTTTGTCCCCCCCCCCCCACTTTTCCGGACCGTGATAAAAAAATAATAAGCACTGCCCGATTTTTGTATCACTCTAACTGATTCAATTTTTGTCTAACCAAACTAAGCGCGTGGAAATTGTCGCGTTGTTCACTAATTCCAGGTGCGACCCCAGGTGAAGATCTGACCTCGACTAGGGCCGAGTGGAAGGATTACCCATGTTCCATACCAAATTTCAAAAATTTAAATCGATAGCCAAAAGTTTCCTAATTTCTCAGGTTTCGCGCGCAATGCGTTTTTTTCTTCCCATGCGTTGTAGGCTAAATATGCGATGTAATGCTTCGAATCATTTTGTTCACATCGATTGATTTCAAAGCCTGGGGCAGACTCCCCCCCCCCCCCCCCCTTTTCTGAGATGAAAAATTCGGGCTTGAACATGTGTGGGCTGGGAAATTTTTGGGAAGGGAAAAAAGTCACAGTGAATTTTTTTTTTTGCAGACTTCTTCGATACATGCTTCGCGCGCGCCGTAGTTTCCAATGATTGACTTGTAAATTTCGGGTACAAATTTTTCTGCTCCCAAATTGGATTGTCCCGTACGCCTAGGCCCCCTATGGCTTTTCCCTTCGATCCCACCAGGATACCGTTCGGTAAACCCCTGGATCCCACGCAAACAAAGCCAGAGTAGCAAAGGTATACAAACGCCATTGTGATAATCGTTAAATCATCTTTAGTATGCACAATGACACTTTTCTGTCTGTCTTTTACTCAAATCACACAGTAGATGGGTGCTATGAGCCTGCAAGTTCCGTTTCCGTCGTTCTGGAGGTTATGAGAATCTGAAATTTCTTTGCGCTCCGCGCCAACCGGTGGTGGCGCCCGCTTAGATTGTCATTTGCGTTCGATATGTCCCCCACTTTTTCGAAACGCTCCGCCCCCTGCCACGGGGGACCTAGATTTGAATTCGTTCAAGCAGAATCTAGCAGCCCTACGTTGAACAGATCAAGGGTAGAATTAAGTTACAGTATGAGGTTCCCACACACTCGGGGAATATTCAAGTAGGGTCGCACTAAGGTCTTATAGGCGACTCCTTGACGCCTTTGGTGGGCAATGCTGGAGATTCCTCATAACAAAAGCAAGTGTGATTCGCCGTGGCAGCGATTTGTTTACATGATCATTCCAAGACAGATTACTAAGTCAGGGTAACACCCAGTAGGAGTGGCTCTTAGTCTCGCAGAAGGAGTCCTTAGCTTATAGCCCAACAATCTTGGCAATTTTCTAGCCTGGGGTACGACGCATAACAAACAACCTTTCACATTGGCTCTCTGTCCTTTATTTTTATTTCGCCAGCTTACTAGCGTGTTAAGATCCTCTTGGGGGACTGTTATCATCATGTTTTAATTTCTCTGAACAACACACAGTCATCGGCAATAATCTACGTTCTTGAGGAACGGATCGATGTGTAATCCTTACATTCGGGCCAGCCGCCAACATAGTAGACGGTAGGGAAATTTTTCGTTTTATAGACACCTCAGATTGCAGTAACGGCCATTCCGCACTGTATGGCAGTGAGCAACGTCCCTCTAAAATTGACAGTAATTTTCAGAAATTTGTATTTCCCAGAAACGTTCTTGAAGGAACTAATTTGATCTTATCCTTAAATTTGGGCCCAGCACATTGGGTCTGGTATAGTTACAAGGAAAAAAAATTTTTTTTGAGCCTTATGAATCCCCCAGATTGCCGAACGGGTGGCTTCCCACGTTTTATGGCCATAAGCAACATCCCCAAAATTGACATAAATTTCTGAAATGTATACCTCAAGAAACACTCTTGCAGGAACTGATCTACCTTTATTCATTACAATTCGCGCCACCATCAGTTGACGAGGACCGTACAAGAAAGTAGTCTTACAAGACCCCCCCCCCACTCCACCCCCCACCCCGCCGACCCCCCCTCCCCCATCAGATGCGGGGAGCGGCACTTCCCGCGAACTATGGCAGTATGCAATCACTGAAATTGACCATAATTTGCGAAACTGATCGATGTTTCATCCTTACATTTCTTCATCATTGTGCGCATTCCTACCATAGCCGCCACGTCTTAGAGATATTCCATGGGACCCTTCAATTGGGTTGGAGGCGCTGCATATTGAACATTTGCTTGAATCATCACTGTCATGGAAACCTGTGTGCATTTTTCGGGCATTTGATTGAAATGAATTGAGCCATTCAGCCTACATCTTTGTCAATTTTTCAGATTATTATACGCTCAAATTTTCGTCCAAATTTTAAATTTCTCAGAACCTGTTTCCTCCCCGCTCCGCGCCTGTATAGTGTCCATACGTCAATCACGTAAACTTCCCTACTAATGTGCACGATCCCCCCCCCGCGTTTTTTCGTTACCTATAGCGTTTATCCTCTAATAAAACACAGCCGTCACCTGCAAATCCAATCTGAACAATAATGTTCAGATAACTCAACTGTGTGCAGTGGTTTAAGAAATCGCAGTTGGATTTCCGCATTGTTGGTAGTGGGGAGGGGATGGGGTGTGCAACATGAATCAGTCCTAAACTACTTCTCCTCGTGGCTACTATATGTTCAGCCACACTTGAAGATGACACGTATGGCCGAAAATCAATTTGCCAGAATATGTCAACGTTATTTTACACGTGGGCCCACTGTATCATACATGTAACGAAAAGGTAGGATACCGCGCACAGCGCGATTTTTTTTTTTTTTTTTTTTTTTGGGGGGGGGGGGGCATTTCGGCCTTCTCAATCCAAAAAAAATAAACATCTACATAAGAAAGAGTTGACATCAAGTACACCGTGAATAACAACTTACGCAGTCCAGCTGATGCGAACACCGGGAATACCAAATTGTCTGAATTTTGAATCCATGTCCCAGCCTTTAAGCTCAAAATCGACGGGGTGCTGGGACACAGTGACCTGAAATCGGTAGGGTGCTCCGCACCCCATCGAACATTTTAGGGATGCGCAGCACCCCCAGCACCCCCCCCCTCCTTCGCAGGGGCCTGCAGTAGTCTTTGATCGTCAGGCCTAATCTAAATTATGGGTCAGAGGGGTCAGTGCACTATCGTTAGTCCAATTGGATCCTGCAAAATCTCGCGCTTCGCGCGAACGTAGGTGGTTGTTGCCATTGCCCATTTTTCCTGCTTCTTTCATCATGACCGTTGACCTCATGTGCATTCTATTTTGAATGTTACATCCCCCACCGCAAAACAATGACATTGATTCACAAGGCTTTGGCCGCTCCAAATTGGTTATCACGTGGGGGATGGGGAATATGGGCAGGATTTATGAACTGTGTTCTCACTAAAAAGGAAGTGGATAGCCCAGAACTTTCCGGGCTACGGTTTCGCGACGATTTGATAACCCATTCTCATCAAAATCCGCACATCCCACCAGTTTCTAAAATATGTTGAAAAAATTCCCCTAATAGGACCATATTCTTATGGAGTTTCCGTGTGATTCAGTGAATTTTGCAATCCAAATTGGTGACCGAGCAGTCTTCAAGGGTTAATACCTACTTGAGAATGCCTACAGAAAAATTGATTCCAGTTAACTGACCTACAAGCAACTTTCAATACATTTGAACTATGCTATGTTTGTGAAATTGGAAGGGAATCTTCTATTTGTAACTTTTCATTTTACTTAATAAGCTATGACTTCGGCCGGAGTGGTTAATATTTACCGACGTTACCAAACACACGGCAAATACGCATGCTCGAGCTACGACTGCATCCCCTCTGTAACATTCAGCAGGGGTGGCGCCAGCGGGGAGGGCAGGGGGGCCAGGCCCCCCCCCCCGTCGGGTAACCTGGCCCCCCCCCCCGTCGGGGAATTTTTTCCATCTCTCGGGGAGCCCGTGGTACGCTAAAATGTACCACCCCGACGAGGGCTTTTTGCCCCGACAGTATATATTTCCAAACTTCTTTATGGTGAACATTCTACATTGAGCTGAAAAATTTCGGCGCTCTTCGCGCGCCTCATATCTTTCTATAGCATGCCAATTTACTCGCTCGAGTTAAGGATCAGCGTAATCATCTTCTTACATACTATTCAATCGTGGATATATAGATAGATACACAAGCCTTATGGGATAATCTTCGAATGTCCCTCTGCAAGAATTAAGGTTTACAATCCGTTTGGGGGGAGATGCTCGTTTCTGCCGCTATCACTGTTTGCCTCTGTGTAGAGTGGTGTGCTTTCACGACGTCATGCCCAGGTATTTCCTGTGCAGTTATTTTGGTAATACCTCACCCTACTCTACTAGTAAGGGCGTCTGATTTAGTGTGAACTATTGAAAGTAAACATTGCTCCCCACAATGTTATTCATTTTTCGTTTTTT
>JAODTK010000080.1:0-36760 GCA_026419785.1 Sclerodactyla briareus | reverse complement strand
CTGGATTGTCAATGTTACCGTCCAAATAAATATTGGAAAGTTCTTCCAAGCTCTCCAACATACAATGTCACAACAACTTTTTCAGAGGTTTTCGAGCTATAAGCCTTAGCTTTTAACCCAGTTCATGAGTCGCTCATACTGTTGACACAAGATAACTTGTCGGCAAAACTGTCTCAGTTCTTAGTATATCGAGAAAGAAATAATTACCATCAACAAAACAACCGTCTCACAACAACGGACTAACCAAATACTGTGATGGACTTGCTGTCTAGGGCACTCGAAGCCCGGAGATGCATCTGGGTTAGTTATGATACCCACCTGCCGGTTTTGCCATGATATCTTGTCAAAGACTTGAAGTCAAGATTTGAGACTTAGACTTTTGTAGTTGGTTTTAACAAGGATAGCCAACAGAAGTTGTACTGACCGAAGTTGTACTACATTTTAGGTCAGTCCTTACAAGCTGTCACGCCATAGCGTGTGTCTCCCGTCAATTCTAGGCTTATGGCGGCCCAGCTACCTAATTCACTGATTTTATTTCTGATAGATACTTTCCGCACGATCCGCGTGGTCTTTTCCAAGATTCGTGCCCCAATAAACAGAAAACAGGTGTTTTGTTTTTGCGTTTTTTTCAAAAGTGCGATTCGTGGTTTTTTTGTCCTCAAAATCGCGCATGTGCTCGAGCCCTAGTTAGAGCATTTCCTACATGTACATGGCTAAATTTTGTCATTATGCAGTCTCATAAATTATGTTGACCTTCGAAGGCATCAAAATACTATTGAAAGAACAATTCTACAATTTACAGGATATAATCTTAAGCTTTTGTTTTCCAGGATAATGGTTTGGGATCTTTCATGCTCTGGCAAGATGTCCTTCGTCCGTTTCTCTTCTGCACCGTCACTGGGGTCTGAAGGACTGTTATCTGGGAAAGGGTGTGAGATGTGGATTTCACGAGGAGGGGTGAGAATACATATGGGTCAGATCAAAAACTGTCAACCTGTGATCACTAAAATTTAGATGTAGATATTCATCAAGTGTGTAGTTTTGCACAAAAAATATACCAGTTTCAGGCTACCATGAGCCAGTTTTTCAAAATTGTCCGTGTTAATTGAGTTTTGGCTAGTTAAAGGGCCAATATTCACAACCAACGTTTATGGACGGAAAACGGCACATTATGGCACTCCTTTTAGGAATGAATAGTTTCACAAGAATCTGGTGCTGATTTTATTTAGAATAATTGCTCTTTTCATGAGAGTTTGTTGGAGATGTAATAAACTGCTTCCCTAATTCATATGCTAATTAGTTTTGACATATGTGAAATTCCAATCCTACGCATCACCCCAATTCTAATCTCGTGGCATTTACAAGTTCAACTGATATGAAACTCAGCATGGTATCTTCTGAAGGTATAGCACCTGAGTAATGTGACAAACACCAATTTTGTGCCAGATGTCAGGTGAAGGTGCCACGAAATGTGTGTTATGGACGGAATAATGGATAACGTTATGAACGGAAACAATGTAATGGATAATCAGTGTATTTTGAGAGGACCAGTTGTGGCATGTTTTGTCATTGACTATTTTGAGGCTGTAAATGACTACCCCCCTGACATAGAAAATGAACACAATCAGTGGAAACAACAGAACTTTTTTTGTAGTAGGTCTTTGTCCCCTGGCACCCATCATTTTTTTTTTGTCTTGCTTAATTCATGTATTTGGAAGGACCAGTGTGGCATGTTTTGTCATTGACTATTGGGAGCTTGTACATAAGTACCCACTGATATGAGGATAATCCACATCGTTGAAACCACCGAACTTTTCTTGTAGTGGTCATTTGTTCCCTGGCAACCAAGCATTTTTTTGTCATCTTTTCCTAATGGAATTTTCAGAAAAAGACTTAGGTGGCCCCCCCACTTTGGTGTGTGTTGTGCGAATGTTCCACACTTTCTCGTTACAGGATTTCTCACAACCGTGATGCCGGATCATACCATTTCGTGTGTCGCACCATGGTTGGTGTTCATGATCTGAGTAGATTTTGGGCTGCAAAGTCATTGATCAAGTTTGGGTATAATTAGCTTATTTTATTCATTTATTGTTTAAGCTCGTTGAGCAGATTTATCAGGACCGCCGCTACATGTTTATTGGCCTGTAGGACTGGATGATGTAAAATGTACTGATCAAATTTTCATAGCTAACATACCAGTTAATGGTCTAATTTTGCATATTTTGCAATTTTTTCAAGTTTGTCGATTTTCCGAAACTTGGTGGATGTGGTCTACCATTGTTTCTGAGAAATTTAAAACTGAAGTCGTGGTCACTGGAGCAGTGTTGTGTCTACTCTGCATATTTTATGGGCAATTTTGAAAGTTCGGTGGATTTTCACACCATTTGGTAGTTGGATCCACCTTCGTCCTGATCATTTGAAGGTACATCTTGGGTCAAGCAGAGGTCATTGTATTGGCCGTACAATGTTAATAATATATTCCAATTTCCAACTTTGTAAGATTTGCCAACTTCATTAGGTATATGGTCCATTAAAATTTTCTGGACCTGATGTTTTTGATGTTCACTGAGAATTTGAGTGAATTGAATTCCATCATATAATAGCTTCTGTTAAATCACCTCAGGAACGGTAAACCATAGCTCTGTAACAATTTTACCTGCTGTTATGAGCTTCATTGTATTTGCCTAATTTGCGTAATCATTCCATTTCCACTGTGTTGAGAATTTCGCCAAACTCGATAGGTACGGTCTGTTAACATTCTCTGGATCTGGTGTTTGATGTTCATGATTTGATTGAATTCCATAGCTCTGTTAGAATAAAGAAACTTGTTTTCTGGCCATCAAAAGAAGACCATTGCTGGATCCCACTGGAGAAACATTCTTAAGGAAACTGGGCAGCAGTAATTCTATCTCCAGGCAGCCAAGTGGGTATCACAGCCAGGACGGTGAAATGAATGTTGAAAGGGATTGGTGACAGGTTCTCACAGGAAATAAAACTGGCCATGTTGTCGGAATTGATGTTAGGCCTACTGCTTCTGGTTGATGTAAATGATTGATTGCTCGGAAATCTGATAATTGGATCTTACCCTCAAGTTTGGTGTAAAGTGTATGCCAAAAAAGTACCACAAAATTCTGATATTCTGGATTGACTATCTATGGGTTAAACTCCATGAGTTGGGGCACAAAATGTGACAAAGGCATCAAAATTTCAAAAGTAGGAAAAATGGGGAATATTATTTCAGATTAGTTACTCCACGGACCTTATTATAAGGGAAACGAGATGATTTTCCCCATCCCACTCGTACAACTAAATATTTTGCGCATCAAAATGGATCATCATGAAACTATACCTACCCTACAGGGACACACTCGCATTCTTTTTAAATTGTATAATTCTGCTTTGATGCTTTGTGTATCTATAAAATATTGGTTGATATGGTACTACAATAAACTCAAACGTAATAATACCACTTGGACTCGCATACTAACTCAACAATTAGAGTTAGAGGCAATCTCCAGTTTGCCACCTGAACGGCTAATTCGCATTTCCAATGTGCATGTGTCATAACGATTAAGTAATAAATTACATCAGGTGCAAAATAATTGCATTATTATGTCATTTAATATTAGTCGGTGTAATTGGCATCGAAGAAAAATCACAAACATGGTTTCTATTGGTCATACCTTTGAAAAACATCCATTAATTTAATTAACTATGATACATGGGACACTGTGTCAATGGTAGTGTAGGTTATGGTGTCCATGTACCAAGATAGGCTAGTGAAACAATATTAATTTATTTAACTACTGGCAATACAAATTGATAAATAACCTAAACAATGCACATTGAACGTCACAGAGGATAAGATTTTTACGCCGGGACATGTATACCATACTGCATAGACACCGTGTCCATGTAGGTGTAGGTAAATATTTTTCATAAAATATCATTCAAACTGTGATATGATACAAGAATAACAGTTATTTTTCTGTGTTGATAATGTTTTCAATTACCATATGAAATTGAGAAAATGGGTTGTGGTGAGGAACTAATTGATCATTTTCCCAAAGGAGGTGTACCTACCCTACAGATTTGGACACCACATGTGTTATCTTGAATATTTTCTAATGATAATTTATGGCATATTAATTAAGTGGCAGCACTTTTCATTTTCAAAATACTACACTAAATGAATGACAACCATATCAAAAATCTCAACTACTACTGAGCAAAAAATGAACATAGAATAGTTGATATCATTGCGCTTTCTAGTACATGTATTGGGCATCTGGCATGTTGCTTCTGAAGCAGATTCCAGGAACAAAGATGGAAACTGAATTGTGTGAAGAGATTTAACTATGCGACATGACAGACACCGGTGTGCGGTGGTAACATATTTTTTTTCAACAGTCATAATTTGGAATGAGCATGTCCGTATTGGGCTTGCAAGTGTCAATGAGTTGATACACGTATGAATACATGATTTATTGTAATCCAGATATTGTTCATACTTATCCGCGAAAATTTGACCAGCCCAACTTGCTTTATTTTTATGTCCAACATTTTTTGGTCAAAATACGAGTGGACACCAACAGATAATCATGCATAAAGAAACGAAGAAAGAGAAGAAAGCAGATACAACACTTATTGTTGTTTGTTTTATAGCCACAGTAATTGTCCACTCTAAAACAGCAATGAATGGAATCAGTTGCGGGTTATCACCTTTGAAACTGTGCTTATATTAGAAAAAAACACTCCAATTTGAATGAGTCCCAACTTCACGAGTGACCCATATGCAGATTAATTGCATGATGAAGTTAAGGTTTAAAGGTGTGACACAAAAGGGATCATAACATGGCCTAAACATCATTTGTGAGATGAATTTTCAACTCAGGAACCTAAAGTAAACAGGCTGTTATTACTCATCACCAACTGCAATGTTCCCAAAAATGTTCACAGTGAGGTAGATTAATTTAATTGCTAAAAAATGTTACACTGTAATGTTTCTCTCTTTTCAAAATATGCATTATGACAGAAATGATCTGGGGATCATTGTTCTGGGTGTGTTCAACAAAGTGGACCTGGGTGTGTAGCATGTGACGATTCGGATCGGGTGTTGAGAACTGCTCGCAAGATATATTGTTGCAAAAAACTATGTTGCGGAAGGAATTCAATCCACAAGTCCTATGTAACTCATGCATTTTCCGACATAACTTCCCTCCATAACTATTTGTTTGGTTCCAGCTGTGTCCCTTATAATAGAATACATTTTAAGGTACAATATTGAATCATATTGGCAATTGTCAGACTTCATCACATTATTTTACCAATTCGACAATTCATCCCACATTGGGACAAAACCTTTCCATCCATAACGTTACACTTTCCGGCACAACAACGCTGAGCCTAGATCGGGGTGTGGGTTACTGCAAGGGCCGTGCAGGTTATAAACCCATGGCAATGGTAAAGCACAAGTACCAAGCCTCTGAGGCAAGGTACCTTTCATCTGAATTCCAGAACACCTCACAGAAAATGACCTTACAAAAGTCTCAGGAGAATTAATGATTTTTCTGATTCCGGCCATAACACTCACCTAATTCTGCCATATTCAAACCAATTATGCGGAACTCATAATTTTTTTCTGGTCATATTGTAGAGGTATCCCATCTTGCTCACAAACCATGGAGCCCACATGCACAAATGAAACACTCACACATTTTTTGTGGGGCATTGTTTCTCTTGAATTCCGTCATAAATCACGGAGGTTTTGGATCTGGCCATATAGATAGATAAAAGATAATTTTGGACATTTTTGCCTGATGCATGTGGGATATGTTTTGGGTGTGGGGAAGAGCAGGGGCGGGTGTTTGATGCGGCGAGGGGGGGGGGGGGGCAGTTTTGGCGTGGAAACTAGAAGGCAAAATGAAGAAAGACGGGAAATGATTCAAAGCAAAGAAACAGGGCTGCTAGGGGAATTAAAAAATTTCAGGTTGGATTTGGGTCAAAGAAGTCGTTGACTGAGCGATGAAACTAACCAAATTTGGGTATTCAACGGGAGGGGGGGGCATGGGAATGAAGAAGGGAACTAGCAAATTAAGGACTTTTGTAATAGAGTCAAAACTTTTCAGACGCGGTTTTTGTAGGAATTGTTAGGTAGATGTGAAAATGGTGATTTCCTTTGACATGGATGTCCTGAATTGTACAGGTAACTAGTTGGTGCGCAAGCAGGGAGAGACTTTTAGGCGATCGCCTTCTTTTGTAGCCTTTAAAACATCCATATTGTTTTTTGTTTTTTTAACTCATATATGCGCGGAATAGGCTTTCAAGCGTGATTGAAACCATTGAACCCACAATGTTTCCTGATAGCGAACGTTGCACGTGGTAAGAATCAAGAATCCGGATGTAAATTCTCCCAAACAGGAGAATCTCCGGACGTTACTATGCATGAGGTTTCTTCGATGTTGTGACGTTGAATCGGATTCCTCGATTCAGCACGCCGCAGGGGCCGCTAAAAATGTGTTGCGACCATCTTTAACACTTGAATAGAATGTGTAGTCTGGTTCATCGAAGCAGTGATCTTAATGTGAAAGATTTCATCTGCGAATGCATCACAATATTTCTCATATAAGTTACTTTTCATTTGCAGTGGAATTATAAATACACAGTGGTAGATAAAACATAAAGTGTCCCGGATTTATTCCTTTCAAACGCCTCACCCTAATAAAACGGCCCCTCGTTTTCACGTAATTGACTCAGCTTTCGGAAAAAAATCCTGGCAGATGCCGAGAACCCTACAAGAGGGAGATTACAGCAAACAGAAAAGAAAAGCAGTGGGGATATTGCTGGGGCAGGGAATTCATGCACATTATCATTTTCTAGACCAAAGGCACTCATCCAACGTCATCAAAGATTTTATGAGGTGAAAATTTTATCTTTAAAATTGCCTAATAGAGGGACCTTTTGTGAAAAGCAAGCCCCTGTGCATTCATGGAATAAATACAGTGATTCAGCAAAAATTGTGCACATAGTCCTTGGATGTCTCAGGCTCTGGGGTATCGATGCCAACTTTAAACAAAAAATGCTTAGTTCTACAGGATTTTTAAGTGGCCGTCTGATTCTACAGTATGTTCTTAGAAACCCTGAGTTAAAAACGTGTCACAAGTATTAGGACTGTCACATACAAACTTTACAAATCCCCTTTTTCATGCCTTGGATTCACTGTCTCCATTACCACTCCCAACTAGCTAAATCACATTTGTACGTGTTTCCGGTATTTTCAACAGAACGATTGTAGTGATGATGGGACCTCAGAAGCCGACGACAGCGCTGACAATGCAGCTCATCTTCTGATGAAGATCAAGAGGAGGACGGACTGGTCTGTCGGACCAAGAGACACTATGAAGAATCAGTCTTTCATGGTACTGAAACTAACAAAGGCGAAGGGTATTATTGACGGTGATGTAATTGTACCTGAGGACACTGTTTATATCTGTTGGGATTAATACAGTTACTACAACTTATCAACCGGATAAGCGGCCGACCAGGCTCGTGCCTACCAAGTATTTGTTTCAGAAGGTCTTTCGTAGCATCTGTCAACTTTAATCGTTCTACTGTACCCACTGCTTGTCTTTTGTTTGGTGCTTACAATCCACATGAAGCTTAGGTTGTGCCATGTCCCAAATTGTGAAAACCTGAAGTACAAAATCTTGAATGGTTGAGAACTTCTTTATAAACTCTGGTATAAAGGAACAAAGGAAGGTATTTCTGGGGAAAGGGGCGATATTGGTGGGCCCTTCAGGATCGTTCACCGTCAGAAAGGTGGGGACACTCAAGTTTGAAGTGTTTTATTGATGGGAAGTATACAGGCACCCTTTGTCAAAAGGCCAAACCTCTTCGACATGTGAATATGTTCAGTTATTCCTTAATAGTGAGGGTATCCCGCTTCTGAATTCTCAAAATGTTCTATGTGGCCAATCTTTGTGATGTTGAATGAGCTCCCTTCCCAAAACTAGAAAGAGAATAATATGATGTTAGCTGGAATTTTGGTGTGTGGAAAGACAAAAACTAAAATGGATGTTGCCTTCAAACGTTGTGCGATGCATATCACTAGCAACTGATGGTTGTATGAGAAAGAATGGGTGAGGTGCAGAGTAGAACTTGGTTTGTGTTGTTGTGTGATGCCCTGCAGAAGCTGCAATGCAAAAACTGCCCCAATTTAGGGATTATGGTGCGCTCCTCTGGTACAATCTGGTTAGGTGCATGGAGGAGTTATTAAGTATCCCATCGATGTTGCAGAGAGTACACTGACAGGAATTAAAGATGATTTGCTTGCTGACATGGTTACTGCAGGGATAGGGGCACAGTGTCAGGGGGTGTTAAAAGGCCACACTCCATTAATAATTATCCCATTTCCCTATTGGTGGGGTTTCTCCAGATCCATGCACTGTGTTTATCGGGGTATTCCAGAAAACTAGCTGCGCTGTGGGTAGTTCAGCTGGGAGCTCTTCTTAGTGGAATCCAACAAAAATGGCACTGGTTGAAGGGAGGCTAAGTAAACTCAAGCCCAATGTGGTATCGAGAAACCCCACGACCATTAGTGAACGCAGATTAGTGGAGAAAGCCAGAGAGTGGATAAAACTGGCTCATGTTTTTCAGCCTTCTTGTCTTGTAGGTGTTTACCCCAGGAATTGCAGAGCACCTAGGCATTTGTGGCATGCTATGTCAATTCTATGCCCAAAAGAGTAGTTATCAGTGCAGATGATGGAAATTTGGGCAGTATGTTGCTTGATCATTTTTGGGTAGATGCAGATACTTGACGGAGTAAGTCAATGACGTTTTAATGTTCACTCATTAACACATTTGGCCAAGAGTGGGGCAAATTGGGGGGACCACTCTGGACAAACTCATGTGTCCATTCGAGTCACTATGGGAAGATCAAGATAGTTATATGTGCTAGCCAAGGATTGCTCTGCAGGCTATGGACAACTTTGTGTTGCTTAAAGCTCATCCCTCTGATGCATGTTAAATTTGTCAGAGAGCATAACTTGTACTGCAACAAACAGAGGGTTTCAAGAGTAAGGCTACTGGCATAGAAATAGATAATGTAACAATGTATGGTACACTTCATACTGTCAATTAACCGAAGAGGAACAGTTTTTTACATTTCAATGACTTGGATATCAATAATCACGTGGAGTCGTTCTAGTCTAAACGCGAGTGTACACTTTTCAAACTTCTCGTACACAAGACAGGAACGTCAGAAAAAAAATACTGATGTTAGTCAGAAATACTAAAACTTCTGTTCAATTGTGGGAAGCGGTGAACTTTCACCGAATGTTGTTCATGATGGTCTATGCTTAACTAGTGATACAAGAAGGCTTTTCTTGCATTCTCCATGGCGTTTGAAGAAACAGATTCTGGATCAAGAAATCCATACATTCAAAACGATGACAGCAACAGACAACCTCATTTCAAGTGCCCTGCGAAGCATCTAGAAGTAATTGTGTCGCTGTACTATACCTAATCATTCCTATATTTGTTGTTTGCCAAATCACCTTTACTATGAGGGGTTACTTATTAGTTTGCACCATAAAGTGAAGTTAATTAATGGGATAATTTACTTGTCTAATTCAATTAGGTATACCTGTGGATCCTGCACTACCTGCTGAGAAACCTTCAGCTGGTTACAAAAAAACAGGGCAGTGCCGCCTGCAGGACGTTGATGTGAAAGAGGGGCATTGGCGCAGTCCCGTCTCTAGTCTGAACGCCAAGCGAGAAGAAGCCCAAACCAGATCGGGACTCAAGTTCCGACCTCTGTGTTGAAGCTTACACTCTGACCAGCCACTCGTAAGGTGGCGCAAATACGGGGAAAACATTTTATTATTATTGACATTGTTGACAAACTAAAAGTGGGGTCTTTATAACATCGCTCACATGGTGGTTCCTAATATTACATATAAATTTGATGAGTTTATTGTTTTAATTTTTGGTAATTATTATTTTTTATCAATGCCAATTCAGAATTACTGTGTCAAGTCCAATGGGCGAACAATTGCCTGACTACCCTGGTGACGCTTCAGTTGAAATGAATTTCATTTGGGGGGGGTCTTGAAATTATTTGTAAAGTGTCACATGTGCTGAAATCATCAATTTTGGCTTGTGGGTTGCCCTCTGTTTAATCTGTGTCAGTTTGAAAATTAATCTCATTACTAACTGTTGTACCCGTACGAACGCTTCCATGTGTTTCTGACTTTCAACTATAATAGTATTTCATTTTACATAGCTGATGCTATTCTCAATGTGAAGTCTGTGCTGAAGGATAGCTAATATCCACCCCCTGTTTGATAGGTTTATCCCATGCAGGGGGAGATTGAGGCACACAAGGCCAAAACACACACAAATCATCACAATCTTCCTTTTGTGCCCGGCTGTTGAGGAGTTTTTGATATGGAAAATTTGACACACCTGTTGCTGCCCCACTTTCCATTTCACTCCGCCGTTATTGATCCCTTGGTTTGATTCCTTGCAGTATGTTTTATTCCTTGGACGGGAGTCCCAATAAATCTATGCAGTCCATGGTGTGGTGTTGCGTGTGTGTGTATGTAGTGTGTATCCTAACACTCCTACCTTGTATAATCAGGCTATAAATTCCCAACATGCCTGGTTGGGTTCAAGTTCCACTTGGTATAGTAGTGGTGTGCTTCCCCAGATGATACATGAACGGTATCATTGTTTGTATATTAGGGGGTCAATTTGGGCAAAAGATTGGAAACTTGTGAAATTCTGGTATTTTTGGGCACTTTTACCCTGTAATCAGTTCAAGCTTGATGGGTGTGCTTCCCATGTGAGTACATGAACGCTATTTATTCTTGTACAACGGTTCAAACGATCCATCATATACGGCTTGCAAAATGTTCTGGGGTTTTTTTGGAACTTTTACTTTGTATTCAGGCTATGTCCACCTGCCTGGCCGGTAAGAAACTGCCTAGTGCAATTTTGCTATTCTTTTAAGCATGAGACTGGGTGTTAGGGAAATTAGAACTTTGAAACACACCAGGCCGTTGTGTCCAAGTAATCACTTAGCCCTTTGGCTTTCTGGTTGTATTTGTTACAATGTTTTTTTATTGAATCCATTTTTAATGTTTTTGAAGCATTTAATTTTTCTATCGTTGGATCAGTAGAGTGTAATTATCTATGATATTGTCATTTCTGGAGAAATAAAAATGAACAAATGATTACATATTTTGGTCATTATTATGTTTTTTGTATTATAAAGAAAGTTTTACTAATTACTTAATAGCTGAAAAGTCTGGTGTTGGATCAATGCCTTGCTTGTTTTCTGGACCCATAACATTGCTTAAACCAGCGTCGCCTTGGCTAATTGAAGGTATATTGAGGTAATGATGGTCTAATAATAATATATTTTCAACATCGATGCCATTCTCAAAGCTCTTCACAGACATTACCCCCTGATCATAAATGGTACACACTCCCGACCATAGAGAGTATATGGCAGCTGAATAGCCACCGAATTGGTACTCAACTCTCAGTTTCCTATAAACGGCGGAGTGTCATAATTGCAATGCAGGGTTCCTTTATGACTGCTGATCAGTAGATGACCCACACCTTTTGCAACTGGTTCGGTTTTACTGATACGTCAATCTTGTTTGCAGCTTTGTTTTTGTCTCGCCCAATAGATCAGGAAGAGACTTAGTGGTCACTTGGTGTTGTGGTGTGTCACACTTAAAAATGTTAGCAGATTTCTCACAAAACCGTGAGGCCGATTATGACAATATGTGTGTGTAATTGCCGTGGGTGGGTGAATCCGATCTGATTAGATTTTGGGCAGCAAAGTCATCAAGTTGGGTAATTAGCTCATTTTATATATTTATTGTTCGACCTCGTTAGCAGATTACGCAAGAACCGTAATGTGCTACAGTGATTTATTTTGGCATGAAGGACCTGGATGCCTGGTAGATGAACGATTATATTTTCAGCCTAAAATATGCTAATTAAGTGTCTAATTTGCAGATTTTATGTGAGTTTGTCCTATTTTAATCACGAAACATCTGTTACTTATGAATGTGTTCTACAATGGTTCCCGAGAATTTAAAAATAAAGTCGGGGTCACTGGCGGTTATTTAATGAGTCTAATTTGCATATTTATGCAAAAAAAAAAAATTTTTGAAAGTTTATTGAATTTCCACAAAACTTGGTAGATGCACATTTTTCCACTTTTGATCCTTTTAATGTTAAGAGGTACAGCTGGGGTCCAGTAAGGTCTTATTTGTGCCTAATTTGCATAATTTATTCCACTTTCCACCTTGGTAAGAATTTCGCCAGACTCGGTAGGTATGGTCCTGTTAACATTTTCTGGATCTGAATGTGTGGTTGATGTTCATGCCCTTTGATTAAATTCCATCATATACATAGCTCTGTTTAAATAAGCACTGCGGAACAAAGTAAACCCATAGCCCAGTGACTATTTTACTGCTGTTTATAAGCTGCCCACAAGCAAATTCCCTCTCTTACCCAACCAATTTTGTTAGGTTGATTAGACCCACAAAAATCCTGTAACGTTTTTTCTTCCTCTTTTCTTACTGGACGCCTGCCCACAAGGGGCTTTTGGTTGGAGTGAAACTTATTTGTCATTTTTTAGGAACTTGTAGGAATTTTTATGTGTTATTGATGTGAAATAGGATGATGTTCATTTGACATGACGCTGGTCCGCATGAACTAGTTGGTTGTTGTGAAGTGAATAATACAAACCCCGAGGCGCAACCAGGCGAGACACTTTCTGCCAGATCTGGCCGATCCGCCTTGTGGTTTAGAAGGTACCTGTTAGATTGATAAGCATACCTGTGTGGATTTTATAACAGTACTGTTGGCAGCTAGTTTGTCGTTTAAACAGGTAACTGTCGATTAATAAGAATACCTGTTGGCAACTGGTCTTGTTCATGGTACCCTGTTGGATTTATCACATACCTGTTGGGCTAGCTGGTTTGGGTAACAGGATACCTGTCAGATTGGATAAGAAATACCTGTCCCATCCTGTTTGCAAACTGGTTCTTGTTCAGGTACCTGTTGGATTTATACCGTACCTGTTGGTAGCTGGTTTTGTTTAACAGGTACCTGTTTGATTGATTAGAATACCTGTTACAACTGGTCCGTTCAACAGATACCCTGTTTAACTTTAATAAGCATACCTGTTGGCAACTGGTCGTGTTCAACAGGTAGTAACAGGTACCTGTTAATTTGGTTAATTGCCTGTTGTTAACTGGTTTCTCTTCCAATGGGTTTCTAACGGTACCTAGTAATTCCCGAGAAATACCTGTTTGAAACAGTTTTTTGCAACAGTACCTGTTGCTACCTGTTATGCCTGTCAGATAACCGTTGGGACCAGTTTGGATTCCTAACAGGTTCAACTGAATTTATTCCTGGGTTAGATAGTGAACCCCTCGCATCCCTGGTTCAGAAATCCTGCTACGCCACTGTTCAATCAACATACCGATCACATACGGTACCGTACCGATCATAACTTCTTTTGGCCCACAAGAGCGTTATGTTCACCTACAGCTCATCCTTGTTTGAGCTTGGCAAAATTACACCGTGTTCCCATTGCAATATTAGTGTCAAATCGCGGAAAAATTGATGTGGAAAACTCTCCCCCTTAAATCAATTAAACATCCATTCTCATTTCCCACCCCCGGAGGCCCTCTCACCCCATGAAACAGACCACCACTTCCTGCGTGTTCCCACAAGATCTCCTTCCGAGCAAACGTTTTTTTTTTTGGTTTTTTTTTTTTTTACAATCATACCGCACCTCGCATTCTATATAGCCGCACTGCCCCATGGGCTGTTTGTTGTATCGTCTGTTCAAATATATGTTTACGTAACCCGCTTCAATTCATTCCTTCTATAGGCTTATTCACTATGGGGCGTCCACCTGCAGCAGTCCTTGAGACCGTGTATTGAGAGTGACTGAATATATCATAGAGGTGTGTTGGCATTTCGCATACATGTGTATTGCAGTAGAGAGAATAATTCGTGTTGTATGCATTACTGGTCACAAAAAACAGCCGTGGCTTCATATTAGTCCGTGAACCAAACGTAAGATCGGCCGCTATATTTCAGTCGACGTCTGACCCTGGTATTGCGCAATTTCATTACACAAATATGACGTCACAAGCTGTTTGAATTCCCGGGAAATTCAAAGTTTCGGCAGGGGAAATGGACTGCCGAATAAATCACACCCCGATTATGCTAACGGAAACAGAAAGTCATCAAATAATAAATACTTCTGTTAGTCAGAATAATACATCTGTCTGTTCAATTGATGGGACAGCTGTTGACTTTCACCGACTTGTTGTTCAGATGGTCTATGCTTCTAGGGTACAAGAACTTCATTGCATTCTCCCATTGAGTTTGAAGACACCTATTCTGGATCAAGATCCATCACATCAACGATGGACAGCAACAGAAAACTCCTTTCTAGTTGCCCCTGCGAAGCATCTAGTAAGTAATTGTGTCGCTGTATCTTACCTACTCAATTCCTATATTTGTTTTTTGGCCCAAATGACCTTGTACTATGAGAGTAATTATTAGTTTGCACATAAGTTAGTTAATAATGTGATAATTTACTTGTCTAATTCATTATTAGACCTGGAGCCTGCACTCCCTGCTGAGAAACCTTCACTGGTTACAAAAAAACAGGGCAGTGCCTCTGCAGGACTTGATGTGAAATAGGGGCAATTGCGCGTCCTCTCTAGGGCTGAGCGCCCAAGCGAGAAGGCAAACCAGATCGGGACTCAAGTTCCGACCTCCTGTGTAAAGCTGACACTCTGACCCAGCCACTCGGTAATGCGAACATCCGGAACATTTTATTGAAATTGTGACAAACTAAAAGTGGGGTCGTTATAAAATCTCATCACTTGTTTCCACAATCTATTACCATAATACATTTATGCGTGTATTGTTTTGAAATATATTATTTTTTACAATGCAAAATTCCAGCAATTAACTGTGTAAAAGTAATGGCGACAATGCCTGACTACCCTGGTGGGAGCTATCGTTGAAATGATTTCATTTTGGGTATTGAATTATTTAAAGTGTAACATGCTGAAATCTCAAATTTTGGCTGTGGTTGGCCCTCTGTTTATCTGTGTCATTTTGAAAATACCATTACATACCTGTTTATCCGTACGACGATTGCCAGATGTTGTCTGACGTTCAACTATAATCTATCATTTTACATGCTGATTCATTCTCATTGAAGTCTTGCTGAATGATAGTAATTCCACCCCATGTTTGTAGTTTTCTCCCAGCAGTGGTAGATTGAGGCACACAAAGTTCCAAAACACCCACAATCATCATCAATCTTCCTTTGTGTGCCACTGTGAGGTTTTTGATATAATTTTACACACCTGTTGCTGCCCCATCTTGCCCATTCACTCGCCGTTATGGATCCCTTGTTTTTATTCCTTTGCAGTATTTTTTTTTCCTTGACGGGAGTCCCAAGAAATCTATGCAGTCACTGTGGTTTGCGTGTGTGTGTATGTATGTGTGCCTAACGCCTACCTTTTAATCAGGCTATAAAGTCCAACATGCCTGGTGGGTTCAAGTTCAAACTTGGTAATAGGTGTGCTTCCCAGATGAGTACATGAACGGTATTCATTGTTGTATGATTAGGGGGTCAATTTTGGGCAAAGAGTGGAAACTTGTGAAATTCTGTCATTTTTTGGCACTTTTACCCTGTAATCATTTCCAGCTTGATGTGTGCTTCCGGATGAGTACATGAACGCTATTTATTCTTGTACAACGTTCAAACGATCCATCAATACGGCTTGTCAAATTCTGTTTTTGGCAGACCTACGTTACTTTGTATTCAGGCATGTCCACCTGCCTGCCGTAATGAAACAATCATAGTGCATTATTGCTATTCATTTTAAGCATGAGACTGTGTTAGTGAAATTAAGAACTTGAACACAACCAGCCGTTGTGTCCCAGGAATCACTAAGCCCTTTTGCTGCTGGTTGTTATTTGGTTACACTGTTTTTATTGAATCCAGTTTTCTATGTTTTGATCAAGCATTTAATTCCTATCGTTGGATCAGTAGAGTGTAATTATCTAGAATATTGTCATTTCGGAGAAAATACACAATGGAACAAATGAGAACATATTTTGTCATTGCATTTGTTTTGTATTATAACGCAAGTATACTAATACTTAGATAGCTGAAAAGACTGGTGTGGATCAATTGCCTTCTTGTTTTCTGGGACCCATAACATTGCTTAAATATCAGCGTCGCTTAGCTAATTGAAGGTATATTGAGGTAGATATGGTCTAAATAATTATATTTCACATCGATGCCATTATCCAAGCTCTTCACAGAAATTCCCCTGATCATAATGGTACACCTCCGACCCTAGAGAGTATAGGGCCAGCTGAATTAGTACAACGAATTGTACTCAACTTCTTCAAGTTTCCTATAAACAAGGCAGGAGTGTCAAATTGCAATGCAGGGTTACCTGTTACTGACTGCTGAGCAATAGATGACGCCACAACTGTTGGCAACTGTCTGGTTTAACTGATACGTCAATCTGTTGGCAGCTTGTTTTTTTGTCTCGCCAATGAGATTCAGGCAAGAGACTTATGGTCACTTGTGTGTGTGTGTCACACTTAATTGTTAGCAGGATTTCTCACAACCGTGAGCCGTTATGACATATGTTTTGAGTGTGCCGGGGGTTTGGTGAACACATTCTGATTTAATTTTGGGCAGCAGTCATCAATTGGTAATTGCTGCCTTTTATATAATTTTTGTTCGTAACTCGTTAGCAGGAATTACGCAAGACCCGTATGTGCTACATTGATGTGGTTTGGCATGAAGTCCCTGGATGACTGGGTAGATGAACTATTAGATTTTCAGCTAAAATAATGCTAAGTAAGTGTCTATTTGTCATAATTGTGTATGGTGAGTTTGTCCATTTTCACGAAACTTATAATGGAATGTGTTTCTACAATGGTCCCGAGAAATTTAAAGGTGGAGTCGGGTCTCTGGCGGTTATTAAAGAGTCTAATTTGCCTACTTTATGCAATTTTGTTGAAGTTAGTGCGAATTTCCCAAAACGTAGATGCATGTGATCCACTTTTGATCCTTTTTAATATTATAGGTACAGCGGGTGTCAGTAGAGGTCTTATTTGTGCCTAATTTGCTAATTTATTCCACTTTCCAACTGGGTAAGTTTCGCCGACTCGGTAGGTATGTCCTGTTTACATTTCTGGATCTGAATGTGTTTGTGGTCATGACTTTGATTAATTCATCATATAATAGCTCGCGGTTAGAATAAAGCACTGAGCGAACAGCAGTAAACCATAGCTCCTTTTACATTTTACTTGGGTTGTTATAAGCTGCCCACAAGCAAACCCTCTCTTACCCAACCAATTTGAAAGTTGGATAGACCCACAAAAAGTACTGTCACATTTTTCTTTCCTTTCTTACTGGACGCCTGCCCAACAAGGTGACTTTTGGGTTGTAGGCAAAATTATTTGTCAGTTTATTTTAGGAATCTTTAGGATTTTTTTGTGTTATATGTGAAAATTATGTGATGTTCAATTGACATGACGATGGTCCGCATGAAGTAGTTGGTTGTTTGTGAAGTGAATAATACAAACCACCGATCGCGCAACAAGGCTAGACACTTTCTGGCGATCGCCTTGGTTTAGAAGGTACCTGTTAGATTGATAAGATACCTGGTTGGTATACCATACCTGTGCAGCTAGTTTCGTTTAACAGGTACCTGTTAGATTAATAAGATACCTTTTGCAACTGTCTTGTTCAGGTTACCTTTTGGATTTATAACCGTACCTGTTGGCAGCTTGGTTTGGGTTAACAGGTACCTGTTAGATTGATAAAATACTGTCAGCCTGTGGCAACGGTCTTGTTTCATGTACCTTTGGCTTTATACAGTACCTGTTGGCAGCTGGTTTTGTTTACAGTAACCGTTGCTGATAGAATACCTGTTGACAACTGGTCTCGGCAACAATACCCGTTAACTTTATAAGATACCTGTTGGCAACTGGGTCGTGTTCAACAGTAGTAACAGGTATCTAGTACCTGTTAATTTGGTTAATTGCCTGTTGTTAACTGGTTTCTTTCAATGGGCTCTAACAGGTACTAGTAATCACGAGAAATACCTGTTGAAACAGTTTTGTGCCAACAGTACCTGTTTGCATACCTGTTAATGCCTGTCATACCTGTTTGGACCAGTTGGATTCCTACAGGTATCAACTGGAATTTATTCCTGGGTCGATAGTGCCCCGCGCATCCCGGGTTCAGAAATCCCTGCCATACGCCACTGTTATCACATACCGATCACATTACGGTACCGATCATACTCCCGGTTGGCCCACATACGTTAGTTCACCTACAGCTCAGTCTTGTTTGAGCTTGCAAAATTAACACCGTGTGTCCCATGCAATATTATTGTCAAATCGGGGGGGGGGGGGGGGGGGGGGGCGGGGAAAAATTGATGGGAACACCTCCCCTTAAATCAATTAACATCCCTTCTCATTACCCTGAGGCCCTCTCACCCCATGAACAGACCACCACTTCTGCGGTTCCACAGATCATCCCTTCCGAGCAAACCGGTTTTTTTTTTTTTTTGTTTTTTTTTTAACAATCATACCGCCATCTACGCATTCTATATAGCCTCAGCTGACCCCAATGGTCTGTTTTGTGTGTACGTCGGTTCCAATATATTTTTACGTAACCGCTTCATTCATTCCCCTCCTATAGGCATTATTCACTTGGCCGTCCACCCTGCAGCACAGTCCTGAACCCGTTTTGAGAGTGACTGAATATATCCTAAATTGTGTGGTATTCGAAAGAGACGCCTACATGTGTATTGGCAGTAGAGAGAATAATTTCAGTGTTGTATTCATTACTGGTCACAAAAAACAGCCCTTGCTTCATATTGTCCGTGAACCAACCGGTAGATCGGCCGATATATTCTCGGACGTGGACCCTGGTATTGCGCAATTTACTTAAACAAATTATGACGTCACAAGATTTGAATTCCCGGAAATTCAAGTTTTGGCAGGGGAAATGACGGCCGAATAATCACGCCCCGATTCTGCAACGGAAACAGAACTTCACAAAGTAGCAATAAATTTCTGACAAGACTTAGCAGGAGATATATAAGTTATATGCAAAGAATTGATTCAATTTAGCGGAGCATTTAGGGCAGCACTAATGACTAGGTACAACTATCTAACCTAGCGGCCTCATTGACTGCATAGTTTAACGTCCTTGCAAATTCGGTTTTATTTGTTGGGGGGGGGGCTTCAAGAAATTCTCTTCAAGTATTCAGTTCCAAATATTAACAATTCCTAATGCGGCTATTCCGATGAACCGTCGTCGCTCGCTTATGGAGGGGGGGGGGACGCCGCAGTCCGGCCGCCTCTTGTTGGAGAATTCGAGGTGTCAGTTATCAACAATTTTTCCCATTCTGCTTGCTCAGGTATCTTTTCTGAGCGCCGGCATGGACTTATTATAAGTAGGCTCGTGTCGTGAAGTCGGAGTCGCTCGTGTGTAGCGTTAAGGCTGACTCACTCGAACAGACTGTCGGAGCCCGAAGCGATTAACAATTGATAACAGGGCGTAACTCAACGCTTCAACATGGCGAGAGGGTTGGTTCGTTACTTTGTCCTGTCAGGTTAGCTGTTCGTGACTCTTACATCATAGATGTTCCGACACACCTGTCACAAGAATTGAGCGGGGTGTAAGCCAGAGTGGAGGGCTATCCGACACGATGTTGTGGAATGAACACGGAGGGCGAGGTGATAGGGTCCAGGTGTAATCCCCCTCCTCCCGCAGAGGTAACGCTAGCCCAGGACCCCTTTTTTGAATTTGCTATTCGAGCCGACGGGAGTAGTTTTGTCTTCATAGGACAACCCCCCTCCCCCACCCAGACCCTTTTTTGTTTATAATACAACAGTTATGGGGGAGATGTTGATTGGCAGCCACCACCCCCCCCCCCCCCAGTCGTCTACTGACTGGTTCCATCACTGTCGCCGCCCGTTTGATTTACGCGTCAAACAGGTTTTGATTTGCAGATTACTGAGGCTCGGAAATCAACCAGGATTGACGCTATACAGCGGGCTTCAACTCTTTTATTTTTTGGTTTATCGTTGGGGAAATGAAATTCCCTTACACCCAATTCCGCTCATTGCTAGGGTGTAGATCAGGCACGTATATTTAGTGTACCATTTCCTTTGTCATCTCACGTGGACTGCGGGATGACTAGCTTTACGCTGAAAGGCGCTAGGCTGATGAAGTCACCACTATTTTAGTTGTTCTCCGCCTCAATGTTTAACCATCTTGTTCGCCTTCTGATTTTGACTGTGGACACGCACAGCATTCTATTTTGCAACTGTATGGCACTGCATCAATTTCCTGTGATACACGCTACCAACGGATTTTGCGTGCTACGTGTGCTGATGCTCTAGCCGAGTTGACGAATCCAAAGATGAGGATGACCGCGTAACCCTCCGCGGTGTTGCCCCAGATTGACAGCTTTGCAGCTCTCTTCCAGTTGATGGTTGACGAAGATCAGGTCACACACCCATCCTCCTGTGCCCCAACAAATGCCTACTGAACTCGCACAGCGCCAACCATGAGAAATAGGTGTCCCAGCTAAAACCACCCAGGTCCCATGGACAGACCACCACGGACAGTCTCATCTGTTGGAAGGCCATTCCAATATTTAACTTGGGAGCCAAAAGGCTTAGTGATTTTCTCGACTACTCCTGTCAACCTTAGCCCGACAAAAGGGAGATTGTACCACTCTTATGGAAACATACGTCTTGACAAATTCCCAACCAACCAACAGGGCTCCGTACTCTCGCTAAGAAAGCACACACTAAATTTCAGGTTTTCAGACGTTTACCTCTTGACCTGACCCCAAAACACAGGCTCCATGTACCTCGCTGTGGAACACACAGCTGAGTATGAACTCATCCATCCAGTGGGTCGAGTTATCAGGTTTACAAGATGGTTGACACATACGCAACACAATACCTACACTGTCATGAACTGCACAGATTCCTCAGACTCCACAAGGAAAAACGAGCACTTTTGTCAACCCGGCGATTCAAGGGCAGCCACTAGATATCCAAGCCCCACAGCCAATCAGTATGATCTCCACCTGACTCCACCAAATAATCCCCCACATCTGTGTCACTCGTAACCCCTCCATATATACGACTTGTAGCAGTGTGACAGCCAAAACTCCGGATTGATACTTGTGAGTTCGAATCCCATACTAGCTTCTCTCTTTGAATTGCCTCTAGCTGTATACGATATTTTGCGAGCTAGACGTTTTGGTTATCGTCGTGCGAGATGAACTGATCACAACGGATGTTGTAATGCCATGAATAACTCATATCCTTTTTAATGCCCAATATTTAGTCTAGCTTTGACATCCACGCTTTCATGGAACCTGGTACACCACCAGGCGAGTAAATGGCAGTCGCAGCAACTATCTGTGCCGATTGTACTCAGTGTTCCTTACAGTCCTCAACGTACACCATCTACTACAAGGACCAACACCTCTGGATTGCCAGCTAAATTACCTTTTCCCAGACCTACCCGTACAACCTTTGCCCACTGCCGACTACATGAGATTCCTCTAACAAGATTCTCTCACCAAGTAGCAACTTGGATCCATCTGAGAGTTCTGAAAAGAAAGGTTACGATCACTAACCTTCATCACAACACAATCACCCCCCCCCCCCTCACTGTGTTGGGACCTAAAATGAGTTTAGAAAAACATAAACTTCATTCTTTCACTATTTTATCATGTACCTTTAACTCATTACTTTTTATACAAGATTCTGACACAAGATGGTAAGATTGCAGGATTAAGTTTAAAAGGGTAAAACCATATGTAAGCACAGCAGTGAGCAGTGTGCAGTAAGCAAGGTAGCATATAAGGCAAGGTGGAATTGGCAGGACTTGATCCAAGAAGACACTTTGTGCATGTTAAAAGGCGACGCTGCTTAGTAATACCATCAAACAAAAAACTTTCGCTGGATACCCATGCAAAATAGCATCTGTTACACAATTTGTTGGCAAGTACCAGGCTCTCGATTCGTGTTGTGTATGTATGCCTAGCATGTTTCGTAGGTGTTTAACAGTGCTGATTTATCGATAGCAAACGGGCATGAGGTCCTGGGTATGTGCAAAGACGAAACAGATTGAAATGATTTCAAGACCGCATATAAACAATTCCTATTCATAAACATGTTCACTTGTCATTTCATTTCCAACCAGACAGCCATGGCGCAACAAGAAGCACCTTATGTGAGCTTTCTTCGTCTGAATTTATGACTAGAAGCAACATCAATGTTCTTCATTACAAATTTGGGAATTGTCCATGTCCTGGAAAAATGGTTATCTCTTCATCCCTTGGTATTCAAGTATGAACAAGTTTGCAAAGAGAACAACAAACTGCCAATAATGTGATATGAAATTCCTGGCACAAACACATGGAGACTATATACCGAATATCTCTTCACTTCTGAACACTATTTCGGCAATTTTCCTAATTATAACGAATTCTTTGTATTTCTTCACAACTGATTGCAAAGTTAGTGAATATGGAATCTACAAATACATGCCACCAAACTATATATATATATGTAAAATGTGAAGGACTGTGAAAACTTGAAAATGATAGGGTTTCCAAAATTCAACCCTTGGTATTCAAATTTGAACACAGCAAACTGACAAAAGCATTATGAAGCAGTAAGGAGTTGTCATGTTTACGGAGGACTGACAACAACAATATGGATAAATATCCCTTCACTTCTTGAACCCTATTTCAGGCAATTTTTTTCCTAATTAAGAATTCATTGTTTTTTTATTTACAACTGATTGGTGAAGTTTTTTTTTTTTTTTTAAGTGATTTGGATGCTACAAATCTCAACAACCTTGGAAAATATATTTACATGTGACGGACTTGTGAAAACTTGAAATGTATTCAAATATGTTTGTAAAAGTTCAACCCTTAATTGGCATACACCGATTTGATGAAGTCAATTAGATGAACTGTCAAACTGACAAAGCGTAATATAGACGCAAACAAAGAGTTGTCAGGTTGCTCGGAGTACCAACACAACATATGGATAATATATAGAAGTACCCATCACTTCTGAACAGCACTCACATTTTTACCTGAAGGCAGAATGCACTGTATTCATTTACTTTGGATCTACAAGAACCCTAATTGTCATGTTTCAAATATTTTCCACAAACTTGGTTTATGTACATGTGCTGGAGTGTGAGATTGGGAAAGTGACCTCCACCCCATGGTAATAACATTCAGCACAGTTTATGGAAATTGAAGAAGAAAAATGAGTATGAAAGCAGAAGATTTTTGCCAATGTTGCTCATGGACCAACACCACACATGGAGGCTATATACGAATTGTATAGGCCATTTTTCCACATAATTGCGAAACACTTATTCTTATACTTTATTTCACAGCTGATTAGTCAAGTGGAGTGATTGTGGATGCTGCAATATATGCAACAACTTGGGAGTATATTAACATGTGCTGGACTGCTAGCACAGGATGAAGATGACACACTTCACCATTGTATTTTGTTCACCCCACCATTTCTTGGGTTGCTGGCACCCGGAAATATCATACACACGGAACACACAGAATAAACAAGAGACAGACACATACTTTGGACACTACTCCCAGACATATAGCTCATAATTAATACCCCACCTTCTAACCAAAGTCTGGAGGGTATAGTCCAAAGTGTGAAAAAAAGAATATTTATCAAGGTGGGTTGTAATTGTTTGGACATGTACATGGATGCACAGATAAGCAGAGGGAAGAGGAGGCGGGATGGGTTTAGGCCTCTTGTACAAAACACAGATAGAGACCATAATGATGTTTCCCTTTTTACATTTTCCTACTTTAGCAGGGGAGAAAAGACATATTACAGCTGGTGACGGCAGGACCCCACATCATTGACTGGGGAGGGAGCATAGGAAGGGGCATTTAGTTTAGAGGGCTTTACTTCACTATGAGGTTGTTTCCCCCGAGACCTAATTGCATGCGATTCACACTAGGGGATACTTTACCGTTCACTATTGCTGAGCTATATATTCACACTTGAAGTGGTGGTGAAGAAACCCAGCACTACTGGCAATCCCATCTCCTGGCAGTGGCACACGTCGTCACAAGAAAGAGAGGAGAGAGGGGAGCCAAGCACCAATAAGACGGGGGGGTGGGTCTCGTTAAAGTTGTTGCAGTTTGGAGCGGGACAGGTGAATTGGTGCACGTGAATGAGAGCAAGGAAAATTAACTGAGGTGTGCCACACGTGTGGGAAGCTACTTGACAAATGTGGCACAAGTACCTGCCCCAATCCAATGCATAAACCTGTGAAGATAAAAAAAAAAATAAACAAATGCTGTTAACAATACAGACCTGTTTACACAGAGTTACTAGTATTTTTCCATCCAACAGAATTTGTTTTGTTTATCCTGATTGCCTTTGTATTCATCTGGATAGTCCCTATTGACCTCTAGAGTGGACCTCCAAGCCGCGGCCAACTCCGGCTTGACTGCCTCTAAAAGTATAAGTGATTCCTTGCCAGCACAGTGCACTCATCATGCACGAGCCTAAGATAACCTAACATTCACAAGGTAACACAAGACTGTTCTTTATGACGTGATATTCATCAGGGCAACACTCCTCATAAGTAAGTAGTACTGTTGTTTGGTACAGTCAACAAACAGTTAACTGGTACAGTTAAGGTACAATTTTGGTACGTTAAGGTTCACTAGAATATTCACTGTCCGTAGCGATTTACCTCACGATGAGAGATTACGGCGTCGTCAGTCCTAACTTCAATGGAGCTGAGAAGAATTGAGGTGATTTGATTCAGGTTGTTAAAATTGTTCATGGATTTGAGGGCCTTTTCTTCACTATTTCAAAGTTACCACCAATAGGTGTCATTGCCACAAGCTTTGTGGTAAAGCTGAAGAATTGGACTTCGGAAATATTTCTTCTCCCAGAGGGTTATAATGCGTGGGATAGCCTTCCTGATGATGTTGTTCTGTCTTAGAAGAGTGGAAGCCTCAAGAACAGTCTTGATTTTTTTTCAAAGGAATTGTTGCAATTCGTCATGCATCAGATCTGGGATGTTCTTCTCGGTTCTTGGGATGTTGGATGTTTTGGCTCCAGAGTACTGCCTCTCATGAGGATTTTGTCCTTCCTGATCCTTTTTCACTAACTAAACTAAACAAAACAATGGTGCAGGCTCGACCCGTATTAAAAACATGTCCACTATCCTATGTTTTCATATGTGAATGAGATAACCTACAGCTTAGAGCCCAAAAGTACATGTACCCTAGTTTTGAAGAAAAATCATTCTCTGCATTCTTTATTCCTCCTCATATAGGAATACACGATAACAAACTGGAAAGTGGGGATGACAGCCTACAACTGTGGGAATTTTGTTATGAATATTATACGCTGTCGAACAGGAATCTAACCTATTCTAGTTCCAACTAGGGTGCAGACCTGGATACTCCACCACTTTTGTCTGCAGACAGGTCCTTTTCTGAATTTTTGGTAGGACCGCCTGGGATTTTCACCAGCCTACCGGTGGGAAGATGAACTTAACACGTAGTTTTAGTTATGTCAGTCCCCTCATCTTTTATTAAGTGAGGACAGTTTGCCGCCTCATTTGACACAGGTTTGTTATATTGAGTGTATCATGATTCGCGGGGGGGGGGGGGGGGGGGGGGGGGGGGGAGGGGGTGGGGGGTGGGGTTGGGGGAGGGTGGTGTGTCAGTATCATTAGTCGGTCATTGTCCACCCATATGCATTATAAACCCAGTGACAGTTAGGTGACGGACTGATGGTCGTGCCAGTATACTACATACCGTACTGTACAAAGAGGGGTGGGCTTGTCTAGTGTACCCATTATTTCCTATACGGGGTTGACAAATGACAGCTGTAGGCTGGCATTGCTCCCAGTACCCGGCCCAGCCCATATAATCTCCTACTTTTAACACTATAAAATCAATACCCTTACTATCTAGAGCAGGCCTATACTTACTTGGGGTATGCCTGTTGCCTCAGTTCAGCCAACAAATTCCTGATACTGAATAATTACTACTATAGGCTTACATCAGGCCTAGCCTATGATAGAGAAGACCCAACGTTAGCCTAGCAACAAGTAACATTGGCATATCAAAGAAATGAAATGCGAACATTTCCACTCATTTATTCTGAAGCAATTAAAGCCACGCGGTGGCCTAGGGCCCTAGGCTAGTCCTACGTCTGGCCTGGATCATACAGTATGACTGGCCCTATGCGTGATTTAGGAACGTGTGCTAAGCTACTAAGCCATGTGGAATTAGACCCTAATTAATGACCACAAACATCTTTCACATTGTTTAGGTATGCCAATCATGTGCATTGATTATTGATTTCCATGTTTCAGTTTCAGTCAAACTCCTCCACGCCACTCTGGCGATGGAAATCGTTTATTGTACTTGGTATCGAAATTAGAAAATTCAGAACGGAGATAATTTTTTGTGAGGTGGCCTGCAACAGCTGATGCGGGAGCAAATGTTGACTGATTGAACACTTCATTCTCTATCGCATAAAATTAGGTCTAACCGTTTGGCGTTCGTTTGGACCTAGCCTAGGCTAGGCTAGTGAGTAGTGGAGTTTACCATACAAATCGCAACTATGGTTCAAACTTCAAAATGATGGCGAAACTGTCACGTACTGACGTTTCACAATTGTAATCTTCTGCTGTGTTGTATTGTACATAATCTGCCGAAAAATAGCCAGACTATCCCCGGGCCTAATTTCGGCCTAACTGACCAAGCAAGGCTGAACTATCAAATTATATAACGCTAGGCCCTTTGTGATCTGTGATCTACCTCTGTGAGGATGGCCATCCATGTTACACGAATATGACATTTGAACTGCTTGACTACGAAGGCCAGATTGGCTCTTTTTGGTCAAGTACCCCTCTGTGAAACTTACTTTTATGCTAGAAAACTTCATTTCTACCCGAAAAAATTTTTTACGGCGTATGTTCAGCTATGCAACGTCCCCCCCCCCCCCCCCCCACGATGAATTTTCGACAGTTTTGACTACTTACATTCCTTTTCGACGTAGCAGAACCTCGCTTCTTTACTGATTTACTATGAATCCTCGTAGAAATTCGGGTAAATTCGACTATTTTCGAAGAATGATTTGTTTTTTGACGTCACGAACCAAGTCAGTGAAGGTCAAGGATATCTCTGAATATTCTCGAAACGATTTTCCCGAGAGTGCTGCTTCGCGGCTCTCGAGAATTGCCGACCGGAAGCTCTGTTAATCGGCTCTCCACCAACCGGAGTACTGGCTATGAGTCGACCGTTACTTTATCGTTCCGTTGACCTGACGTCGGACTGTATTGTGCTTATTCGTTGTCCGCGCCAGAAGCTGATTTTCTATTGTCTTAGTCATTTCAAAATACTCCAACTGCATTGGCCGTGTATTTACAGTATTCGAGAAATTCCGCGCTATCGTAGCTAGGCTCAGAACTGGAAACCGTGACAGCTTGGATGCACTTAATCAGTTTCATCGAAAAGGGAGGATATACAAGATTTATAGTTTTATCATTTCAACCCCTTATCTGGAATGTCGAATATGCGGTTGTTGTATTAGTTTGTTTTGTAGTTCATACAGCTAATTTTTAATGATGCTCTCGTGATCGCGAGTGGGGGGGGGTGGGCGGGGGACGCGCCTCCCAAAAAATAAAGGGGAGGGGGTGGTATGCGGCCCAGCCAAATTACACATTGTGGGTTTGCCATACTGCCTGGATAAGCATTTACGATCCTGTCGCTGTGAGGCTCACCGTCTTTGACTGCTCCTCTCGTCTTTTCTCAACAGTAAAGTTATTTACACTTACAGAGTTCGGTAAACATTTACTCATATACATTAACATCTTTACTTCCATTTCCGTGCCTGTATAAATTCCTTTATGTCATCTATTCGGCGTTTTACAGGTCCGGTGATCGTCCGTATTTCAGCCTAGGCCTACGGTGCTATTTATAATTACAGTGGTGTAGCACTTCACTATCCTACTTACAGCGGCACGTGAGTTCGGTGCCGTAAATAACCCATGCCAGTTTAATCGTGCTTAGCATCGGTTGTATTCACGCTAATTGCAGTTTTATCACAAGTGCACGTTATTCGCTCCTTATATGCAGCAGCCCTTCCCTGCCGGTATTTCGCCGAGCGGGACCATCGCTATTTGCTCAGTCTAAATTGCGACTAGTGCGCATTCATTCTTGCGTACTTCACTTAATGTTGTTCTTGCTTATCTACATCACATTCCACACATACACGGTCCTAGTTTGGTTCTGTTTATATTTTTGCAGGACAATGGTGGGCGCTGGAGACTGAGAGATTTCGCTGGACTTGACGCTGTGTGAATCTTTTGGCTCTCTGGTAATAGTGGTGATATTGGGCAGAAAAAGAAAGAAAAAAAAAAGCCTAGCTACGCCAATGAATTTGGATGGGGGTGGCCATGGGGGAGGGGTCTAAGGGGAGGGGGTTCCCCCCCCCCTTTGGAAAATTTTTGCATTTTTATAACCCTCACATGAAATCTGGTTTCAACCATTTGCCATCATTTGAAGTTTTTTTCCTATACACAACCTCTTGTCTGGAGAAGTGTCACCCTTTTGATTGCACGTGGCCTTAGATCAAGGAGTACAGGACTCTGTCGTTTTTTTTGGTTGGGGGGCCAGAAAATTTTTCCCAATTCTTGAAAGCCGCATGATGTAAAGTGTACGGCGCGCGGAACGCGCGAAAAATTGCTTGTTTTTGATTGAAAATTCCTCCTGAATTCGCTAAATTGCGCCTGTTGTCTGAATTTTGGTCATTTCGGCCTGTATGGTCGTCTCAATTTTTTTATCCTTTTCGGCTCTCTCTTTTTGGACGAATGAATCAGCTGTCTTGGTGAATTTGAGGGGTGTCCACGCTCCCTCCTCTTATGGCCAGCCTTCAGCTTGTCAGTGATGTCCCCAAGATGCTAATAGCCAGAGGATCCAATTGCAATAATTAAAAAACCTAATTTGCCCGAAGCTCCAATAGTTATTATCGGTTTGGATTAAAAGCAGACAACAAAACCACGGGTACTATACTGACAAGAAGCACGCAATTTTTGCGCATTGCTCTACTTACCTATGATATCCGCGGTCCCCTATAAGGTCGTACGGGGGTCAATATTTCTGGGAGGGCATTATTTTTGCCCGAACTGGGGGGGGGGATAGCTGTGCCCTTCCCCCCTAACTTTCCAGCAGTTGACTGGTTGATGACAGCGGGTACAACATAAAAGACAAATGTTGTGGTAGGGTGTATTTACGCCACCCCCCTCGTTTTGCCACTGTCCTTCTATGTCGTACAGAACTGCCGCCCTACCAATGGGTAAAAAATCGTGTATATATCACGGGTACTACTGCGCGCGAAGCGCGCCAAAATTTTTGCACGCTGTTTGGGATATTGAACACAAATTGTGCTGTCAGAGGAGAATTCAAGCAACTTGACTAGCAAATGAGGAGAGAGCCGCATAAGTGCCAAATTTTGTTTCATAATTGACAAATTGGAAAAAATAATTTGGGGGGGAATTCGAATTTGGGTTGGGGGCATGGCCCCGTGCCCCCCCCCCCCCCTCTGGCACGCCATGTATTGGCAACATCCTCAAACTCTTCAATGGTGACCCCGCACGTTGAGACGAACACTTTTCCATTTGTTGATTCGTTCCCCATTGTCATGTCATGCACGCCTTTATATCAAACACAAATCTCTGTTTGCTCTTTCTTTGGGTTTTCATGCTTTGAATGGTCCTTGTAGACTACATATTTGTGGACAGATCCGAGATGTTGTGAATGCATGTCGTTGTGGGGATTCGCTGAAGCCCACGCGTGCCATCTCGTCACTATTAATGGACATCAAATTTGTTGTTTAACGTTTAAAAAATAAAGTGGAGGGGGGGTAGCGGCCCAGCCAAATGACAAAGTGGCAAGACAATACTTTATGTGGTTGCCATATTGCCTGGCTAAGCGATCCTCTCGCTGTGAGGCTCACCGTCTTTGACTTCTTAATCTAGTCTTTCTCAAAAGTAAGCTATTACACTTACTAGAGTTCAGTATACATTTACAATGGTGGGCGCGGGGGGGGGGGGGCGGCGGGGGGATGGAGAATAGAGAGATTTCGTAGATTGGATGCTGTGTGATCTTTTGGCTTTCGGTAAGGATGGGGGGATTTGGAAACACCCTCCCAAACTCTTCCCCAGGGGGACCGTCCCCCCTAAAACTTTGACCAAATAAATATTGAAAAATTAACCCCACATCGACAATTAACGATCATTATCGATATGCGGAACACGCTGGAATATAGACAATAGATTATAACATTCCTAAATAAATGTGAAAACTAGTTTCATTTTAAAAAGTTTTTCCCAAAAAAAAAAAGAACCAAAGTTGCCGTATCGGACCCGTTGCCGCATGGCTGCGATATTAGCACCTTGTAGCGAAATCGTAATCGAAGCACCGCTGCAGTCTGTACAAGGCACAATACTTCGCGACCAAAGTGGGATATTGAAAAGGATTTAGGTCAGATAAAAAATAGAGAACTGATGCGTGCCATTTTTGTTCGCTTTATGATGAAAACCAAATACTTATATACTCTTAATAATAATGAGAAATACCCCAGAAGACATGTCTGTGAATGACTTTATCATTCATCATCTTGCAGTTAAGGGTTAGGTGTTACTCCGTTTCAATAAAAAGACACCAAAACAGCATGATTCACGTATCAACTGTTATATGTACAGCGATGCCACAATCACGCAGGGGTCCGAGGGTCATGACCCCAACCTTTGGGAAGCTGTCCATCGATGATTTTTCACTGGGTCCACAAAATTTTCTCAGCACTGTTTGGCACCCCCCCCAACTTGCTCTCGACTCACCATTTCAGACCGTGGCAGCACCCCTTGCTGTCAAATTGCTATAAATTTTCTTCAGATATGTTGCGGATACAACACTAACCTATTGTGAACCTTGATTCCGTTGTTCGTTACCACACTTCTCACCACGTGACAAAAGGTGTTTAAGGTACGTTTCCAATGTTCCCCACGTTTGGGTCTTTCAAACGTAGCGTAATATTTTTTACTTAGTTTGGTCAACGATTGTAAACTTCGAGGCAACCCAGTGTTAAAACATGTTCATCTTTCCAGTGTTTGGTTCGTCCAACGGAGCGACCTAAACCCCTAACAGACTGCAAGTCCGATAACGCTGGACCACGTGACCACGGGGGTGCCCACCGGGGCCTGGGTATAGAGGCTACCTAGGTGAGCATCATATTTACTGTCTCGATCATAGCACTGGAAATTCACCCCCGTGATGAGGAAGAAAGTCCGATTTCTTGGAGGGGGGGGGGGGTGGGCGGAGAGTGTGACTCTCTTTTCCCCTGGCTATCCCTCAGCGGGAATTTGCTGTCTCCCAAAACCTACTGAAATGTGCATTATCATTCATTTCTCATATACTTTTATTAATAACGTAACGATTTTTTGCAGACATGACCCCCGTTTTTTGACTGGGGAAATAACAACACAACGCTCAGGATGCCGTTTCCGGCCATCCTGGGAGGTTTGTAAAACCCCAAATGTTCCTATACGATCCGAGCCAACCAATGGTGGCGCTCCGCTCAGTAGTAACACAACACTTCATAACAATTTGGTCTGCGTCCTCACTCTAATTCATCTATCTATCTATCTATCTATCTTCTTCTAGCATCTATCTATCTAATCTATCTATCTTCTATCTCTAGCTATCTATCTAGTCTGTGAATACTTCATGTACCATACGATAGAAAAAAAACTAGTGGCACCTATGTGGTGCCACAGAGTCTAGATGCAGTTGTTGACTAAATACCTTTTTGGCGCTTCAGGAGAAACTACACTGAGACGTCCTTTAATCCCAGCTGTTCAGTATCCACTTGTCAATGCTAATACCATATAATCTGGCCAGGGTGCCGGACCCCCGCCCACTTTACATGAGCGGACTAGAGGTCCCATACACTTGTCTATGAGTATTATTACCCATGACTTTTAATAAGGTTTTGGTAAAGATCATGAGACATCCCATCTAATTCTGGCCAATGATTCCACACTATGTTACAAAGTGCATAATAGCCGCTTAATACTATACTGTTCATTGTTTGAATGGCGTATACCGTCTTCATTCTAACAAAGCTCATGCCCTATAGAAGCCAGTGTAATTTTGAAAGTTTGATGATTTTTGCAACCCTTAATAGCGGCACACTTTCCAAACTAGTAGACCTAATTGTACAGCTGACAAAGTAGTTTTGATAGGAAACAGGTGCAAGGGGTGATGTTATTTTGGGGTATAGAGATGTTAAAGGTTTAGGGTTTGAAGGTCATCAAGGGGGCATAAGGAGCTATCATGTGAAAAAAAACGCCTACAGGTTAGGCGTTGTCAGTCGGACTGATCTGTCACTACTTATGAATCGTGTTATCATGAAACATGATACTCAGCGGTTTTCAAGAAAATTCGAGGTCAAAGGTCATTGAGGATCATTTTTTAGATGTTGCTTGTAATATTTGAACATGTTTTTTTCCCATGAAAAGTGCTCCCAAAATTGACGTCACATCAAAATGTCCCTTGAGGAGCCCTTCTTGTTGATATCTTAAGCATGCTATTTTTGTTTGCTACGCCACAGATTATAAGAGATCCAAAAGTGATTGGGAATCACGTAAACAATTTAATTATGGTGGGGTGGCTGTTGTATAATTAGTACAAGGATGGGTAGTTTTCCCCAAAGAGTTGTGATGGTCAAATAGTCTGAAGCTGGTTTATCCTGCAGATTGAATAAGATATTCTCAACAAGTGGTGAGTGCCATAGAGACCAATGGTACTCCTGTGATGCTCGGGGAAATCAGTGGTCCCCTAAATGAATTTTTCATCGCATTGTGTGGTTTGAGCTACAGCACCTTTAGTGCTACAGTCGCTCTTCCTACATCAAGCCTACTCAAGTTAGACGGGGTATTTACCCTTAATTAGAAAAAGCTATACTCCAGTAATAAAGAAAATGGACCAACCGACCAGAGTGTATTTGCCAACGAAATTGGGTATGTCGAAAGTTCGCGGAAAAAGATTGATTCAGTTGTTATTGTTAAGAACAGCTAGCATGGTCTACTAGTCCGACGCACAGGCACAGAGTGCTAAACAGCACGTCCGCAAAATGTCGCCACCCATGGTCCAAACAGGACATACCTGAACATGCTCCATTCAGCAGCAGTAATTGGAAAACGGTAAGCAGAATATTTTCAACATAATATCCTGTTATTTCATAGTCTTATTTAGCAAAAACAGCACTTAAGTTTCGCCATCGAAATTTTGAGATATGAAACAAACAGTGAAATGTAATTATATCCCGCAACATTTTAGCGTTCGGGGATATTATGGTTTCTGGGCGTGTTAGCCGCCGTCTCCGTCGCCACCGCGCCTCCGAAACTTAGGCCGCTAGGCGCAATAACTCTTCAACGCTTTATGTCCGCCCTAGTGAAATCTCGTATGATCTCGAAAGGGGGCATCACTGCATGCCTACTGCCCTCTATTCGTGGGTCCACACGGAAAATAATGGGTTTATCCGTTTACAAAGAAGAACGTGAGTGGGTGGGGACGAAAGTGGTCCTGAAAAACATGACGTGATTTCAAGGGCACTGAGAGTAAATGGGTGTTTGTTGCTTTGTTTTTTAAGAAAATACAGAGTTAGTCCATTCACTGGTCAATTTGTGTTTTTTCGCGATATTTTCCCCACTTCGTCAGATTTGAACGAAAATCGGTGGTGTGTGTACTGTGTTAGTCCCATCCCAAACAACATGAAGGTAATTCCAAGTAACAGGAGGTCAGTTTGCATAGAGTATGCGACTTCCCTAACTTTGTTTTAATATATTTGAACAAAAATTGGGGGAATGAGGATACAGGTTGATCGTCAACAACAGGTACCGGTTGGTATTTCAAGTCACTGGATGGTCAAATGTGATTCCTCTGACTAGGTCCACAAAAGCTGGTTCGTGGGGATATACAAGTAGGAGGTTTACCCTCTTGCATGCACATGTGTAGTTTGTTATAGGTGAATTTCGTTATGTTTTTTTTTTTTAGCAGGTGTCATGTAAACCCCTTTGTTCAAAGGGGTTGAGCCCGCCGACTTACCTCTCCGTCTTGTTCCCCATTTCTTCTCAGTTTTCCGAAATTTCTCGCGGAACTGGAGCGGTAGCCAACGGAAGGTAGGTTGGTGCTGTAATGCCTCCTACTCTTCTGATAAAGGTATTATTCATCGGTTTCTTCCTTCGTTTCTCTACTACCCCACTATTTTGGCTCGCAAATTTCCCGACGATATCGATGAGCAGGATCCCTGGGCATGCCCACTATTTTCGCTGTAGGTACTATTTCGAATACCCCCTCCCCCAACCCCAACCCCCCCCCCCCCCCCCCCCCCCCCCCCTCAACACACACATCGAGTACCCCACCCCCCCCCACACACACACACACACATCGAGTCATGGCAATTCTGGCGCCTCGTGTAGCTAATTCTAGAGTTGCTATATTCTCTCTGACTAGTATAGGCTTTTACTTGTTCAAACGCCTGGGAGCTAATATTTTGATCTTTGGTCGCGGCATTTTGGTTATCAAAGTGGAGTGTTCTGGATTGTATGTGTGACGTTATTTCATTCCATAGTCAAATGCATAGTCCACCTCTTGCATTCATTTGAGACATTAGTTACAGCTTATAGTAGGAGCCAGGACCTCATCGTGCTTTTCTAATTTTGTTCACCGTGGGCAATAATAATGGATAGGTCAGCCCCATTGCAAAATATTCTACTGACCTCGAGTTACCCCGTGGTACATACTCGACCCTCGCAAGTAGCCACGGGGCCACCTGACCAGATTTTTGAAACCGCCCGCCCCGTGGATCCATCAGCACAGCCTGCGACGTCCACATGAATCGCCACGATTCGATTCCCATCCGCACCGATCGGAGGTACGTTGGCCTGCGATTTGACTAGATGGCACCTTTAAGTCTATTCCTTTTTTCGATTCCGTGTACTGCGCTGCATGAGGCTGCTCTGCACCAGGGTGCGGGGATATGGATGGAAGACTGCAAGATATGCTTCCGATTCTGGCGAAGAATGTAAGGCTGGATTCTATTGTTGCGTGTAGCTTGTCCGCAGGTGGATGTGAAATGAAAAGCACACATATAAGCTACGAGGACGAATGTTGTGTCAGAAGAGAACCACCTATACTTGTCTATCTACGTTGTATAAGCAAATGATTACAAACGAAAATGCCCCAAGATTGGGGTAAACAGGTTGAGATAGGAACCTACCCCGCCCTTTAGCATTTATTATCTGATCGGCAAAGTAACATTTGCGAAATAGGCCTAATGTACAAATACGTTTGTGAAATGGGAGATGGTTCTGCCAGTATCAAAACGGAGCAGCGCCAATCACTTGGAACAGATTATTGAGAAGTTTGGAACAAAAAGGGTCACCCAGATTGCTGGAAATTAAACGGTACTTGCTGTACTTGTTGCTATCAACTATTTTCGGCGGGCGTTGCTTAGGAGGGGGGCTGTAATAATTTAATAGGGTCATCACTATATAGACAGAGAGGCAGCATCGGTTAACGCGTAAGCGTACAGGGACATTTTGAGGAATAAGGCCTCCTATATAAGACAGTCAGGCAATGCATTTCCCAGTCTTCTCTTACGTATTTTACGGAGCTTATGCAGAGTAGTGGGCTTGTCATATGATCCAATAAAATTACTGAATCTCGAGAGGTCCTGAATTTCTAATTTTTAAATTTCATGAAGTTCATGTAGGCCTACAATACCTATATGGGAAACCCACCATTTTCAGAATTCTGGTGAATGCAATGAAAATGTGGAAACGTCGTGAATATTCGGTGGACAATTTCAGTTCGATCCGTATTTCTCCATTCCTGGCCCGAATTATGGTAACATTCCTTCACTCGAACTTCCGAGTCGATCTCAACTTGATGATGCACTGACTCGGATGCCTGTGAATGTAATGGGTTTACCCCACTTTGTTTCTTTATGCCACCGTGACTGTACTCTCGGCTATATCGGGCAGGGACTGGGACCCAAATCTACGGAAAACATTACCCTTCTTGAATGAGGATACCTCGAGGTAGTAGGTATGATACCTCGAGGTAGTAGCGTAGGCAGCGGCGTGGGCGGGGGAAGGGAAATGTGGAAGAGGAAGGATAAAAGAAGGGAAAAAAGAAAAAAAAGGGAACAGATTAGGGGAAAGAAAAAACAAGAAGAGTAAAGGAGAAGTGGGAGGAGAGAAAGAAAGAAGCGAAGAAGCAGAGAAAGACTGGGAAGAACAAAGAAGGAAGAAAAAGGACGGATGAGGAAAGGGAGAAGAAACTAGAACTCCCTGAAAAAGGGGGAGCCAGAGGGCACAAAACAAAGAAAAGAGGAAATATGTCAAAGGAGAGGAAAGATGGGAAGAGGAAGAGGGCGCAGCAGCAGGGCGAGAAAGAGGGAAAACAATACAGGAAAAAAGGAAGGGAACGAAAGAAAAGGGAGGACGTGAGAGGGACAGGAGGAACGGGGGAAA
>JAODTK010000079.1:0-15634 GCA_026419785.1 Sclerodactyla briareus | reverse complement strand
TGGAACAATCTTCCACTTCACATCCGCTGCCCCTCATCATTTAATGTCTTCAAATCTCGCATGAAAACACACTTCGTTAACTAGGGGCACAGTTCATCTGTGTTTCCTATTCGGGGGGTGGTTTGTATATGGTTGTATATAGTTGATTGTATTTGGTTTCTGGTTGTACTGTGAAGCGCTTGGAGACATGTCATATGTTTGCACTATCTAAATTCATTTATTATTATTATTATTATTATTATTATTATTATTATTATTATGATTATCATCTTCTGCTAAAGATACAAGCTGGGGCAAATACATGCCCTCCCCTCACAATGGCAGGCATGTGTTAAATTGTTGGAAATGTTTTCGCATTTTGTCTAAAATCTCTGTCTGCATTGCATGTTCAGGTCTGCGTCAGGTTTGAATGTTTGCTCCGTAAAGGGAGGTCGTTTAATGTATCCCATAATGATTACTGTTAAATTGGCTTGAAACCGAATTTGTGCATGATTAGAAAATTCACATTTGATGAATCATCAGGTAGAGACCGTACATTTAGCAAGGGTTGCTTCTCTTTTATTATCGTTTCAAATCTATTACAATGATCTGTTGGAGGCAGCAATACAGTCATATTAACTCCACCAGAATTGTCATCATTTATTTACTTTCGTTCTTGTTACACTTACCATATTTCGCAACGAAACCTAATAATTGAGCAGCCGTTCGTCGCAGTTGATAGCTTATTGGCAAGAGCCTAACTTAGTAACACTTGTATAATCACAAGAACTTTTATAAAACTGAAATGAGCCTCACCACAACAGCCCCTCTCCCAAACTTGTGGTTATCGTGCATACCTTCATCAGTTTCAATCTTGATTTGTAGCTTATATGTATTTATTATCTCCCTCTCTGTGATATTTTCACTTCCTCCAGATACCAGTGACGACTGTGATGTGTACTGTGAAGCAGATGACATCTATGTGCCGCAGCAAGGTCTGCAACCTCATCAGCGATTGTCACCAGAGGAACTGAGAAAGCTGTGGTGAGGTTTCAAATTTTCTCCCCCTCCACCCCTGCCCCCAGGCTGTATTCAACTCCCTTTCTCGACTGTCCGTGACGAAGAACATTGGGGGAGGTAGGATGGTATCATGGAAGAGCACGTTTGTGATACGTTGTGTATCGAATACCGCACCACTGTTAACGATGTAGCATATGAGGATCACGAAAGAACACATTTGTGAACCATTCTTGTTCGCAAATATCACACCACTGTAGAACCTGTGAGAACATATGAGTGGATCACGAAAGAACAAGTTTGTCACTATTCTTGTTCGCAATTGTCACCACCTTAGCAACATTGAGAACATATCCTGGAAAAAAATTGCAATATTTTTCCATGGTAGGAATGAGGTCCGTTGTTACGTACAACAATTGTTGAATAGTATTCTAAAAAGTTGTAGTTGGAACCCATACAAATGGTGTCCCTTTCTTGGTAGTAACTTGGTGGAACCGAACGCTGGCATGGCTGTATAATTACTCTTGTGACGTTTCTACAATGTTCTCTTTTGACCTTGAGCTCCCGTGTTCTCAACTTTCGGAAGCACCTATTGAGTAAGTTGACCAATCTCCCCAAAATACATTTTATTAGCCATGCATTGTCTGACAAACCTGGAACTTTATGACATGTTTTTTCTTTGTTTGTTCGTCCAATAATTCTTGGACAGTACTGCATGAGTAATAAACGCATGTTCGAAAAGCCTGGTTAACAGGGCTGGGCCTGTATGTTTCTTCCAGCAACGGAGATGTGTCAACTACGTATATTTCCAGGTTACCAGCCCTGTACTTCTTTTACCGGCTATTCCTGCAATTTGAGATGAAAAAAAACTTCTTGGTGGACGTCTGAGACCACTGGAATGTTCAATTGGTCAAGGTCGTGGCCAGCTGCCTGAGGAGAATGGAGGCCTTACCCACCATACCACTCGCAGCTCACTGGGTAAGATTAGTTCTTGAATCGGTGGTTGGCACAATGCTAAAGATTGGCGTCCACCGGGCTGGGTCATACCAAGACCAAGCAGGGACAAATAAGGGGTAGGCAACCTACAAGTTGCATCTGTGAGTGATTCCCCGCGACTTCACATTGAGGTACTTCCAAAGAGGCATTGCCCTATTCTGTCTACTGGTGAAGGATTCAGAGCTGACAATATTGTGCAGATCCAGGTTTGCACCCTTGCTTGGCCATGGAATAGGTTTGATCCTCTGTGCTCGGCAAGTGAAAAAAATCATAGTAGACCACTGCCAGACGATTAGTGAACATTCTAGTTTTTCATGTTATAGGAGGAATCCCCATTGTTGTAGTTTTTCTGATTAAATTCCACAATTTTCTCACTGAAATGCCAGAATATACAAAACTGAACCTGTGATCCTTGAATAACATTCACGCTCCTGACAGATAGCCTTCACTCAGTGTGGTAATACTTCGCTGTGCAGGCAGCCGTATGGGGGCGGTCCGTTTCACTTTTCTTCAGCCCAAAAAAAACCCAAAAATTTTTGTTTTTTTTTTTTTTGTTTTTTTTGGGAGATATCAGCATATCAATTGAAGATATCTTCATTATCTTCAATATCAACTGATATTCTCCCTTTAATTAAAGCTGTCGACCTAACGTTGAGATATCGTAAAATAACTAGACATGTGTAGGCGGGTAAACCGCCCACAGTGTATATCCACGCTTTTGAGCAATCATAGGGAAAAGTAGCTAACACCCCCATAAAGCCCCCATTTTGGTCAGAACCCAAGATAAACTTCATACACCAAGTTTGTTATAATCCATGGAGGATAATAGGCACATGATTTATGCCAATTTGACCCACGATGGCTTTGAAATGACGTTTAACAAATGTAGCCCCATCCACAAGTTTCGTCAAATCTGCAAGTTTAAAAATCCGCAAAAATTTTGCAAATTTGACCTCCGATGACCTTCAAATGATCTCCACATTTTGGGATACCTATAATCCCTACAACCAAGTTTCATTCAAATCTGACAAGGTTTGGAAAATCGCAAAAATTTCGCAAATTTGGGACCTCCCGATGAACCTTGATATACCTTCCACATTTAACGGGATCAACTATAGTCCCTACCCCACCAATTTTCGTTCAAACCGACTAACTTTTTGAAAATTGCGGAAATTCTGCAAATTAGCAGCCCCCAGCATGGCAGCGATGCGCCCCTTCGAACTCATCCGAGATTTCGCTAGGGCGGGACATGTGTACAGTTTCAGATCAATCGGATAAAGAGTTTGTTATGTAAACGAGGTTATTGCGCTAACGCCTAAAGTTTCCGGCGGCGGCGGAGCGGGACGGCGGCGTACACACCCAACACCCATAATATCCCCGGACACTTTACAGTGTCGCGTGGGGATAGAAAAATCATAGAATAGTAAAAATTCAATTGAGGAGTATCATCAAAATTTTGTATCATCGTTCAATTTGAGTGTTAGAATATTATGTGAATTATAGATATCTGTAACAGAATTGTAGATATCCTCAAATAAATTGTAGATATCAAACATGCCCGTGTTGTCTTTACGATTTCAAATGTAGATTTCAGAAAATGAATTAGGATATCTGATTCACTCTGTGATATCCCAAAATATGTTGAAGATATCAATAAATGATTTACAGATATCTTATCCTTCAATTAGTGGGGTATCTCCAAATAGGATAAGAACTGAGAGGCTTGCCATAAGGGCCGGCTTGCACGTCTGCTCTGTCACCCAGGAGTGAACAATCATACAATACACCATCCAAGCCAGTGAAGCCAGGAGCAGAGATGCTAAAGGGACCCATGCTGTTAGTGTGATGTTGAGTTTGGAACTAAATCGGTATAGGGGTTTGTATGTGTGTGGTGTGTTTGAAAATGCCAAGCAGAAACTACATTAGTCCTTGGGACACATGTCATTTTTTTTACAAGAATCAGATTGTTGTTGGGGTTGGTCTCTGCTCCCTAATCAGCCAATCGTCCTTTGCTCTAACTGGCAGGATACTAACGCATGTAACATCATCCACTGGTTTCGTCGTTGGCGAGCCTGGATAAGCCCAAGGTGCCGACACAGCACGAGCTTGTGAGATCCAATTCTGGGCTCTCCTCTCTGGTGACGGAGGTAGGGTACATCGCCGTTGTTGTCCTGAATGACTATTCCGGCTGGTCTGCTCTCAAGATCCACCGCAGAGACCGGTTGAGAAAGTGTGGGAGCGACAGATCATACGCATCGGTAGAAACCCAGGGAGCATTGCGGTAGGTTGATTGGGTATGATTGATTTTATGTTTTGTGACTTGCTACATAGTTTTATTCAAAGGAGCTAGATGATTTTGGTCTATTTAAGAACATGTCAGACACATGTGCCAACTCAATGAGGTTAGCAAGTGATTTCTAACACAGAATTTTTTTGAACACTGTTAAGCTTGAGAGGTGTTGTCGAAGCTTAGCACAGCAAAGGATCATCTGTGTGTGCTGGACTGTTGACTCATAGCTACAGCAATGTACAGCTCGTATTAGAGTGTCGGGTGACCAGTGTGTTTACGCTAGGTCCAAAAGTGGGGGATTCGAATTAGAGGGGAGGTTCTCGAAATATACAGATCGTTGAATCTTTCAGTTACGTGCATAATGATGAAACATTGCCACATGCCAGTTTACAACAATAGAGATGGTGGGTTCGCTGAAGGGGTTACCACCCCCCACCCCCTCTGGGCCCAAGTATGGAACCCTGACTCTCTCTATTGACGGCGTTGCAAACTATTGCCACAAAAGTACACGGTTAGGTAGTAGGTACATGGGGATATTGCCATACATTTTGCCTCCCATAGCTACATGACTGTCGCCGGGTGGGCAAACCCTCATCAGAAAATGTTTGGTTGACTAGTGAATGTTCTTTCAGGCAAACTGCATTTCGTGTGACTAAATAAGAAAATAAAAATGGTTAATTGTCACATGGCTTCACCAATTCCCCAACAAGTAGCCAGCAGCAGGCCTATAGCTACTGAGCTTGCTGTAATTGTACATAGCCTCAAACAGAGAAGTGACTGTCTGAAGACACCTTGCGATAACATGCTTCTATCATCTCATCCACATGCTGTTGATCATTTGATGCGTTTTTAAGTGTTTTCATAATGCAGTTTTTAACATTATATCACATGAATTTGGTCCCATCCAATAGGGGAATAATCATTTAAAATAGAACATGCAAAACACATGCCAACACACAATTACAGCAAATTTGAAAATCTCATGACTCATGATTCTGTGACTAATGATCAGATGTAATCTCTGATGACCAGAAGTTATATCAGGAGTCATATCTAATGATCAGGGTAATATCTAATGATCAGGGTAATATATAATGATCAGGAGTAATATATAATATCAGGACACCTGAAGATCAGGAGTAATATCTAATGATCAGGGTAATATCTCATGATCAGGGTAATATCTAATGATCAGGGTAATATCTAATGATCAGGGTAATATCTAATGATCAGGGTAATATCTAATGATCAAGAGTAATATCTAATGATCTGTGGTAATATCTCATGATCAGGGTAATATCTAATGATCAGGGTAATATCTCATGATCAGGGTAATATCTAATGATCAGGGTAATATCTAATGATCAGGGTAATATCTCATGATCAGGGTAATATCTAATGATCAGGGTAATATCTCATGATCAGGGTAATATCTAATGATCAGGGTAATATCTAATGATCTTGAGTAAAATCTAATGATCAGGGGTAATTCTCATGAGGGGGTGATATTCGACACGGAAATAAAATCCAATGATCTGGAGTAATATCTAATGATCTGTGGTAATATCTCATGATCAGGGATAATATCTAAGGATCTGAGTAATATCCCGTGACCCCCAGTGGTAATATCTGATGATCAGGACTAGAACCTAACGATTGACGATATAAAAGTTTAAGCATTTTGAGAAGGAGTGTGATTGTACTGTTTGAAAACTAGAGATTGGAACTATTTTCTTACTAAAAGATAGGCTTAGTAAATACCTCACATGCCCAGCAATTTTTGATGTGACAACCAGCATCAGTTAATACCGGCAGTTCTTGAAGTATAATAATGGCATCTATTATCACCTTCATATTTAGACAATGGAATAGCAATGTTTTTCTCTTCAGTGCGTGTTAATTGAACATTATCAATGTATCTATCTCATGCGAGGATTCATACCAAGGGCCCTTGTTACATTTCTGCCCGTCATATCAGCAATAATTTGTTCCTTGCAATAAGGCATCAATTCATCGGTACTCAACTTATGGAGAAAATCTCACAATTTCATTATCCCTCAGGTTTCAATTCGGGCTCCAGATCTTTTCGATGACAGGGACAATGCTGTCGAGACCTATTTTTCTCATCCTGCGACCTGCCAGGTTCGTCATGGTGTCTAGCTGTGTGTTGGGCTATAATTTTGAGACTTATGACCCTGTCTGATAACTCCCACCCCCTCACTCCCAAAAAACTTTCAACCCAAGTAGCACCCACCCTAGACAGTACGAACCTCTGCGACATCTCCATCAGGACAATTACACCCTGAATATGGGCCTTAGACTATTAGTCCAGTCCAGCTGGTTTATGAGATCTAAACACTATTGTGTTACGTTGATTTTGTTTGTATAGCTGCAAATGTGCTTGACAACTTGCTTTTTATATATTTCGCACATAATGAAACATCGGATCGATTTAGAGTTTGTAATCTATCATCTATGCAACTTACCACCCATGCACCACAATGCCATATCGAGCTTCTGGCAATTACACAAAGCCTGTGACCACCCCATCGCCCTCCTCTTTTTGCCATGCTCGTGTCTAATTGTCAAGTTTTGGGCTATGAGAGTATGCTCAAGAATTGTTTCCTAGAACCATGTTCTTGCGTACCAATCTACCTAATCTTAACTCCGCTTGGATTTCTTTTCTTTATTGCCAGAAGCTGATATGGGCATGTGAGTGGGTGCATAGTCCATTGGGGTGAGTATTATAATTTCAAGATGCCCCAACCCATTTCGTCGGGCATTCTAGGGGCTCAATTTATCAGTGATTGGTGTCAAATTCCTCATTTTGACGTGCTGGAGTGGAGCACCCTGATCAGATGCAGTGAGGGTACGTGCAACAACCAAGTCTGGTTGTCTCACAAACGCTGCTGCGATACAACGATGACCTGCGAAGCTTATTCCGAAGAGGATGATGTGATTGTCGTGAGGGATGATTTGTTTTTTGCTTTGTTCAGCACCACTGTTTTGATGAAGAATAAAATGAATGGATGAAACGGCATAATTTACCCAAACAAAACATAAGATTACGTGGATTTCAACATTATGGTTCAACTAGCATCTTTGTTTTCAGTTGCGGATCTTTGTCCCCTGAAACCTCTGGTAGAGCTGAGCAAGAATCAAGCTGTCACTCATGAGCAAGCTCACTCACTCAAGAGCGATATACCTGAAGCACATTAGCTGCATTGAATTGCAGCTTTCAGGTACACCGCTGGTCCGGGGCAAGCGACCAGCCGTGGGCCAGAAACCATTCTCCACCATGAGGTGACCCATGAGGGACCCATGGGGCTGGCCACCATGAGCTATCAGTTTGTCTCTGCAGGTGGCTTCAACCCATCGTACTGACAGGACACGGTGGCAGGATCTTCCGCCGGGACGGGTGCCACATGCCCCAAAGTAAAGAGTGGGAAGCTAGGAATCAATATCAGAGAGCGATATTGTATTCCTATGTTACTTGAAATAACCGTAAGCAAAACGTTTTCTTACTAGTGAATTGCAGTCCAGTTACCACAAACCCCATTACCAAAAAATGAAGGTTCGAAAATAAAGCTATGTTAAATTCTTTTTTTCAAAATTGTTATCATATTGCTATGAAAATAGTTGATCAATAAAGTCAACAGAGGATACTGAACAACAAGGGATTGACTTTCATATTGCAATGGTAAACGCCACTGTGCTGGGTATGGTTATGGGCCATTCATCCTTGTGTGGGTTTTTTTTTTTTCTTTTTTTTTTTTCCTTCTTTTGTAACACTGCAGCGACTACCAGAGGTGCCAACTTGAGTATGGTATGTGCGAGTCACCAACCTGGATAGTGAGATCTGGACTGGACGCGAGCATCGGGCGCAGATACAACCCCTCTGCCACCTTTTGACCAACACATTACTGGCCCGGAGGTAATATCAGTACTTGCAGGAGTAGCCATCTTATCCATACTGGGTCTCCCGCTCTTATTCACTGCGATCGTGCAAATTCGCGGTAGAAGTGTTCAACTTCATGACATTTTGTAAGCACCACATGGCTCACACTCCGATTCGAAATATTTCCAATTTGTGGGCAACAGTGGGGTACAGATCCTATGGTTTGGGCTGCGTGATGAATTAGGTTGATAGGATGTAACCATGTTATGTTGAACCATGCTATTGGTTTGTGTAGATCTAGGAGTACATAGATATCACATTTTAATTAGCATTTACTTGCATGTTGTCATATAGGGTCTCATTGTATATCAGCTTATAGACCTGTCTTCAAGATCAAAGATGGTAATCCTCTTAGATTAGCCCCTCTTGAAGTATCAGCAAACTAACAAAGGGATTGCTCTCTCCTTACTATCATATGGAAGTGAAGGAATAGCAGGTGCATGGTATCAGTGACCTTCACAATAAAAAAATATTCAGTTCGAATTCCAGCGGACACCGGGAGGGATTCCCTGGGTGGTCTGAACCCCCATGCCAGGCAGTGCGACCTAGGGAGGTCTTGTTTTCATCTCATGGTTCCGCTGTGCTACAGCCAGATCTTCTGGGGTTACCGGGGTTGTTATGCATATTTGCAATCAGTCGCATCGTCGGCTGTGAGAGTCACATTTGAACTGGAAAACTTGCCCTCCTCCAGGGTTTGTTCTGAGAAAAGTGATCGGGTCCTGGAGTTAATTGATCGTCTTTTCGGACGGGGAGGGGACGTAAATGGCAGGTCCCGGGAGCAGGTTGTGAATGTTTACACTCCTACCTCGATATATCTGGCACTAGTCGATGCAGAGAAGGCGAGTATCACCGGCCAGGGTTCCTAGAAAAAGCCCCCTGTTTAGGTGAGGTAGCATGGTTTGTGTTGTTGTGTATTGATGTTTTCCTGCCTCTTCACAGATGGGAACCAATGGGAGGCATGTATAATCTATCAACACAGGACAACCTTGAAGATCGGTTTGCCATCAAACTAACAATCAATCTGAGGCAGTCAGTGTATACTGAAGAAGATTAGTTGAAGGTTATGTGGTCTTGGGCAGTAGAAATGAGCATAACGATGATGAGCGATATAACTCGCTTCTCTTCGCGACTAGTGCTCAGATGATTCAGGGGGTGTAAACAAAATCCAACCTTATTACCGGGACCAAAATGTTACGCCCCATCCAAAAGGGACCATCAGTGACCTCCAGTACCCGACCACTTTTCTATGCACCTGGAGAAGTGGAAACTCAAGATATTAGCGTGATGCTACAGCCGACAGACAAGCACATTGCAAATGATCCCCTAACAAAGATATCACTATACCATTCTTTGGATTTATGCTCCATCTAGCCAGGTTCACCCACAGAAATTCGTAATTAAAAACTAAAAATGGCCCTCACCCCCCCCCCATCACGTCCAGGACCAATCAGGGGACTATGGACATGACAGGGAGAACCTTTCTCTGTGCAACAGCACCAGAGTAGGTTTATTGGTATTGATGATTCTCATTTTGCAAACTGGTAATTAAAATTCATTCAGCTTTGAAATATTCGAGAAAATATTAAAGATCAATGATATTGAAAATAGATGCCACTGTTCGATACCAATACCTCGTTCAATGGACAAGAAAGACTTCAGTAACCCAATTACAGCACTCAATTCATTTCTAGAAAATGCGTGGATCAGTCCTAGAATTGAGAAAAGTGGCAGCTGCAGAGTAGAAATGATAGTTTCGCCACAGGGACTATTCCGCCAAATTACAAAACTTACTTCAGGGCACACTTACCTCTGGACTTACTACAAATTGCATTTTCGGCCCAAAACGGCCCCTCAAACACACACCTATACCACTAAAAAAGAGTTTAAGCACGCGCCGGTACCGAAAAGCAGCCGGAACCAGCTGGGTTGCAGCAACGGTGATGCAATATTCATTCTTTTCGGGTGGTGGCACAGCAACACACGGCTACTGTTATCTCGTGAGTTTACGCTTCTCACGCCACTTCCTGCCACTTATTCCAACCACTATCAGGTGATATAATTCTTTTTTGGGGTTGTGGGTTGTTTTTTGTAATTACATTCATCATTCATGCCCATTCTTGGGGATCGTAACTTTCGTTAGCGGCCAGTGCGGTCTTGTGTGTGTCCCTGGTCGTTGTTTTGGGCTTCGCTGGGCCACCCGTTCTTGTGGGGGCGGGGTTTACTCCTCCATCCCAGCCGGGCTAGGTTGCGTTGTTCCTTCCCGCTTATCTTGTTTTACGCTTCGTTTGAGTCCTCTTTTGGGGCTCTGTCCGCCGCCTCTGGGCTCCGGGAGGGGTTAGGGTTTTTTTCCCTCACTAGTTAGTAGCGGGTTTTTCCCCCCCCTTGTCTTCGCTTGCTTTGTGCACTAGACTTTTACACACCTGTGCTATGGGTTTTTTTCGTCCATTGACTTGTGTGTGTTTTCCCCGTAGCGGCCGGGCTAGGCCCTCAGGCGATCAGAGCGCTTGGCTCTAAGGACGTTCCTAATTTGCATATAATGGGCACCCTCACGTTCCTATTTTTCGCATCGCTACGGATACCTTGGGGGTGCATAATTGTTGTGGTCTATAGTCCTATTTTTTATGTCATATGTCACGTTCACGCATATGTCGCCCGGTTATGCGGGCTATAGCTGGGATAGGGGCAAAAAATTTTTCTTGTTCACGTCATGACCTGTAGCATTTTTGTTCCTCTTTTAGATGAGCCATCTTTTGAGCGGTGAAGTCACCGCCAAGTAGCTTTGGCAGCCATCTTTATTTTCACCCGTCGGGGGCGTTTTCCCCCCCCCTAGTGGCCCTGGGGGCCGTTTATAGACTCAGGGGTTTGGGTGTCTTGGGGTTCCCCCTAAGGGGCCCTCTGAACGGTCATTCGTTTCCCTCACCACTTTCCCTCGGTAAGGGGGGGGGGGGGTTTTTAACCGTTTAGGCAATTTTCACGTGTGTGGGCTGCCCCCTAGGCTGCAGCCAAAACCAACCCTTCGCGCGGGTTTCTCCCGCTTGGTCCTCTTCGGGGATGACCACCCCCTCCTGGCGATGCTGGGAACCTCGAGTCAGAGTCATCGGGACGGGTCGGAGTTTGTTGTCCATCCGATCCCGCCCCAGACGGCAAGGTCCGTCGTGCGACGGGAAAACGGGTCCCCCCCTGCAGTCCTCCCCGGATGAGGAAGAGGAGAGCAACCCCCTCTCGTAAGTTCTCGTAGCTAAGAAGAAGCGCGATGCTTCACGCGGGCAATTAGCTTCCAAGTTGGAAGATCTTCAGTCCCTGACGGCGGTGTTGGCTCAGGGCTGTCAACGCCCGAGTTGCGAGCCTTATCCGCCCGGGGACCGGGGGGTCGCTGTCCTCACCTCCCCCTCCTCGACAACACTGGACACTCCCGCCAGCCAGGATGGTTTTCAGTGTCGGGTTGTTCCTTCCCCGTACGTCTCCGCCTGTTGTTAAGGCGACGGAGCCAGACGTCGACAGGGAGGACAGACGTCGTCTTCCCCGCAGTCTTGAACCGGAGATCGAAGTGCACGCAATCGACGTTGGTCAGGGTCGGACGCTATCGTTCGCCGTTCAGAAGATCCTGCCCCTCCGTTGAGGGGGGCCCGTCGGGACAGGAGTCCCATTCAGTCGACGGAAGAGCACCCCTTACGGGCCTCGTTGAGGCAGACGACGCTGCGGCGGTGGCGGAACTGGCTCGGGCTTTCTCCCTGGACTTTTCTAAGACCCAGGAGGCCGGGACTGAGGATTTGACAGGCTGGGCGCGTTTGGACCAGCACCGGCGGGATCCGCCTCCGCCGCCGCTTCCTACCCTCCCCATGCCGCTGAGTGTTCCAGATTTTCGGGCTAGGGGCCGGGACGTCCCCGTCGCGCGCCCCACAAGCGGAGGAAGGACCCGCATCATTCGAGTACCCCAGGTACAGTACGATGCCATTCTCCGTTACCCTCCCCTGCCGCCGGAGGCGTGGGACAAGCTGGTCCTGTCGGGGAGGCCGTCGGTTCTCCCGGCCAAGGGAGGGGGGAAGGCCTTCCTTCCGTGTGAAGGATCCGCCCCCAGGCGGGACCGAGACGCCGGATCTCGTTTTATTTTACGTGCAGCGAGATCGGATTAAGGTCTCGGCATTGCTCAAGCTTTTCTTAGCGGAGTGGTGCGCCCAGGTGGCGCCGTCGGCAGACCCCTCCCTGCGGTGATGGCGAGAGTCCAGTTGGCGGTTACTAGACTGGACGCGATCAGTTTGCCGGCATTGCCGTCAAGGCAACTTCTTTGCGGAGAAATGTGTACTGCAGGACATGAAACCTCTCTTCCGCTAGCCACGGGCGAACTCAAGGACCGCCCTATTTTGGGCCCCAGACCTCCTGCGGAGGGTTTTTCCCGGGTCTGGACAGGACGCTTCCCGGGAGGAGAGTACGGAGACAGCGGCCGTGTCTGCCCGTAGAGGACATTCTTCTGGTCAGAGGCCGCCACGCTCGGGGGAGCGCTCAGGCGTCTCTCGGCCCTCCCGGAGGGCGGGTGGGTGTGCCCACCCCCCCGGAAGCAGAAGGGGAAACCGGCCAAAAGCATCCCGGCAAGCCCAGGAAGGCGCGGCGTCCATTCTACCGCCGTGGCCAGAGGAGGCGGTGCCTCCAGCCAGCCCGTGGGTAAGTGGTTAAGTGACTACCGGTCCCGGGGGAGTGGCCATCTGGCACCTCGGACAGGGGATCGGCACGCTTCTCCCAGGGGTTATCGCCTGGAGTTTACGGCGACTCCCCCGAGCTCCGGGCGTTTCGGGCTACGCCGGTCCCGCGGGACCGGTACAGGCGCGGGTTGGGAGGGAGATCGAAACCCTTTGGCAAAAGGGGGCCCATTTCACTCCCTCATGCCGCAAGGACAGAGTGCCACGGTTGTTTGTCGGCGTCCTTCTTCTTGACGCCCAAGAGGGACGGCTCGTGGCGGTCGATATTGAACCTGCGTCCTCTCAACCGTTTCGTACGCCCACCCCCCATTCCGCATGGAAACCCAATAGCGGTGATTTTCAAACACCTGCGGAGGGGTCTCTGGGCGACGTCGATGGACCTAGCGGATGCATACTTACATATCCTTGTCAGGCGGGAGGATTCCTCCTTCCTATGCTTCCGATACGAGCCCTCCCCTCAGGGCCGTGGCCACCCCCACACCTGGGAGATGAATGGAGGCCCTGCAAAGCGGGGGTTTCACGGACCCGCGCTTCAGGGCCGAACTCTCCCCCTGCTGCTGGGACGGGTGGGCTCACTCGCTTCATGGCAGCTATTGGAACCTGGCCTATTACGGCTTTTGCTACAAATGAGGCGCCACCTCCAGATCCACCTCTTGGCGCTTTGTTAGCCCGTCGTATCGGGATCTGTCGACGCCAGGGCCGTGGCAGCCATACCTGGACCCGATAATCCGGTGGTGGCTTAATAGGGACAACGTCATGCAGGGGGTAAGGTTCACGGCCTTCCAGCAACTTTTTGCCTAATGTCGGACACCTCGCTGGAGGGCTGGGGGCTCACGCTGCACCCCGGAGTAGGGTTGGCTCATGTGTGGGAATCGGGAGTTACGGGGGACCCAAATAAACGTGCTCGAGTCTCGCTGGCGGGGTTCCGGCGCTTGAAACTACTGCACGAGAGTGGAGGGCCGCCTGTTAAGGTCACTTGCGACAGTACCGCGTGGGGTGGTCGTACATTAAACCGGAAGGCGAGGCCGCGTCTAGCGGAGGCTCTGGTCAGTGACCTGCGGGACTGTTCCAGTTTGGTGGGGGCCGCGAGCCAGGAGGCGGTTGTTTTTTTTTTAAAAAAGGGGCGGTTCACCTTACGGGTTCCGAGACTCCATCGCGGCACGCGCTCTCGCGCATCACTACAGGCTCCACGGAGTGGTCTTCACGTCGAGTTGTGCAGGCGTTGTTAGAGGCGTGTACCAATCGTCGGATGGTGGACATGGGGGGTTCCGACCACTCATGGCATTCTAGCAGGGGTCGCCGCGGGATTCTCCCCTGTCCCGGCCCTCCTGGTTGCTTCAGGGTTCTGGGAGGAACGCGCCACCCGCACCCACGAGGCTCTGCGCCTGGTTGCGTGGGGTGTGTCAGGGGATCCCTCCGAGCGTCGGGCATTTCGAGGAGGCTGGCCACGATGGGGGCGGCCCGGGGTCGGAGAGACTCCAACACTACGACTGTAGGATTCCGATCGGATTGCACCGAGGGTGGTGTGCGGATCGCCAGGTTTCTACAGCACGGCCCATGTCGGGGAGGTTGGCGATTTCCCTCCTCTACTGTTCCGTTTTTAGGGCGGCGGACAAAGTGGACCGCTCTTGCTGTTGCGGGTATACATAGCGGTTTCGGGGATGGATAACGGTGTATTCTGCGAAGCCACTGACCTCTCCGTCGTAGCAAGTTCTTGGATCGTTAGGTTCGCACTCTCGTCCGCCCGCCTGGGACATGGGGGCGTCCTGCGGGTACTAGCGGGAGGCCGCCCTTCGAGCCGATAGCGGATGCTCTTGCCGCGTTGTCAGTTAAGAAAGCTCCTTCTTGCGCGACCCGAACCATTGGATCGGCGCGTAGAGTGGCTTGCATGCTTTGTCTATCTCCCGGGCCATAGGCGTTTTGAGCCTAACGGGGTCCGCTGGTTCCGGACCCGATGTTTCTCACTAAATCGCAGTCGGTCAATTTTCTACCGGCTCGAGTTTTCGCTGCTATTGGGGGGTTTCGGGAGTGGAGGGGGGTGGGTCTGTCCGGTTCGGGGCCCTTCGGGTTTACCTGAATCGGGACCCGGTCCCCTCCGTGGTCCGTGTACGTCGCTGTTTTTTATCGCGCAGCGACCTCATACTCGCGGCTCCAAGGATACGATCTCTCGCGGTATCGTCAGCGCGATCGTCGGGCGGACACGGGGGACGGTCCGTCTCGACCGCAAGCTCACGATGTGCGGGGGGATGCCTCCTCCCTCGCGCTCTATAAAAAGTGTTGCCTTTGGAGGAGATTTCCAGGATGCGGGATGGAAATCTCAGAATACCTTTGATCGCTTAATACCTTCTGGACCCCCTGCGGAGTGAATCCCGCATGGACACCGCTTTCCTCCCGCGCCGGGGGGTCGCAGCAGTTCGGGTTCCGCGTTTGGCGGTGGCCCCTCGCGGGGGGGCCACTGGCCCTTAGGGGTAAGAGTGGCTTTGCCGCCCCTCCCCTTCCCCACCCGCGGGCCTCGCTATTGAGAGTGTTGTGTAGGGCTTGGGGCTGGCTCGGGGTAATCCGTCTGTGACGGGAGGGTGCCCCGCTCGGATGTCTGGAGTCTGGGGTGACTACAGAGGCGGGTACTCAGACGTCCTTTTTACGGTGAGTGGTCTTATTCTAGTTGGTTTTAATTCGCTCGCCGGCTTCCCACCTCCTTGT
>JAODTK010000078.1:0-301987 GCA_026419785.1 Sclerodactyla briareus | reverse complement strand
GTAATCTTTCATTGTTTCGAGTGGCGGAGGCTTCTTGAAATAAGAAGTGGCATCCTACAGGCCATTAGGAGATTATGTTCAGACAATCAATTTCAATCCCCCGGGGAAGTCGTGGGAATCAAGTTCTTGAGTCGCATGGCGATGAGGAGGCACACGGTCTGTGTCGGGTCAGCCGGCAGTGTTGGATATCAGCTGTCAACGTCAATAAGGGACAGCCTGACTGGCCAGAAACTACAGACAAGAAGCCGCTGAGTTGGACCTGCAAACTTTGGGCCTCACTATCGGATGGTGCTTGATAATGGCCGGATAGCCCCCAAGGTGACGATTGGGTGTGGTAACGGCTGTTGGCCCTATGGTATGATGGTGGAGCGCCCCCGTGTAGGTGCTCTCTGATTGCTCAGATCTGCTGGGAAACAAACAAACAGTGGATGGAAATCTTTTATAGGAAGAGTAGTGATTTCATGGTGTTAACTTTAAAGCAGTACGGGCATAGCGTTATTTGCAGCCCAGAGGAGTGCAAAATGACACATGATCATCTTTGACTGTCACTGGCTTTGGTCATCATTACTGCCACCCTGGCTGCATGTACCATATGGCCAAATTAAGGTGATGTTTGAGAGAATGGTAGTAATTTAGCAGTTTCGTATTTGTAAACCTATTCATTCTAATTAGATAGTGCACTGCATAATAAACGCAAACACTCAAGTATGAAGTTTACTAGAACAGCATTCTTCAAACTTAGCACTTGTATGAAACTGCTACACATATGCTCAAGGTTATATTGTACCAATAATAGAAATGTGTGAGAATGCCGCTCTGGGTTATCCTGTGGCGGTATTGCAGCTTGCGATGGTGGGTTCCGTTTGTAATGCAGAAGATTTCTTTGTGCATGGGTTTCTGGGGGTTTGTTTCGGGATGTTTGCAATGAGTCCGTCGTTCAGCCGTGAGCATCACATTAGACTTGAGGATGTGCTCTTCCATGTCCCAAGAAAAGTGATCGGATCCTGGAGTTCACCTCAAATGGGAACCGAATGGGAGTTAGGTGGGAATGATGAGACACCTGCTGACTATCCATCTGAGCCACTAGTCCGAGATGAGCTATAATGGGGGCTTCCTGAAAACCAAGAGGAAAATCAAATCAAATCAACAAAATGGAAAGAAGACCACAATATTAACGGAATCAGGGCTCAAATTGCCTGGCTGTTCGATAGTGGAAGATGCCAAAAATTTCGAAAAATTTTATGTTTAATGGCCTTAGTCGATTTTACTCGTTTTTACTATGTATTCTATTGGGAAACAAAAGTCAAAAGTTGGAACTAAAAGACGTTGATATCCCTGAGGGAAATGTTAATCGGTTCTCGGACACTACTGTAGCTGCGTTCAGCTGATCGTTTACAACTGACAAAGAAGCTGGGTGTTGAATCGGGTCCTATTTGCATATATGTCAGGGAGCCCTTATTGCCACAGTGTACTGCGACAAACAAAGACCAGGAGCCTGTACTGCGTCTAGGCTGAGTGATTGTCTCTCTAGAAGAGTTTTCAGCCTAATGTTGTGTTGAGTTTTCCTACCGTTTTCTTTCAAATACCACTCCGGGACCTGAAAAACACTTCCAAAGGGGACACTGATGTGAAATAGGCCGAGACACAATGAATTTACCTAGTGTTATTAATTAATTGATACACATGAAAAGAATTACAGACTTGGGTGGACTTGAACTGAGCTCAATGGGACCCACTGGTAACATATCAAGCCTAAATGTTTGCTTAGTTCCTAATTGTGTAAATAGTTCATAAGAGTGCTTCCAATAACTTGGAAAGTAGGTTTTTTTTTCGGGGGGGGGGGGACAATAATACTGGCTGAGTATTATGAGAAGTCAATAAACAACAGGGATCGCAAGGTTTACATTTACATAAAATGACCCACCATGGTTCACTCTATTCTGCAAACGATAAGGGTGATCACACTGGGCCACCACTACGCCGCAGTCAGCATTGGCCAATCATAAGCTAGGCTCACACCATATCACCAACAGGGGCGATGGATCCAGGAACGTGAATAAGATGGGGGTGCACCTCCAAGTGCTGAAGGCTCAAACAGAGGGGCTGCAGGGCCCCAAGCACCTATCGAGCCTCTTCAAGGACATCTGAAGTGCCCAGTCATCTCCCTGTGATGTTGCAATTGTTCAAAATTATTCCACCCTCATCAATTGTCGTCTGGGAAAAGAGTGGGGTAAACGCCTGGGGCTCTTGCCTCGGGCGGGTCACACTCCAGGCGCCCCCCTTCTAGGACTGCCCTAGCTCTGAAACAGCCTATGCACACTATCAGATTGTACCTTGAAATAACAGGTGAGGACTGGAAGAACTATCGATCCATGTGGAAGGAATTATTTACCATCTCGGAATAACTGTTAAAAATAGGCCATAGCAGCTGGGAAGCTAACACAAAATAGCATACACATATACACTGCTAAACAAATTGCGAGAACTGAATACATAATAGGCCCCCTGCAGTATGACGCACCATATTGAGGCACGCATATGAGTGATACTGCTTACTGGGGTTCACTGTACAGGCAATACCCATGCATGGATTTGCGTTCAGTCAAGGACGTTTGTGGTTTTTTTTTTTATGGTTCCTTCAAGGAAAGGGGGGGGGGGGGGTGATTTGGGTTCATGAGAGTGACCCACACCCATTGTGCTTGAGAATTGTCACTGAGATTGGGTAGGCAAGTAACAGTAGGGGGCCATCATACTGCATAGGTTAGTATTACAAATCAAGATCGCCATAATTGATTTTTTTTTTTCCTCAACATGGGAACATCATATACCTGTACACATATTCCAGACGATAGTTAACATTAACAACTAATGTCTGTTGAATGTCGAATCAATCAACAAATCTAAAGTTCATCGTTAATGTCACACTTTCAGAATATGCCACGGTTGCCCCGCCGCCTGTCAAGACTACACTTGAGCCAGTTCCAACGTTTGTGAGCAAACAGCCATAACGTCCTTCCGGAAATGCTACCATTTTCCGACATTGAAATTGTTTACATTCAAAACCTTTCTTGCCCATGCGCTACACACCAGCTTTTCATACGCTATGTGGTTGACTGAGCCTACTCCAGTATTTGTACATACTTCACTGACTCGAGGTTGCTAGCTCTACAGTGGTTCAGCATAAAGGAAGGCCGCAGACATGTGGTAGAGTATTCAGAGAAATACCTGTCCCAATCGTGGTATATGCATGTATGCATAGAATTAGTGGCTCTACCTGTGACTTACCATTAAAAAGCCCCAGCAATGAAATATGCTTTCCTTGCTTGTCAAACGGTTCATTCACTTCTCAGTTTTTTATTCTTTGGGCAAAATTGATTCTATGGCGGTCATGCAGGCATACGTTTGTGTAGTGTACTAGTCCTGTCTGTGTGTGCATGTATCATTGTGCATGTTTTGGTGCACTGTTGTGTGTTGTAGCATCTGTAATCTATGGTGCATCGGGGGAACCATGGATGGTCCTCATGCAGAATGTGTGTTGCGGTTCATATTCGAGTGTTTTGTCGTGCGACTTTATTGATTTCGGCAGGAACGACCATATTAATCTGCATGATTTTTCATAAGCCCCATAAACGCTTATTTATTCGAAACAGTGGCTGAATTGGTCATGCAGTCTCAGTGTTTATGCCAACCAATGAAGCTTGAGGTGTACAATGAACGCTATATTTGGAGCATTATTGTCAGTTAAGATTTCTCAGGACCCAAAGTGACCATATTCATCAACCAAGTTTTGTCAAAACCACAAACTCTGCATAAATATGAAAATAAGTTAAAATGGGAATCCAATACCTTTAGTACCTTCATCGTGCTCTATATCTACAAATCACCCTAACCCCTATGTTTTATGCATAATGCTTGCTACCAAGCCCAAACATGAAATTACATACATAGGATTTGACCCTATTCCATGTTTAATGTGCTCTAATCTCATCATATCAAGTAAACACAGGCATTCATCAACCCAGACACTGCTTAGATAAAATCTCCATAATAGAAAGACTACCGATTACAGTTAATGGGAAAGCATGAAACAAACACACTGCACAATGTACACAAAGGGACCACCGTTAAGTCTCGAACACTTTTTGAAAGCCAAAAATTTACACATGTTCACTACCAAAAAATGTCACAGCACAATTTATTTTCCAGATGTTGATTATCATGCCCAGTAGTGACCAGCTGCATATGAAGAGTTTTCTTTTCCCCCTTTAATTTCTTTCACAAAATGAATGAAGGCGTCCCAGATAGATTTCTTTCGTTTAAACCCCTAACAATTAACGTAGCGATTATTCGAGTACATATGGCTGTATGTTCGTGCCCGCACAGGATCGAATGTAGGCCTCACAATAAATACAAGTATAACCTCACTTACCAATCAATGAAATAAAAAAACTTCTCCAAGCATGCCACTTCTATGCACACACAGCCATCAGGCTCGACAACAGTACATGGTATGACATGATTGAGTGAAGTCTAGCCTAAACCTCCACTGGCTCACTCATAACCACAATAATAACAATAATCTAGGACAGGAAACCAGCAGCCAGGCTCTTTTTATATGGGGCCTCCCATGCTGATTAATTTAGTATGGCTGCCTTTTGTTGGTCGCTCATTCATGCTTACAGGCCGGCCGCCGGCAGTGGCTGCGCTAACGGCAGACGGAGTCGGCAGGAGTTCACTAGAAGTGAAGGACTAGAGTAGAGAGGTAACGGCTAAATATCAGTTGTAACATTCTAGTGGGGCCTGCCCTCATACTGTAACTGTAGCTTTACCGGCTAGCTGTGTCAACAATCTGTGTTAAGTGCAACGTGGAAGCTAGAAGGTCCATTGCTTGCCTTACATGGCTCACTGTCTAAACCAACCCTGATGCTGACAACTGATGCCTTTTTGCTTAAGGACAACTGTAGGATTTCTTTCTGCGTATCGGGCAATAAATTCCCATGACTTTCCCATGACCGAATAAAGGATTTCTGACCTTCGCTACGAGACCTCGCATGGAATTTTCAACTTAACATCCAAAAAGAGCAACAGCCACCACACAAAACAACTGTGACTTGTAAAGTACTAACATCACTGCATGAAAGTTCATAACTCAACTTTTCACTGAATTTAGAAACTTACCCCAGGCTGTGATTTTTTTATTTGATGACAATTCCCTCACTTTTTCCATAGGTTTCCAATGACTGCAGGAAACCTGTAGGCCTATACACACGGTGTAGCGTGGGGTATTGAACTATACCCCATGTGAAGTACTTATGACCTTCAAAGTTTGGTCCACAATAGCATAAAGAAAGTCATGGAGTCTCCCTATCGGTGATATGCAACATGCACACTCAACTTGTAACAAACACCTTAGAGGAGAATATCCTACACCTACGTCAACGCTCGAACAAGGCGATCGCCAAAACGTTCTCGCCTGGTTGCCGCGGCGATCGTGGTTTCTATTATTCACTACACTACACACACTTACACAACCAACTAGTTCATGCAGGCCCATCGTCTGCACAACCAACATAACATATTTTCACATCTAACACATAAAAATTCCAAAATAACTGACCAATATGTTTGACTCTTTAACAAGTCCCTTACTGCTTCCTTCTTCAAGCCCCCCCCCCCCTCTCTCTCTCCATAAATAACCCAAATTTGGATAAGTTTTATCACCAGTCCAACCACTTCTTTCTTTGACACCAATCCCAACCTTGAAATGTTCTAAATGTTCTAAATCCCCAGCCCGGGCTTCTTTGCCTTTTTCAAATCATTTCCTTGATTATTCATTGCCTTTTATTTTCCAAGCATCCAGGACATGCCATCCCACCCCCCTCCCCCCCCCGCCATTCAGCAACAACTCCTCCCCCGCCTCCCCCACACCAACAAACTATCCCCCCAGCGCAAGTCAAGGAGTCTCTAATATATCTTTAGAAACCTCCACATTTGTCCCCAGTCCCCCAGGCAAGAAGAGAGGGAAAAATTTACAGTATTTTTGGTTGTCTAATCAACCTAATCAAGTGTTTGGGTACGAGAGAAGTTTGCTTGTGAAGCAGCTTTATGAACAGCACAATGTCCACAGGTCGCTATTTTTACACAATCCTCATGCTTTATTCCTAAAACAGAAGCTATTGATGGGATTCAATAAAATTACTGAACCAACCATCAGATTCAGACAATATTAATGACCTACCTACTGAGTTTGGTGAATTCTTACAGTTGGAACATTTGGAATGAATTATGCAATAGGATCATCATGAGCTTATAACGCAGTAAAATTGTCACAGAGCTAATAGTTTACTCGTTCCTCAATGCTTTATTCTAACAAGAAGCTATTATATATGGATTTAAATCCTGAACATTCAAACCTCATCCATCCAGAAATGTTAACGGACCCATAAACCTACTGAGTTTGGCGAAATTCTTACCAAGTTGGAAATGCGATAATATGCATTAACACATACAATGACCCTCTACTGACCCAGAAATCCTTCAAATGATCAGGATCAAGGTGGATCAAACATCTACCAAGTTTTTGTGGAAATCAACGAACTTTCAAAATTGCATAATTATGCAAATTAGACCACTGTGACATCACACACCACACATACACACACACCACACACACCATAGTGACCACTACGTCTCGTCCTGAATTCATTCAGGGATGACAACCAACAAACTAATATTTTTTTTTTCATAGCGCAAATCTGACTGTTTTCCAGTATCAAGCGCCTTCGATATGCCTGATCCTAGGAGTGCCCCCCCTCCTGTACAATACCGGAGAGTTGAGTTGCTGCCATTGTAATGCACCATTGCTGGATTCGAATCCTCTCAATCCGAGTCCGAGTCATCATTTCCCCTCGCTAGTCCGAGTCATCGGCTATCCGATTCCGAGTCCGAGTCACAGCGTCGATTCGATTCCTCGAGTCCTTATGCAAATTTTGAACCTGTACTATTTTTACAAATTTAGGCAAACTTAACAAATTATTGGCTATATATCGGGCAATGTTTCGAATGCAAGCGGCTACTGATACGACAATACGACATAACGAGAAACATTTGAAAGAGTACTGGGCTGGTCATACCTCTGCCGAATATCAAGGTCTACTGATTTACTTATAGCTGAGATGTACAGGGCACTAATGACTAATGACATACTTGGTGCATGAGTTTGTTCTTGTAGGGGCCTGGACTCCCTGAGGTACATGCACATTTTGTCAATAAAATATGACATTATGAAGTCGCAAATCAAATTGTAAAAATTCGATTGCCTGCATTAACTATCATTGACAATCATAGCGACTGAAATTGGCTCTCCTCCAACATTTTTTTTTTTTATTGGAGCTTTCTTCATCATTAAACCCTTTCCTCCCCTCCATATAATCATCTTTTAATTCACATATAATACATATATTTCACTAACCGGTACCACTCACTATTCGTTATATATGGCATGCCCCATGAATCCTAGAGCACCAATGTTGCTGTATCTCAACAACCGCACACTTACAAACACGAATGTGCAATGATGTGACTAAAGGCTCAACCTTTCAGGCCCCAAAAAGGCACTTTAAACAATGGCCTATTATTCTCGGTAATACTTTGACCTTGATATTTCATAGGGCCAAAAGATGTCTTAGCAGTCAATGACATTGTTACTCAGTTTAGCCAACATCTATCACAAAGAATGACTAATTGAGAGGGCAAAGGCATTTCACACAACGGCCTATTATTTGCCCTTTTAAATGACCTTCATATGGTCAAAGATGTCCCAGTTTCCGTGTGGAATTTTTGTGTATGAATTCAATTTGCCAATAATCGGAATGACCACTAGATCAATACCCTACGGGTTTTCCAAATTGTCATATGTTTTAATACTGACAAAAATGATTAGCCATTATACTGAGGAGAATAGGGCCGCTTGACAGAAGCAACTGGCTGGAGTCCGGTAAAAAAAAATAGTAGGAATGCTGGGCATGAGTCCTCTCTCTGTAACTTGTTTGCAAATGGCCATCACAAATATTGGCAAAAGACCAATGACGAATAGTGACTACCCTGCGATAACATAAATGTTGTCTCATCTTGGAACAAAATAGGCAATGAGGTGCAACCCTCACAATAGAATTAATAACAAATAATTTATGACTCAGCTTTTACTTGGATGGCGTATGTAGACAGGATGTGTTCATCAATGTTTGAATGGTACAAGATCCCCACAGGCTGCCAGTATTTCCAATCCCATGGCCCGCTTCTGCCAGAAACTGTAGTTCCATTGGCTACTGACCAAAGACTACAGACCTAATGCACCTATCAAACCAGTACCTCTCAAAAGACCCATTAACAATGCCCTGTTGCATGAACCACATACCATTTCTATTTAAGTACCTCAATTAATAATACACCTACACTGGCTCACTAGGTGATGATAATTTTATGAGCATTCCAAGGTTGTCCCCTCCCACAACTTCCCCATTCCAAAAAAATAAGAACAATGGCAGAATATGTACAAAGTCAACAGAAGGTCTTCTCTTGCTCTAGAAGTTAATAGTGCAATGTATGACCGAGAAGGTGACCCACTTTAGTAAACAAATGGGATACAAGATGTGGGCTAGAATTGGGGGGATTTAAGGTAATGGAATACAGTAATGAGTCATATTTGATACTGGGTGATGAAATGTTGAGTGACATGCATGAGACAAAATCAAATTAGTTTAATAAGTAAATATGGGAACCAGTGACCAGGCACTTGCTTGTCAATTCTTACTAGCTAAATCGAATGTCTCAGCTTATCACACTGGTCTATTTTATTTTTGTAAAGAAAAGCTGCATACAATAAACTTTCAACATCAATTATTCGATAATTTATGAAATATGCACTATTTAGAATAGCAGCCTATTAATGACTTGTCTGCCTTAAAACCCTGAACCATCAGTTACCATTCATTCTGTGATAAAATGCCTGACCAGAGTTCATGGTAATCCAACTAATCGTAGAGGGAAAGCATTTTTCAGATTTTTGCAGTTTTTTTCACAGGATAGTTTATTATGCCCCTTTAACAACTTGTGACCAGAAAGTCTGTAGGTATGCTATCCAACATTATGAACGAACATCAACATTAGGCAATAAAATTGGTAGGATGAGAAGCATTTTGCGTGATTTGCTATGGGCCGGGCCCTTGGGCTCACACTCAAAGTGGCCTCAAGTCCAAATTACTGAACTCTGGAAGAACGGCTATTAGACCATCATAATACTAAATATGAACACCATCCTTGTAGAAAGCATTTTGCTGATTTCACATTATGGGCCATATGCCCACATTGGGCCTCGGCCAGAAATTCACAAACAACCAATTGCCACACCCAAGTAAGTCATTTACAAGTAAAAATCAATCAAAACGTTGTGGGAGGAGTTGCATTTAACGTACCATGACGTGATATTTCAGGATATGGACCCTCTGCCCCAAGTGCATGGGAATATCCCGAAAAATTCCAAGGAACTCTGTTTACAATGTGTATGTCAGCAAATGAGCATCAAATTCATAAGAGGAGAACATTTTGCGTAATTCCACATTATGTAAACCAGTGCATACACTGGGCCGTAGGTCCAAATCCTGGGCCCAGCAGGTACAACGTTGGACCACTTATGACCAAACATCACCACTGTGCACAAAATTTTTGCAGAGATCAGATTTTGTCCGTCTTTTCTTATGGGCCCTGGGCCAAAATAGGCCCTGGACCCAAAAATTCCAAACAACCCCCAATGCGCCCTTTACGCAAGGACCATTACATTAACTTTAAAAAATCATTTGACGCTTGTGGGATGAACGCATTTCAAGTACCGTTGTGTGGAATTTTATGAAATGGGCCGACGTCCCAGTGGGACCTTGGACCAAAAATTCCTGAACACCCCAAAAGTAACAGCGTCGACCACCATTTATTACTGACGTCAGCACTTTGCATAAAATTTGTAAGAGGAGGCATTTTGCAATTCCACATGATGGGCCCCAGGGCCCACACGGGCATTGGGACCCAATTCCCTGAGGCACCCCTAAAATATGGCTATTCGATTAGAAGACCACCATCATGGCTGAACATCAGCACTGTGTCAAACAAATTTGTAGGAGATTACAAGTTTTAACGGTATTTCATATAATGGGCCCTAGGGCCCACACTGGCCATGAGCCCCAAATTCCTGAACGACCCCCATGGCCCTCTACCCAAGGACCCTTATGTGTAACTCATTGAGAACATCAAAATGGATTTTGTGGAGGAGAATGCATTCCAAGTACTATTTGTGTGAAATTTTTCATAAAATGGGCCCTTGGGCCGAGTGGGGCCCTGGACCAAATTCCCTGACACACCCCGAAGGTACAGTTGTTAGAAACCATCATTATGACTGACATATCACTGTACACAAAATTTGTAGGTGGATACATTTTGGAAATTCTACACATAATGGCCTATATTTGCCCTTTAATGGCCTTTGACCTTCACCTTCACAGGGCACACATGTCCCATGGGTCAATGACAATGTGTCCAAGTTTGGTTGACATCCATAGTGCGGAGTTATATTTTATTATTATTATAAGCTCGTGCGTATTAATTGTATTGTCTAATTGGTATGTCGTAAAATCAAGTTCTGTCATTTGTACATAGAGCCCAATGGTGCTGTAGCTCAAACCGCAAAAATGTACTAAGAAACGAATGTACAATTATGGTGATGAAGGCTCAATCATTTATCAGGCCAAAAAAAGGCATTTCAAACAATGGCCTATTGTGCCCCTGTAATGACTTTTTGACATTGATTTTCTAGGGCCCAAGATGTCTTATCGTCAAAATGAACATTTGTTACTCCTTTAGGTCCACATTCATCACAAATGACCAATTGAGAGGGTAAATGGGCATTTCACACACAGGCGGCCAATTATTTTACCAACACCTGAATGACCTCAGTGGTCCAAAGATGTCCGTCCAATTTAAATGTGGAATGTTTGTGTATGACTGATGATGGTCATATGTTAATTACTGACCAAAATGATCATCCAAGTTTATACTGAGGAGGAATGGGGTCCGCGTGACAGAAGCCACATTGCTGGGTCAGGTGAAAAGGATAGGAATGATTGGCAATGTAATCAGTCTCTGTAACATTTTTTTTGCAAATGGCCATCACAAAAACTGGCAAATGACAAATAGTTACTACCTGCAAATAACATAGGTTGTCTCATGTCTGGGAAACAAAAATAGGCATGGCGGTTGCACCCTAACATGGAATGAATAAGAAAAAATTTAATGACTGGGTTTACCTTGGATGAAGGATGGAAGGCAAGGAGTGTTTCAATTTTAATGGTACAGATCACCACGAGGCTGCCGGTAGTTTCCAATCCCATTGCCCAGCCTACCTACCAGACTACCAGCAATTGTAGGTCCATTGGTTATTGACGCAAGACTACAGACCTAATGCACCTAGCAAAACCCTTTATATTTCTCAATTATAATAACAACTACCAGCCACTAGGTGATGATATGGGGGTACGCATGACAGGATGCAACTGCAGTATAAATTTAATTAACCTGGCCATCAAATGTCTCAGCTTATCTGAACTGGCTATTTTAGTTGTAGAGAACGTGCAGACCATAAACTTCCAAACATCAGTTCAGTTATATTTATGGAAATATGCACTATTTTAAAATAACCTTTATTAATGACTTTGACTTAATCCCTGTATCATTCCATTAGTTCCCCCACTAATTCGTGATAACACTGACCGAGTTCCATTGTAATCCAACTAAACTGGTAGAGGAAAAAGCATTTTGCATATTTTTGCGTTTTCATATGATAGTTCTCCATGCCCCTTTAACAGATTAGGTATGGCCTATTCCATCATTATGTAGCGAATATTACCATTAGCCTAAAAATTGGGTAGGATGAGAAGCAGTTTGTGTATTGCCAAATGGGCCCCTTGGGACCCACACTGGTCCTTTAAGTCAAAAATCCTGAGGTACGGCATCAGACTGTCATCAATGACTGAACATCAGCACCGAAACTTGTACTAAGCATTTTGCATGATTTCACATATTGGGCCCAGGGCCCACATTGGCCTTGGGCAGAAGTTCGCAAACGCCACCATGGACCGACAAACCAAGTAGCAATTACACGTGAAAATAATTGAAACTTGTGGGAGGAGTTGCATTTAAGTACCATACGTGATATTCATTAAATGGACCCGTTTTGGTCTCCAGTGGCAGGGGCCCTCGGATACAAAATCCCTAACAAACCCACAGGGTATATCTGTTTTACAACAGTAATGTCATCAATGGAGCATCAAAATTCTTTTAGAGGAGAACAGCATTTTGGCATAATTCCACATGACGTGTAACCACGGGCACACACTGGGCCTTGGTCCCAAATCCTTGGGCACCCTGCAGGTACGGCAGTTGGACCATCATTATGACCAACACAGCGCTGGCAACAACCATTTTCGAGGTACTTTGTTGGTTTTTCATTATGGTTTCGGGGAGTCCAGACTTCCTGAGCACCCAAACGCCCTTTATCCAAAACCATGGGGAAGAGATACATTTCGAGTACCATTGAGGGGGGGGGTGTGTGAATTCATAAAACAGGCCCCAATGTGACCTGGACCGAAAAATAAATTTCCTGAACACCTCGAAGGTACGGCTGTTAGAAGACACCATTAGACCAAATGACCGCACTGTGCACCAACTTCGTAGGGAGGATATCATTTTTGTCTAATTCCACACATGGCTGGCCCCAGGTCCCTCCACAGTGGGCCTTGCGTCCTAAATCTCTGGGCACGCTTGAAGGTAGCATTTAAACATTATGAGACAACCTTATGACGGAAAACTCAGCACGGTACAACGAAGTTGTAGGATAATACATGATTTGTGGGTTAATGGACCCAGGGCCCAGCTTGGGCCCGGTCTCATGGGGGGCCTGGGACCAAAATTCCTGGAAACCCAACAAGGACGGTGTCAGACAATCATTATGACTACATGGTCAGCACTTGCAAGCCGACTCTTTTTGGAGAGGAGGAAGCATTTTGCATATTCCACATGATGGCCCCAAGCCCACATTAGCCCAGGACCTAAACCCTGGGCATCCTGAAGGGAACCAGCGATTAGACTTGAACCCATTATGACTGCACATCAGCACTGTTCAAAACGAAATTTGTATGAGATACACGATTTTTGCCAGCATTGCCTATATTGGCCCTATGGCCAACACTGGACCAATTCCTGAACAACCCCCTATGGCAGGGTTTCTGAAATAAAAGAATCAGAGTCCCGGGGTTACTTTTCAAAAGAAGAGCCCCTGTTTATTGGCCTCTGGCAGGGAACCAGGGGTTATTTTGGAAGGACCAGGGGCTCTGATCACCTTCTTGACTTCTGAATTGAGGCGACCAGTTGCTTCAATGAGAAAATCAACCAAGATGCTATAGAAAACCTAGCTCACATGCATCACACACACTGAAGTGCCAGTCTGCCAACAAAACATTGAAATAGTGCTTGCTGCAATTATAGTTAGGCCTACCCTAGAAATGTGACCGAGTGAAGCCCCAGGGGATATTTTCCCCTCAAAAGTAGCCCCTGGGTTATACAATTTCTTGCGACCTGGGGTTATTGATGTATTTTAAGGGGCTAATAGCCCCTGGGCCCCCGCTTATCGTGAAACCCTGCCTATGGCCCTTTACCTACGGCCATTACATGTAACTTTAAAGAAAATCATAGAAGCTGTGGAGGAGAATGCCCTTTTCAGTACCGGATTGTGCGAAATTTCACATGAAATGGCCGACGGGCCCAAGTGAACCTTGTACCGAAAATTCTGAACATCCCAAAGGTACAGCTGTCAGGACATCATTAATGACTGAATGTCAGCACTGTGCACTAAAATTTGTTGAAGGCGAAGCATTGCGAATTCCACAGATGGGCCCCAGGCCCACACGGTATTGGGAACATATCCCTGGGCACCCCAAAATAGGCTAATATACCACTATCACACTGAACATGGCCAGTCACTGTGCCACAAATTTGTTAGGGATACAGATTTTAATGGTATTTCATATAATGGAACCCAGGGGGCCCAAGCGTGGGCTCTGAGCCCCAAATTCCCTAACAACCCATTGCCCTCTACCCAAGGACGCATTATGTGTGACTATTAAAAACACCTCAAATGGATCTCGTGGGCGGAATGCATTCAAGTACTATCATGGGAAATTTCATAAATGGGCCTTCGGGCCCAGGTGGGGCCTTGGACTGAAAATTCCTGAAACCCCGAAGGTACAGTTGTTTAGCCCATCATATGACCAAACATCATCCTTGTACATCAAATTTTGTAGGAGTAGATACATTTTTTGAAATTTTCCACATAATGGATCTATATTTGCCCTTTAATGGCCTTTGACCTTGACCTTCACAAGGTCAAACATGTCCCATGGGTCAATGAACATTGTGTCCGAGTTCGGTCCGCCATCCATCGCAGAATGACTGTTTGAGAGTCCAAAGATCAATTGTTACACCTGGATCAATAGATAGATAGATAGATAGGTTGATGATAGATAGATAGATAGATCGATAGAGTGACATGCAGATTCCACTAGCCTCAACCAGCAAGCTGGTTTGAGCTAAAAATAGAGGACTCGGACGAGTCCTTGAGTCCTTTGGGTTGAGTCCGAGTCCGAGTCATTGAACTTCAGTCCGAGTCCCTGAAAAAAAGGACTCGAGACCGGTCTAAGCCCGAGACGACTCGAGTCTTCAGCACTGATCACTAGAGTAACCCAGGTACTTCCATTACAGTCCACAGTCACCCTGGGTGGAAGTGGATCAAACAAGAATAAACTAGAGCCCAATGTGCAGTATCGCAAACCGCACACTGTACCGCTACTAAGACGAATGGTACAACTGTTAGACCATCATTATGACTGAACATCAGCAGTGTGGAACAGAATTTGTAAGGAGATCCATTTGAAATTTTACACACCTAATGGTTTATAATTGTCAACTTTACTGACCTTGTTTTTTCAAAGTTGAACAGGTCCCTGGATCAATCAACATTGTGTCTAAGTTTTTGGTCGACATTCATCACAGAAGGACTGTTTAGAGACAGCAGACAGATATATAGTTAAGATATATAAGTGGGCGTGCAGATTCCAAATAGTTCAAACCGCATACCGTATTCATTCTATAGACCTCATTGCGCGAATGATCTCCGAACATGCCGCGTTTATTAGGGAGGTCCTCTCTCGGACTTGTAATTGTGTTATTGGTAAGTATCTACTTACTACAGATACCACGAAAGTCTAGCTTGGAGTGCTGCATATAGCTTTCAATCATCTACGGACAACTATGTTTAGTGAAATCAGTCAAAAAGTGCAGAACTGCTGTACAAATACCAACACAGTTTTTGTAATACGATCCTGAAATGCCATATTTAATGTATAAAGTGCCGTTATGCGCAGGTGGCCTAAGGCTGCCCGGTTTTCTTCTTCTTCTCGGCTTAACCGAAACCGTGAAAACGGTTAGACTTGGTTTACGTAATTTACAGATAACCGACCTACCGAGCAACCGAAAAAAACGAGTCATCCGTTAATACCGCGACGATCAAGTCTTGACGGACGCGCGAAGCTCTGAGAAGAATTGAAATCTTGCGTGCATGGAATCACCACAGAATACCTGTCATGAAGTATAGTCATGTGTACATTAGTTTACAAATATCCCAGCCCAGCCCCGCGGACATCGCAGCTTATCGTGCCGGAATATTGAAACTGCATGCTTGGAACCTAAGTCCCTGATTTCCCTCACTGACAATGTACATTGCGCTCGCAGTGCTCGTATTGATTTCCTGACAGACGACGACATCGAACCTTTTCTACGCACATACACTTAACGTCAACCTCAACCAGGATTCCTCCATTGCTCTGTTGATTAGGATTGAATTTGTTCACGATCGTTGATCCCTGTGGGGCCACAATGCTATGAATGGATGAACTGATTATTTAGGATTGGTGGATACACAATTATACATAAAAGGTTAGCATTGATTGTTGGCTTTCACGGCTAATTTTAGATTGTGCTTTGCTTCCGTTTTCTTGCTAAAATAATCACAGTTACTTTTTGGCTTACTGTAATTGCAACTAGCGATCTGTTTTCCACTGTGCATGTGCGGGGTCGGGCGTACATACATAGTTTAATGTGAGGAAGGAATCTAGTACAGTAGTTGTATTTATCTCTGTCCCCCCCCGCCTGCCTACCAGCATGACAGTGGTCACATGCCATGTGCTGTTGCACTACTTGTCAAATTCTATATAACTATCGAGTCAATCGTACAACTGAAATAGAAACTATATCACACTTTTTTTTCAATCTTCTTGCAAATGAACGGATGGATAAAAAACAACCATGTTTAGAATAGACGACGCATAAAGTTAGCTCTCTATACTAGTGGGAAAATTGACCAGAAAATCTCCATTATAATAGATTGATAGGTTTTTCAATTTGTAAAACTCAACTGAACCTATTGTTTATTATCATTTAGTTAGGCAACTAGAGGCAACATACCATCTCCTAAATGCAGACTGGATGTTGATTAATGTAAATAAAAGGTCAAACAAAACACCCTGGTGTTGAACTGATTATGCTAATCCACCAAGTATACTGACAACATTGTTGCATCTCCATATTTTGACAGATTCCGATCTCATATCCCGGGACCTGTATTGTCCATGGGGGGGTCTTATGGTTTTGGCTGCACAACCGTTGTCTCCGTCTCCTCCGTCTCCTCGAATCTCCGCCGCCACGTTTCGTCAGTGCTCTAGCTCTTTAACAAACGCATTGTCCGCTTCCACTTGAAACTTGGCACCCATGTTTGTCATGAATAAATCTCGGACAAGTTCGAAAGTGGGCGTCCGCCACAAACAACAACCCGCTCTAGCGGCGACCACTTGGATTTTTCGAACTAAAAAACCGCATTTTCTTCTTGTTCAACGCTCTCCAGCTCTCCAACGCATTGTCCTTATTACTCACTACATGGCACCCCCATGTTCGCCATGTAAAAATCTTGAATAGTCGAAATGGGCTTGATTTTTACGGACTGACTTTTTCGCAGTGTTTGCACGTTTTCTGCACATGGCCGATCATTTTGAGACCAACTCCAGTTTTTCTTTTTTGCTAGTATAAAAGATCCAGGCTGCATGGGGTGTGTTATGGAGAGATGGACGCTAATAGAAGGATTACCACTACACGTATTCACCATGACAGACAGTTTATTAGGCTGATTTTGCGTCTCTCTTTTTGTCCCTTTTGAACAGCGAGCCAGTCCCCTCTTATTAAGACAGAACAGAATTGGTCCTCACTTGTTATTCGGAACGGGACGCTAAAATGAGTCAATGAGTGAGTCAATTGAAGACCTTCTGATGCACAGCGTAACATATATTTTTAAAGCAGCCAGCGTAAACAAAAGTTGGCCGGTTTTTGTTATAAAGGGCGTGCAAAACACGGCTGCATGCTTCCTGGCTAAATGTCCCCGGACCCAAGTGATCAAATTTTTAACACAAACTTATTTTTGTAGCTGTTATTTAGGGAATATTGCAGGAGCATGTATCTAGGGGCCCATAATTTGTACTTGTTTGCCAATGGGGAGGGGTGAGGCCGTTTAATGAGTGCTCACTTCCTCCTCGGTTCGTACATCAACCCCCCCCCCCCAGTTATTTTTTGACTTAGGGACTCAATTGAGGCCTTTTTTTTATCTCCGAAACACAGCCTACCATGTGAACATGGAAAGTTAGCCCTCTATGGAACGCATATTGGGCCAAGAACCGAATAAAATTGCTGATTAGTTGATTTGAGTTGGAAAAATCGGTTTTCACTCAGAATTCGCAAATTTGATGTAAAGTAGAATAACAAGACAAAATATCGGATTTGGTGTTTTTTTTCCCCGCGCTTGCTCCATTGACGGCTACACACAATGTGCCATATGCATTTCGCAATGTTGCCTATTGTATTGCTAGGCTAGGCCTACAGTATTTTGAAGTTGTGACTTTGGTACTTACCAGGTCGAGGAGCCTACCAAGGGTTATGTGACGCAGTCACAACCCACTTTGTTTTGTCTGCTCTACCTGTTATAGAAACTGGTTCGGGGGGGGGGGGGCTAAGAATGCAGCATCTAAATGCAATTCCATGCAATTGCTGTTTCGTCAGTGCGTGTACACACAGTGGCCTAATGTTATTTGTTACACCTAAGGGATCTAGGCTTAAGCTTTTGCAGTTGAATTACTCCCATTTTCTAGCGTGCGTGTAGCAATTTTTCTGCACAGGTCCAAATATGATGGAATTGTTTCATATCTAGTAAACTGGAAGGCAATGGTACATACACCTTATCTGAAACAAGTAGATGCAATACAAAATATCACAAGATGCTCAGTGGCAATAAGGGGGCTGGGGGGGGCTGCCACGAATGGTGAAAGATCTGTAATTTCCTGGCTTGCTTGACTGCTATGCTCAAGCACAGAGTGCCCCATAAAATGCGTTTCGCACTAGTGCTGTGTTCTTCCGTACGATTGCAACCTCTTGTTTTACTGCCAGATAAATTAGATCTAGGCCTAACTAGGGCCTAGCTAGAGTGGTTAGACGTGGGATCATAGGAGTCTTACAAGTCTAACAACTAGGACTGGGACTTGGGTCAATCTACGTTACACATTTATGCGTTACAGTTTTGTGTATGGAAACCATACGTTAGCCTAGCATACCCAGTCGGCGGTGTGGTCAAACTTCACCGACTCGACCTTGGAATTGGATAACTGGTAGTTTCATCTAAAGACTTACGAGGAGGCAAAATGTTGTAGGATCACTTCTGACGATACGTCTAATGTTAATTTAGGCTATACCTCCAGGCAACATCCGAGATTTCTCGCCGGCTCCTTGCTTGAGATCCTAATCAATTAATCTACCATTAATCATCACATTTACAACACGACGACGCGCTAGCTAGCTAGCTTGCTGCGTATATCCGATACCTAGCAGCAATCCATTGCATGCAATTTAGTGCATGCAGTTCAGTCAAAAGTGTGATCATTATTCATATCGTGGAGTTACTAATAATTGCGGTCGCCGTACAAAGGAAACACTCGCTAACCTGACTTCTAGTAGGTAGTGATGTGGCCACAGGTCTGTGGTAGGCGATTATTACGTTGAAACTCATCCACTTGGCCTGTAACCAAAGAGCTGATAGGCCTAGAAAGACAATATGGTGATCGAAAAGTACTATGACCAGGCCATACGTATGAACCTGTAATAATTCGACTTGAGCGTTTTTGCGAGTCAAGACGCTTGAAGCACAGAAAACTCGTAACATATTTGTCAGCGCCAGCCAGGGAAAAGCAAGAAAAAGAGATGAAGTTTCTGGCATATTTGATGATTTTGATTTATGCCCACTTTGTATGACGCATCCGCGCTCGCGTTGCGTTGTGTTGATGAGGCCTTCACCCTAAATAAGGACTATAACAAAGGAAAAGAGCACAATGACTTTTTCGTTTTTGCCATTGTTGTATTATTCACCCCTTTTCAGTCCTGATCCGCTGATTGAGTGATTTCTTGGAAGGCAGCGGTATCACTGCCGCACGTTTCAAAATGCTTCTCGCCTCAAGAGGCACCAACCACCACCCACACAGTGTCCCATTAGTCGCACGAGCTGTCTTTCGTGGAGTGCAACGGTTCCTTGTTAACGTGGCCCTCGTCACTAACACAGTGGGCTACCTGAAACGGCGGCCACATCGACTTATGCTCGATGGAGTGTGACTTGACGCCACGGCTGCAAGTTTGGCACTGCTGTGTCAAAGCACTTCTCGGCCTCGTGCCAGGTGACATACCTTTTTCGACTCATTTTTTTTCCCACGAGACTACGTTGTTCACATATTCAAATGGGTATCCTCAGATGCAGCCATGTTTTCACAAATCCTAGTGTAGAGTTGGAAGGTAAAAATATCTAATGAGATGTGGGAATATCCATGAGAAATCATCATGAAAGCGACTTTGTGATGTCATTTCCAGTTTTTGGCTCAAACCAGCTGTGCCGGTTGAGGCTATTGGAATCTGCATGTCACTCTATCTATCTATCCAGTGTGTCAACATTGCCTTTTTTGGCGCCCAAACAGTCATTCTGTGATGAATGTCGATCAAACTTGGACACAATGTTCACTGACCCTGGGCATGTTTGACCGGTGTGGAGGTCAAGGTCAAGGTTCATTAAAGGGGCATATAGGCCATTGTGTGGTAAATTTCAAATTTATCCTCCTCCTACAAAATTTGCTGCACGAATGCTGATATTCAGTCATAATGATGGTCTAACAGCCATACCTTCGGGGTGTTCAGGACTTTTTGGTCCAAGGTCCCCACTTAGGCCCAAGGGCCCATTTCATGAAATTTTCACACAATGGTACTTGATATGCATCTCCTCCACAAGCTTCACTTGATCTTCTTCAGAGTTACATGTAATGGTCTTGGGTAGAGAGCATTGGGGGTGTTCAGGAATTTAGGGTCCGGGCCCATTTTGAGCCCTAGGAACCCATATATGAAAATACTGCAAACAATTTTGTTAAACCCCACAAATGTTGTTGCAGAGTGCTGAACGTTCGGTCATAATGATAGTTTAATAGCCGTAGCTCCAGGGTGCCCAGGAGTGTAGGACCAAGGACCCAGCGTGGGCCCTGGGGACCATAGTAGAATTATGCAAAATGCTTCTCCTCTTACGAATTTTGGTGCATAGTGCTAACATTCGGTTTAATAATGATGGTCAATTGGTGGTGCCATCGGGTGTTTCAAGAATCTTGTGGCAAGGGTCCCACTAGGACCAAGGTGCCCATTTCATGAAATTTCACACAATGGTAATTGAAATGCAACTCCTTCCACAAGCTTCAATTGATTTTCTTCAAAGTTATCTGCACATGCTGATGTCGGTCATCATGATGGTATATTAGCTGAATGAACTTCAGGGTGCCCAGGATTCAGGACCCAAGGCCAGGTGGGCCCTGGGGGCTCTAACGAGGAATGTTCATTGACTGCGAGCATCTTTGGCCTATGGAGCTCAATGTCAAAATAGTACAGGAGCACAATAGGCCATGGCTTTGAAATGTCTTCGTGGCCTCCTGATCTTGAAAACATTCAGCAACATAATTGTTACATTCGGTCTAGATTTGTTGTGGTTTGAGCTGACAGCCCACTGGTGCTCGAGTGGTGTTACAGACAGGCGTATAACACAAACACATATATACACACATGTGTGAGGCAAGGAAGGGGAAATATTGCAAACATACTCATCCAAATAGCTTTGTGATTTCAAAGCTACTGAGACTTTCTGACCTCACCTGACCAAAATAAAACCCAGTAAGCTAAGAGGCCTTGCTTAGTGATTCCTTTACTGCATTGAACTGACCTGATGATAGTACATGAAGGGATCAGTACTATTTTACATGGAGGACTACAACACGATGAGATCTTGTAATTGCCTACTCAGACCAAGCCATCATGTTTAACGATTTCAGACTTCTGAACCGATCCGACCTGACCCCAAAACCGAGGGATCATGAACTCATCATGGGGGAACCAAATAAGAGCTTCAATCTATGTGGGGTCGAGTTATTGTGCCAAAATTAGCATAAAGAATCAAATCACTCACAATTCTGTCCCATAGTGGCCCTGGACACACCAAAACAATAAGGTTCCTGTACTTCTCGTAAAAAGCTAATACAAGATTTCAGTGGATCAGGCCAAGCATTCTGGATTTTTAATGTTAACAAGATTTTCAGACTGAATGACCTCTTACCTGACCCCAAGACATAGGATCAACGCACTCATTAAAGGAAACACACACACACGTCACCCTGTCAAGACTGCAACAATTACTCTGAACAGCGCAACTCAGGTGAAGCTGCTTCATATACAAGACCCATCAAGTTCACAAAGCTGGAATTGGCAGAACAGCACTCCCTGATGTTTTATAAGGGTCCCAAATTTGTGAAATGAGACAGCACTGACTGGAATTTTTAAATCAGTACCAATGAGGCAAAAAACAATAACTGAAAGTTTGGAGCCATAATATTCATTTCCAGTTACTATATACAAAAGATGCACATAAATTATCACTCTACAAGAATCTTACATAAAGCACACTATTTTTCTTGCCTTCATACAAGTTATCCCTTTTTTGTTTTGTTATTCAGTTGCCCAATGCTGTGGAGCAGTGACACATAGAGCATTCTACTCTCTAGGCTAAAATACAGTTTCATGTCACTCTTCAATTGTATGCTTCACCCCCTATACCCCATACAGGTTAGTCTGTGAAGGTTGGGCATACGATTGTTGTAATCAACCACCCCTCAGTCACTTGGATGACTTCACAATTTCTTGAAAATGACTCACCAGCAAGCGGAGGCCAGCCTTTTTGTATTATTTTTTTTTACATAATCCCAATATAATTACCCACTTCAAAGAGTCATTTTGCTCTCTTAGGGAAAAGTTAGGCACACATGTGAGTCCCTTTAGATCTGACATTGATTGACTGACCACTCCCGGGTGCGGGGGCATCATGCAATTGACAAGTTCATCACTCACCCAGAGAGGGGACGAGTCACACTTGGTACTTTAGGTTGAAAAAATGCTGGGGATGGTGACCATGAAGGTTACTTGCTATCACCGTGTTTGTAACGTGACTTGCCTGAAATGACTTGACTTGCACACATTTTGAGTAATATACACTTGAAAGATTTTTGGTGACTCTTGCCCCCACCTCTTCATCACACAATGCACTGATTGTACCTTATCGGTACAAACTCAAATCGCTGAAATGTTGGTCTGGGTATCCGCTGTCATATGTAATGAAAGGAAGTGGCCCAGAAGTCCATACATATTTTACCTGACCTTGGGCCTTCCGAGATACAAAAAACCACATTTGTTGGCCAAGAAGGGCGGTCTGTTTTTCTATTGAGAATTAATTTGGTGGAGCATTTCCAGGCTACCGTACAATAAAAGACCTTCAGAAACACTGCTACAATTCATTACAAATCAGAATCATATGAAAGACTACATATATGGCATAACACCCAACCATATGGTAGTAGTTGGCCCTCGAACAATCTACGACCACACACCCTTGTGTTATCAAAGGCCGATGGTCATGTAACAAAATTTTTATCAAATGATCACAGTGAGAAGAGAACATGTCAAAACCCATACCCAAATTGTGGAGGTTCTAACATGCTTGTGGAGCCCCTTCAAATAAATTCTGGTGAATTCGAGGGAACCGATGACGGCCATGTGGGGGACCAATGCTCATGGACTTTGCACAGCAAATGCTGCAATATCGTACCGTTGATAACAGGAAGATGTTACGTGGTTATTCCCACAATTATGAATGAAATGACGTATTCATAGAATGTGACAATTTTTGTTTATTCATTACAGAGTCTTGAAAATCACTTCATATTTCTGCCTAGGCTTACTATCACAGAGTCCCCCTCCCCCCATGAGGACATAAAAGGCTTTGTTCTCGTAGTTAATTGTGCCGTGAGGTTCGCCCTCGTCAAAACAGGTTGAATTTGGTCCAATAGTGTTGATTCCCGTAATATTTTCATAGAAGGTATTAAGATACATGACGCCTTTGGACTTTAGAGTAGGCGAAGCCAGGTGCATTATTTGACCCCACAAAATGTGTCACCATAGACTGATTAACATTACCACCCACAGGCATGTGAGATGGACAAGATCCCCCCCCCCCCCCTCCCACTCTTCCCGAGAATTCAAATTGAAAATTAGGGTAGGAAATAACAAAATTGGGCAAGGCAATAGGAAATGAACAGTGGGGACCAGCATGGTTAATTTCTATCTAATTTTAGACTTAAACGGGGATTCAAGCACTTAGGCCTCCATTCAAATTGTTTTGTATTTTTCACTCCGGTAACGGAATCCCTTAATCTACATCAATTTTTCATGAATATGGGAAAATATATCAACAAGGTCACATTCCTGGAACACAAGTCAACTGTATATCCATGTATGTCAGCCAATTTTTTGCCACAGAATACATGACACATTTCAATTGTCCACGCCTGTTTGTGAGCATCAATTGACAATATTTCAAGACCACATTTCAAGTTGGGCAATGTTGTATCTTCAGAAAGACACATATGATTATAGTTGTTGGGCAGAATTGCCCTCCTTTTTCCTGTTTTCATAAAGGAGGTGGGGGAAGTTTGGTGATTTCCATCCATACAAGCGTTGTAAAATGGCCCCTAGCGGCCCCTGCATCAATAAGAGCTGCAATTTTCTGATTGCTTTATTGTGCGCCTGAAACCATTTATAACATTTATTGTCAGCTGTGCAATATTTTCTCCAACAGCAAGAAATCAGTCAATTACAGGATGAAATGCTAGATCTCAATGGAATTGAGGAGGGGCAGAAAATTGCATTCCCCCCCCCACACACACCTTTGGTTTTCGAGCAATGGCCCCTTCTTCCCTCCCTTGCCACCCACAACCCCCATGATTTGCATTCCTGGTTCTGAGACAACCAGAGTAGTTTCCAAGGTAGTTCCGAAGGTACTCTCCAAACGAACATAGTAAAAAAAGTAGGATTATCGTTCTTCAAGATGGTTTTTTGCAAGATGTGGTTTTTCCATAGATTTTCAAGTTGTCCTGACACAGATAACCGTCCACGAGCCGTATCCAGGGTAGTTCATCTTCACAGCAGAGGGCTGAGAGACTGCCGGGCCCATCGGCTGGGCCACTGTGTCTACATGCATCATGTCATCAACGGTATCACCACCGTCCGTTGGATACCATAGAACGAGATAGGAAGTCATTTGACCAAGAACCTATCTATCCTTGACTGTCTGCCATAAACTTGACTATAAACACAACACGAGTAAATAAATAAATTAATAAGTAAATAATAAAAGACATGTGCTCCTATTCTCATCAGTAAGAGTGCAGTGTGGTACCCGTGACGCTTTTGCAAGTAACATTTGAGTTCCATCATTCACAGGCCATGGTTTTGCGATTGGCGAGATCTCGTCTCTCACCATCATTGGTTCTGTGGCAATTCTGTGAAGACTTTCCGGGGGTTTTTTTCCAGGACTTTTGCAATGAGTCTTATCATCGTCAGTTGGCTGCAAGTTATCACATGTTGGACTTAATTATTGGAAATTCCTGATCGTCCTTTCGGATGGGGAGGTAAAATGGCATTACTGTCGTAGGCTAGAATTGGTGACACCCTGCCTAGAGCGCCCTACTCCAAGAACAGGGTGAATTATCGCTGGTTTCTCCCCAGATTATTACAGCCAGGGTTCATCAATGAACCTCAACTAGCTTCCTGACCAGTACCCAAGTCAAATCAAAGCATAACCGATCTTCAGATCCAGCGTACAGTCTGACACAAAATGTTTGCGTGTGACCCAGCCATTTTTCTCCCCAATTCCTGGAACCTTTCTGGTGCTGTGCCCAGACCAACAATAACTATACTATTTAGACTAATTTTTATTATGGCTCTACCAATAGTCGGATCGGACCATCGGACTGGGCCCTATCTGTTGCACTATCGTCAAAACATCGGATCGGCGATTACCAACGAATTCTACCATGTTTGCTAATGTCAAATTTCACCCACCAATCACCCAACTCAGCAGAAAAATTCAGAATGGAAGCCCCCCGCTGCCCACTGGGCTAGTGAAAGTAGACAAGCTGGATAACTTGTCCACGCGATTGTGACAGTCCGGATCTATAAATTCCGTCCCCTCCGCTGTCAGTTGAAATCACCATCCTGAGCGGGGCTCCAATCTGAATATATCCCAAATGACCCCCCTGCAGTGCCGTACGTATTCGTTAATAATTCATAGGTGCGGCCAGCATATGCAAGGCTCTAAGTTCGATCTGTCGCAACTTTCAAATACATGTATAATGATTGGTACGCTGGCGGGAAGTACCAATTACTCGCTCAGATCAGAGACAAACACGTGAGCGCAGCCAAATCAACCTCTCGATGAGTACATGTGCACACGTGTACAGAAGTCTTCAGCTGTAAAATACGAACGTTCCGGTGGTAACCCCTGAGCACCACAAAAGTAATAGCAGAATAGTAGCTGTGCGCTGTAACGGTGCACCGTAAACACCTGTGTTTTATAGCGCCGAAACCCCAGTTTTCAGAAACGGTTGAAACGGTGCACCAAAAAATTCGGTGGTCTTTCCCCGGCAGATTTGTCATTAAAAAAATAACTTTAATGATATGCTGAAAATGCCGATGTAACACTTATCGCGATCTTTAAATGAATAATTCTAAATATAACGGTTCCGCCAGGCCAGCGAATTATTAATTACTCCAGGTAGCACAGTAACAAGTTGTTAGTGAATAACGTTTTTATGATTTTTAGCGAAATTAAACGCTAGTAAAAACACAAACTAGTGATCAAATCGCCTCCCAATATCAACTTTCTTTTGAAAAAAAAGTTCAGCTAATATGTGATCAAATTGTTTTATCAATAAGTTGTTTAGAATGGCTTACATCTGAAGGCGTTGTGGATGTTCACTTCTTTTAAGCGGTTCTCAAAAGACATAACCATACAGAACTGGTACACTAACCCAAGAAACAAAACCAACTGGTCACAATGTTTGAATAATTTACTGCCGCCATCATTGGATCGGACCGAAAATCGGCCGATGTGGAAAGGAAAATCGGCCCATCGGTCAGTGGCAGAAAAAGTCAAATTCCAACATAGTACCAACAAGGTGTCTGAAACTGTCATTTGAGTATTCCAGTGCTAATAAACTGTAATACGACATTACAGATATCACTTAAGTCATCCCTACTTCTAGAACAGTTCGAAACAAAGCGGTATCAGAGCACTCATGGCCACATTATGGAACGAAGATTTAAGAATCTCTCAGACGTCATTCAAGGGTAAAATTTTAGGCATGCACTTTCCTGCCTCAGTAAACCAGAAAGCCAAAAGGCTTAGTGATCCTTGGACTCTTCCTGACAACCTATAGCTAGAACACGAGACAAATGGCAAGATTGCACCAGCTACATTATGGGCAGCATAATCAACTGACAAATTCTGTTGATCCCAACAAACCAATTAGGTTACTATACTCTTGTAAGAAAGCTACACACTGAGTTTCGAGATTTAAGCTTTGAGCTATGGCGACCTCAGATGACCAAAATCCACCCCAACCTTACCCACAAACAATAGGGTTCATGTACTCATTGTGGGAAACACACACACCAAGTATGAGCTCCTCCATCCAGGCAGGGTCGAGTATGTGGTTACAAGACAAAATGAGGCCAAATATCAGACTTCTCACAGAATTTTTTCTATTTTGACAAATTCACCCAGACTTCTATACAAAAAACACTGGTTTCTGTACTCCTCCATAAGAAAGCGACACACAAATTTCAACATGATGAGACCAACCATTCTGCGCACTTATCATGTTTACAACGGTTTCAGACTTTGAGCTCGGGTGACCTCAGATGACCTCTGACTACACCTAAAACAATAGCGGTTTTTGTATGTCAATCATGGGAACACACATACAAAGTATGAGCGTCATCATCAAGGCAGGGTCGAATTATCGTGGTTACAAGCCAAAATTGGCCAAAAATACGACTTTTCACAGATATGTCCTATCTTTGCCAAAATTCACCCCAACCTAACCAAAAAACAATAGTGGTTCCTGTGCTCCCATAAGAAAAGCTACCCACCCAAATTTCAACCTGATCAGACCAACCATTCTGGACTTATCGTGTTACAGGGTTTTTCAGGACTTTGACCTTGGTGACCTCTGACCTGACCCCAAAACGATAGGGTTTATGTAACTCATCATGGGAATCACATACTAAGATGAGCTTCATCCATTCCAGGCGGGGTCGGGTTATCGTCATGTTCTACAAGCCAAAATTGGCCAAAAATATCGACTTTTCAACAAATTTTCTATTTTGACCAAAATCACCCAGACCTATACCAAAAACAATAGGGTTCCTGTGCTCTCCCTAAGAAAGCTCACACCACATTTTCAACCTGATCAGACAACCATTCTGGACTTATCATGTTACAAGGTTTACAGACATCGTTGACTCTTGGTGACCTCAATGACCTTGACCTGACACCACACAGATAGGGTACATGTACTCATCATGGGAAACACACATACCAAGTATGAGCTTCATCCATCAGGCAGGTGTCGTAGTATCGGGGGTACAAGCCAAAATTGGCCAAAATATTGACTTTTCACAAATTTTCTATTTGACAAAATTCACCCCCAACCAATACCAAAAACAATAGGTTGTTCCTGTGCTCCCCCATAAGAACGCCTCAACCAAATTTCAACTGATCAGACCAACCATTCTGGAGTTATGTGTTTACAAGGTTTCGAATTGGACCTCTGGGACCTTCATAGAACTAGGACCTGACCCCAAAACAATAGGGTTCATGCTAACATCATGGGGGAACTCACATAACAAAGTATGAGCTTCATCGTCCAGGTGGTGTCGGGTTATCATGTTTACAAGCCAAATATTAGCCAAAATATTGACTTTTGAACAAATTTTCTATTTTCGATCCAAAATTCACCCCCACCCGACACCAAAAACACTAGGTGGTGCCTGTATTCCCCATAAGAAAGCTTACCACAACATATGTCACCTGATCAGAACCAACCATTCTGGCCTATTGTGTTACAAGGTTTTCAGACTTTGACCTCTGGTGAACTCTGAGTGACCTATGACCTGACCCCAAAACAATAGGGTTCATGTTACTCATCATGGGGAACACACATACAAGTATGAGCCGGACTACAAGACCTCGATCAATGTTAAGTAATCGTGTTTACAAAGCTGGGCGTCACACAGCACAACGTGATGCATAGATTACTCTGAACTATCGGCGAGGAATAAAAAAAACAGAAAAATAGGTATAACTTCTTTTATATATTTTCACCTCTTATGTTTTGGTTAAGAATGAATTTGCCTCCCTTTTTACAGTCGATTTTGCCAATAAAAATCTGTTTTCAAGTTGAACTATAGAGCAGACTAGAGAGTGTAACTCACCCTAGTCCTTCACTAATTAAGTCTCCTCATATTATACGGAATATTTTTGTATATCGGTATATGGCAACTGAGAGTGGTAAATTAACTTGAAACCTAGTAGTAGTGGTTAACCCAGGTCAGCAAGAGCATATTCAGCACTTTCATGACAGCCCAGGAGTTCTGTCATTTAGTTCGTGGTTGTATTCCAATAGATTATTGCCTGTGAAGGTTTTGCCCGGAATCTGCCACTTCCAGTATTGTTATTCATGCTGCTTCCAGTATTCGCACAGCTTAAGGAAACATTCAACTCTTCCAATACGTGGGTAAGAATGGCGCCTACCCTTCGACTATCGTAAATAAAACGTGGAGTAAGGCAATGTGGGCCTATCTAGATCAATTCGGTTTTGAAAAGCTCCCATACCATTCTTCAGTCGATGATCGAAGTTTGAGGTTGGGAATGTTTCTAAATAGTCTTATAGACAAATTGACTAGAGTCACCCATTTGCTTTTTACGAAAAGCTTCCAGAGATGACAGAAGGAACGAGGTTGCAAATTTGATTCACTCTGACAAAGCATTGGTGGGAATAAAGTGAGTTTATAGACAGATGGATGATAATGAGATTATAAAAAACCAAACAATTATGCCTAGTGGGACCATCGGAAGGCTTTAGTTTTAGGGCCCAGCCGGATGCTGAGACTAGCCCAACCCCCAGCGCTGGGCCTACAAGCCTAGCCCCTACTATAATATATGCTCCATTATGAGGCATGGTTGCATATGCGTAGTGAGGGGGTTAAAACTTTGCCACGATCAGTTTCATTATAGGGAAACTGGAATTTATTTGAACAGCAATACCAGTAGATAGATGGGCTCTAGTGTTCTACCTACCCCCTCGTGAGAGGCGAGAGGAAATAGAAAAGTAAAATTTAGGGTGCTCTCATACGAGGGATCAAAAAACTCAAAGCATCCATATCTTTCCAAAGAATAGATATCTCAAAGCATTCAAACTCTTCAAGAATAGATATCTCAAAGCATTCAAACTCTTCCCCAAAGAATAGATATCTCAAAGCATTCCAATCTCTTCCAAAGAATAGAGTTCCTCAAGCAATTCAATCTCTTCCAAGATACATCTCTCAAGCATTCAATCTCTCTCCAAGGATTGATATCTCAAAGCTAACCATCTCACACCAAAGGATCAATTATTCTCAAATGCATCCAATCTCATACCAAAGGAGCGATTCTCAAGCATCAAATCTCATACCAAAGGATCGATTTCCAAAAGCCATTCCAATCTAATACAAAGGTTGATTGATATACCAAGCATCCAATTATAGCAAAGGGTTGATAGCCCAAGCATCCATCTAATACCAAAGTGTTATATCCCAAGCATCCCATCTAATACCATCAAAGGGTTGGATATCTCAAGAATTCAATCTCATACAAAGGGGTGATATCTCAAGCATCCAATCTTCAGACCAAGGGTGAGATCCCAAGATCCAATATCATACCAAAGGGTTGATATCTCATGCATCCAATCTCATATCAAAGGATTGGTGGGGTTGTTTTTAAGGGAATTGAATGATTACATTATGCCCAGTGAGAGCGGTGAGCTCTTGAGAAGCTAGCTTTGCTCGCTTGCAGTGTTAAAGATACAAGCATTTAGCAGTGTGTCGGCACCTCCAGGTATGCCCCCCATGAGGGGGGGGGTGCTACAAAGGGCCTTTAGAGAAAAACGACCTGGTTAATCTTATTGACTCCGACCACCTTACACAGATGTGTTCCCAGGCTGTTTTTGGCATCCCTGCCGTTCCCGCCCGGTAGCTTGCTGCTCACCGCCTAGTAATAATCTCCGCAACTCGATCCCGTGACAAAAGGTCCTCAAGTCTCACGGTGCCATGCATGGAACGCACAGAAGACTATTCACCTGAAACCCTGTTGCACGGACCAATTTTTTTCCCCGTTTACCCTGGTTTTTATCGCTCATCATAAAGGGTGTCTGGGTGAAAACCTGTAAAACCTGGGTAGAGTGACGACAAGTAACTTTTCCCTCGAATGGGTCCATGTAAACTCCAGTTAATTTTGGTCTGAGAGGGCATCTATGTGAAAACACTTTGGGAATCTTTTTGTCCTGTTTGACAGGCGTATGTTCCCTATGTTAATTGGTTCACTAAGTTCACAATGTGGTGCAGTCAGACATCCCGATACTGTGGTGGGGTGTATTGGGAATGAGCAAGCACTAGTTTGTCAGTATGTAGGGGCTCACAGTATTTGTCCCACAAATTTTCTGAAATGTCGTAAGAAATCAGGCCACATTTTAGGTATGTATTCCTCATGATCCATTCTGGCAGGGTGAACTCGAACTGTTTCGTGGTCAGTAATGCACACTTTACAACCCCACGGCTTGTACCCTACATCCCGATTGGGAACGGCATTCACTTGGAAGCAGTCAAACTACTAAACGTGCATTTGCTTCTGAGCGTTGTAGCTTGCCCAGTGCCAAATCCGGGTGAATGTTCTTTCGGTTACGTCCGGAGGACCTGTTTAAGTGTCCAAGGACAAAAAAAGGTATCTTGGACCGGGCATCTATGTGGTCCCAAAGTTAGAGCCCGGGCTCTATTGTGAGATACTGGGCTCCAAATTTCCAAATCAACATATTTTACATAGTTTTTTTGTTCCTTTAAGTGTGTTGAAACATAAGTACATTGAGTTATACTCAATATGAATTCAGTTTAAAACCAAGTCAATATACATAAGTGGTCCCTAATCCCCACATCTTTCTATCACAGGTTGACCACTACAGCTTGCCTAGGTTCCAGCAAATGTCTTAATTCCCTAGAGTCTATCTATGCCAACTCTGTCTCGACAAATTACATCACTCACAACTGAAGGCCTATTAGTCTGCTATCGTTACGTTTGTTAATAGTTCACACCTTCGGATGCTCAACTTTCAAACAACGATGCTCGAGGAGCGAGGTACGTGAATAGGTCGCGCGAATGCGGTAGCTGGATCAAGGCCGTAAGTAGGTCGCAGATATCAATCATATCGTAATCAGTGTTAATGCTCGGTTTCAAAATGTGGGTGGGGAATTCCCCCCCCTCACATTTTCCAAAAGGGGGATTTTTGAATCTAGGGGGGGGGGGGGGGGGTTCTCAGAAAAATAGATCATCAGTTCCTTTGGTACCATGCATACTGGAGAACATTTCCACATTGCCAGTTTTAACAATGGATGTGTTTGCTAAGGGTTACACAGCCTCCCTCTTGCCAAAGTTTGTCTCCCTGAATTCCCTCTCTCTAAACTACTGTACCGCAAACTATTGCTACACAAGTTACACTGTATACTACAGGCTGTGGGTACCTGGGGATAATTATCACCCATGCCATACCATTACTGCTTCCATCCCATAGCAAATGACGGCGTCCCGAAAAGGGAATCCTTCTATGCACCTTCTTCTTCTTTCTGGCCCATAAGTGAATGTTCTTCCAGGCAAAATTGGATTTTGGGTGTGGACTAAAAAGAAAAACAAAATGATAATTTTCAATGGCTTCACTAATTGGCCACCAGGTAGGGCCAGCCGTAACCTAAGCTACTGAACTTGCATGCTTTTTTGTACGGGACCACACTAATAGTGTTCCTCTCCTATTTGCAGTGTTACGATGGGTCTGACACACATGATTGAGGATGCATACCCTTGTGCCTTAAGTACCACGAGATCGTTACGGTTGAAAAGAGTGCAAAATTTACTTTCCCCGTTGTGGAAACCAGTGCGGGACATAAAATTATTTTGTGGCAGGATGGGATTGAGTTCGAGTGCGCGATCGCAGCGATCCCGCACCTTAGCGTGAACCCTGAGCGTAATGCACAGTTCACTCGGTGAGTCTGTGTACACTGGGGGCGGGCGTTTTTATTATACCACTCCTTTGTAAGGGGACTACGATCGTTGATCGGCCTATCATTTTTGGTGACTATCGAGTGTCCAGTGTCACAGCCGATGTTGGAGGTCTTCGGCCAGAAGCTCATTTTCCATCCCAATATTTGTAGTGGCAAGACTGCTAGTTTTCCCTCAGTTGTGGACCGGAGCGACATGGCAATGAAATAACCTCTTCGCCTGGAGTGCAACTACTCAAACAATGACCAGGCCTCGACAAATCGACTGTACCGGGGGATGGGTAAAAAACTCCCAGCACATCCACCATCCACCTATTTTTCTCCCTGAAAGTGTCCTGGGTAACCCCAGGTGTACCTGGGAAGAATTTCCCTCCCCCTTCCTGAAATGGGTATTAGGAATGAACATAGTGACAATTTGCATCTAGGATGTTTGGTGTCTGTGGTGATTTGCTGGAATTTGATGCGTATAGACCAAGTATGTTTGAAGACATTGAATATGTTATTGCCATTACAATGTTTGCCGATTGGATACAGTCAGGGTTTTCAAAGCTACAGGAGTTAATTCTCATTAATATGTGAACACACTATTCATTTATTAAAGCCCACTGCATGAAAGCAAACAAGCAAACATGGGTGTCTCACACACTATTGACAAGCAGAAACTGAAAGCATGTATGTAAGGACATGCCTATGATGCCACGTAACCATCAGTTAGATCAGTTAGGGATGCTTCTATGCCAAAAGTATCGAGCAACCACATTCAATGTAGAGAAGAAATCAAGAGAACATTTTATTGTTAGTTTTGATCTGATTTTCCAACATACCAGCGTTAGCTCATATTAGGATACAAAAGTTGCGACAAAGTATATATATATATATATTATATATATATATCTATATATATATATATAATATATAGACAAGAGGCAAAAAAACGAAAACAACCAATGCTACGTAAATGATAGGCGGATCTCGAATGAGATGCGAAATAGCGATTGAGCTAGAAAAAAATGTGAAGTAAAAAAAACAGCCGATTTATGTTTTGAATGCCCAGAGCTTCGGACAATACTAGTCCTTCGTCAGGCAGTGACACAGAGAGCTCATTTATATATATTTGATTATATACTTGCGAGCAGAGGCATCGTTTTTTCGATTATTTTGAACATAGTCAATCCCAGCAAAGATGCAGACCTGGATACTGACCATGTCAGCTGCGAATCCCTCAACAGGTACATGGAATAAGGCGTGCAATGCCTCCTTGACAATACTTTAATGGGGTGTGTGGTAATTCACATGCAGACGGCACTTGGCAAAATTGCTACCCTCGTGTGTCCATGCTCCAGGTCCGTTGTGACGGAGCAGTCAGCGAAAAGCACAGGTACATTTGAAATTCTTTGGTATGACCCGACTGGGAATTGAATCCCAGTCTACCGGGTGGAAGCAGACGCTCTAGCGACGTGACGACCACTCGGTAAATACGCAAGGTGTGTTTCTATCAAGGGCATTAGCTTTACTAGATTGAATGTTGGTACATGATCAAGCATCACAGAGTAGGAGATGAGGTGCTCACATTGTTGGTGATGCTGTGCCAGCCGGCCTTCTCAGAGGAGAAGGCTTCATCCAGTTCTCCCAGATCCATGGCAGGAGGCGGCAGTTCCGGAAGGCTGGCGGAAACGACCTGCGGAGAATGAACCAGGGATAACATTACGCTTGAGCTTGTTTCATGTTAGCCACTGGCTGAAATAATTTTCAATGCTACGTAAAGAGACAAAGTGTAGCGCCCCTTCCAGGGGGCTTAATTTTAAATCTTGTTAACAAGCTACAAATTGCCAAATTATCAAATTCCACAAGTTGCTTCTGTGCTTTCCACCAAAATTACCGCGTGGCTGACTCCAAAAAATTGATAGTTGGTTCTTGTCTACCTATCCATAAGGAATCTCGTTCGTACCAAGTATGCTGGACTAACCGCCATCTTTCCAAACAGTGGCTCTTAGGGCCCTCCAATGACCTTGACCGCTTAAATGTCCAATCTCCCACTATTAATGTTTTTTGGTTTTTCTTTTGGCTTTCCATGACAATCCTCCATAGTATCCTACAAAGCCGCGAATTCCCTTGATTCAACTGTTTGTAATCTAGTGCAGTTGAATGAACCCTCCACTAACCAGTAGATCATCACCAGTATTGACCATCGATATAAAAATTATAGATAGTTATATGATAATATTAGATAATATGAGATTCATAACCAACGTCACTCTGTCTGACATAGCATTCACTATATCTGCGGGGAGCATCAGTCTCTCGTAGGGGTAGGGTGGATACATATCACTCACTCACATAATTCCTCGCTGTTTTCATTTGTCCCCGAGCCACAATAATGTGACAAGGCCCAAGTTCAGAGATGTTGCCCCCGCCCTCTGCTGTAAGTGAATTACGCACTGCGGGCTCACGTAAGGCGTGGTGTCTCAAAGTTAGGCTGATCAGCTTGCAGCTGTTCGTGCTTGCATCCTAGTTGGCTGTAGGCTCTAACGAGATAATAACTACAAGCTTTGGGGTCAATTTTCAATAATATGCAAATTGTGCAAATTAGTACCGTCTTTTGGCCCAAAAAGTGGATGCACATCGACAACTCTCCACCGAACACCTCTGCAAAAAGTTTCAGCATGAGGGCTTTCATGGTTTAAGATATATTGAAGGGCACATACGGACAGACAGACAGAGGGACACGACACCAATTAGTGAATCACTCTGGTATGTCTCTCCTTACAAAGACAGAAATGGAACAACAAAGAGCTGGTGAAAAGGGGCACGTAAGTGAAAGCTTGACCCATCCGGTGTGGTCACTTTAGCAGTTTACACTCCAGGTCATCATACAAACACACACAAGCACACACACACATATATACACAGTCCAGGACTCACTAGATACGTCTGAATTTGTCAGGAATCAATAAGTCCTTGTCTCCTTTGGGGTGCCGCACACCAGCATCCTGCTTGTTGCATACAGCGTAGATTCGCCTCCTATAACTAAGTCAACTAGGATCAGGAGTAATGGTTTTGGATATGATTTTGATTCACATCCTGAGGTTTACTGATGACCTTGGGGACACGAGGGGGGTGGTTCATCTGGAACAGTTTTGCCGTCGAAGAGGGAGTTGAGTCCCTGCGGGTGGTCGTCCACCCCTGGAGGCAGCAGCGAGCTTCCTCCGCCAACTCGGCCGTAGTCCGCCAACCATGTTGGTAATCAAAATCTGCAGGGACAATTTACGTTGAATAATGTTGTGGCACACGGTGAAAGTGTCGAGTTAGCCCCCAAACGGCTAGTTTATAGACTTACACCAAACAAACATACACCAGAGTTCCGACACGGCTTTTACACACAATTGTTTTTCGGAGCTTGCTAAACAAAATCCGCCTAGTACCTGCACATCGCCACCAAGCTGAGGCGGGGTGGCCATCCCGGCAGATAGCACCGAAACATGGTCCCATGCACAGTACACACAGTATGCCTGATCTTTTCCCAAGCTCGATGCCCCAGTAACGCCGTTGATAGTAATGACTTAATGGACTCACTATTCAGCAAACTTAAGGATCCGGACCTCAGACCCATGGGTCCCCCCCAAGGATGCAGCAAAGTGAGTGGTCAAAAGGGAATCCAGTCTCCACCTCACGCAGGCCTCATTAGAATATACAAGGTGGGAAGACAGAATGGAATACAAAACATGGGAGCTTGGATCCTCTGCTCAGATATCATAATCCTTACATGCCACTATAAGTCACTCCATGACACCATATGCCAGCCTGGGCTTATAGCATGGTTTTCCTGCAGATTCTGGGCAATCCATTTTCATGACTTTTTCCATGACCTTTTCATGCCCAAATGAGGCTTCCATTACCTTCTCTATGACATATCGCACAGAATTTCAACTGACATCCCCAAAAAACAGAGCACCATGTGCGTAGCTCAAACTCAAATAAATGCTCATACTATTTCACTTCAGAATGATCCCAGAAGCATTGTGACGTACGGGAACTTTCATGTGGAAATGCTGTTTTGATTCTTTATTCTTTTAACCATCCTCGATGGTTCAATGATTGTATTTTCAGCACCTCAGGCTAATACACACCTGAGTTTATCGAAAAAAACTATATAAGTTCTTTTCAAAAGCCTGTGACAATTTTTCGGCTCAAATACACTGCTTGGCCTTCTTATTAGGTGGCGTTGTATCTGACATCTTCGAGCGTTAACTATGGTTAAGAACCGGTCCACACAGTATTGGCATTGTGGCCATAATCATGGGAATGAATATTAGGATTATGTTTGGTTATATTTAAGGCATGCGGCCAAAACATCTAGCCGTGGTTGGCCGAAACATCCCATGGATACCAGGTTAGCTAATGGGTACTATGTGCTGGATACGGTTCTTGGCTAAAACTTGTAGAATGCAGTAGTTGAACTCAGGCATTAGCAAAAACCCATAGAAATAGTTTGGCCATATCCCTTGCCTGAGGTGCCCTATTTTACTAGTCCTCACTAAGACGAATACTTCCAATGTCAACAATTGTCTGGTTATGTGGAAGTGGTGTGTAACCGCACTGAACACACAGTCTCATTGAGGATTAAACTGTACTGACTATGTAGTTTAAAACTTTACCAGTTTTCTCATTCTCCAACTTTATCCTCCAAGCCCGCTTAATTAGGCAAAGTAAAAAAATGAACATACTGATCGTCCCTTGCGCATTTCGGGAAATTTAGACATTCGTATTATTATGTTTAACGTCACTTGTTCAGATAATGGTTTAAAGGGGTACAAGGCGATCACCCCAGTGTCCCACCGGGTTGAACGATCAATGGTTTTTCTATTATTCCCTATGCAAACAATTACAAGCATTTCATGTCCTTTCTCTCAGATTTGTTGTATTAGCACTAATAGGAACAGCTTAATAACCAGTGAACAATTTCAAATCACTGAACTGGTTGACAGTCTACCGAAGGAGTAAGGTTTTGTGGAAAATGACTGAAAATTGTCTGACTTATGCAAATAGACACAATATTCAACTTTCATGGACCCATTTTCTCCATTCAAATAATTATCTCAGGACCAATGGGGACCACAATTTCATGGAGAATAGGACAACTGAACATTGCCACATGAATGAAGCAAATTATTAACAATGAATAACATCCAGTGACTCGAGTCAATGTAAAAAAGAATGGAACGAAGGTAGAACATACGCATCAAGCTTCATGAGAAATTAACAAACTTTGAAATTTGGCATGAACTATGCAAAATAGAAAAACTGAATTAACCTTCCAGTCTTCATTCAAAAAGGTTGGAAGGTAAGGATACGTTCATACCTACAAAGTATCATGGGAATCGGGCAAATTTTAGCCATTACGCATAAAATTATGCAAATTAGACAGTTATGTTGAATTACCTCCAGTGACCCGGAATCCAGATTGAAAAATATGGAACTGAAGGTAAAACATAACCACCAGGTTCAGTAAAATCCAACCAACGTCATGATCTGCATTAATTACGCAAATTAGATTACATGAATGGACTCCAGGACCCTGAATCTCTGTCAAATAATTTCGGGACTGGCTTTAGACCATACTCACTGTCAAGTTTGAGGAATATCTTACAAACCTTGAAATGTCACATAAATTATGCAAATTAGACAGCTTACTTAGCATGTGTTACGCTGTTGTAATCTAATCAAGTTCATCGACCTCACTTCACCCATGGCAAAACCCAAGTCTCCATAGCAGTTATGGTTCATCTGTAATCTTGATAACAAGCTAAAACAATGAATATTGATAAAATAGGCAAATACACTCCTTATAAGGGAGTTTTGCACCTAAGAACTAGTCTGTTGTGTCCACCAACCCCACCCACCCTGATACTACCATACAAAATTTTGTCAAAAATGGCCTCACCGGTCCAGAGAAATCCTGCTAAAAGAAAGTTTGTCAGTATAGGCGAAACAAAAACGGCACGATTTGCATACTGTAATGGTTGTATAATGTGTACTGGATGTATTGAATTAGTGTTAACAGTTGTCAGGGAATTAGCCTAGAGTAGAAGTCAGATTCCAATTGCATATTCATCACAAATCTTGTTGGTACGAACATCTAAACCTACCAAACCTTTCCACTCCACTCCTAATCCTGACCCACCCCTATAACCAATCTCAACGCCTCCTTCCTAGCCCAAGTTTGTCTCCCTGACTCTCCATGGAGTGCCAGTGCAAACTACGGCTACACAAGTTACACTGAAAACAGGGGTACAGTGCCACGGGCATAATGCCACCCATGCCATTACTGTTCCTGCTGCCATACCATAGCTACGGACTGTCGCAGAAAGGCAAATCTTCAACGGCAAAATTTTTCTGGGCCATAGTGTGTTTTCTTTCCAGGCAAAATGTATTTTGTGTGAATTAATGAGAAAATAAAATGGGCGAATTTCCAAAGGCTCTATTAATTCACAAGTAGCCAGCGTAGGGCCTAAAGCTAAATATAGCCGAATTGCGTTGATTTTGTACAGAAACCCCACTTAGCCTAGATCAGTAAAGTGAATATCTGAAGACACCTTTCAAATAACATGATTCGATCTTATCTTTCGTGAAATGTGTTGGTATAAACCCATCTACAATGCTGTTTCATTATCTGATGATTTTTCAAAAATGTTTTCAGATCCGCAGATTTTACCATTATCGTGGCTTACGTGCCTTGTGTGTAAGTAACCATAATACTTAGGGCCTAGTATACTTAAACCCAGTATATATAGGCTTACACGTTCACCTCGACGACTAACGAAACCCTCGCTTACCCCTTCGCTGCAATTGCTCCAACTCCTTGTTTCAAGAATCTAATTGCTCCCACCCCGTCTTCCATGAAACTTCTGAATTAGCTCTAATATATTTATCTCTGAACTACACATCTCACTATTAGAAGGAGTATTCCTATTATTTCCGTGGAACGAGTAAATATCAATGTCCTTTCAAGTGACTGGCTGCGCGATCGCTCGCTCCTGCCGTTTACGTACTCGGTATGCATTAACGTTTGGGTGCGTTCTTATCGAAGTGGTGACTTTCGGTAATTACCAGGTAGAGTTGAATACCAACGTAGTGCTTTTCGAAGGTTATGTGACGCAATAACAACCCCTCGTTTTTTGTCCGCTCTACCTGGTATTACGGTAGATACGAGGTCAGATAAGACGCGGCATACAGTACAGCGGATGGCGAGGTCCATGTCAGTGAATTTGGGAGAAATGAAAAGGATCACGGGAAATATGTCAACGTTCCCATGGAATCAAACCTTCACCTACCTCGCTAAACATGACATGTAATTGTGTGACCATGTCATAAAGAAGCACTATTTGAGAAAACATTCGAATGCCATTTGAGAACGTCCCCATCCTCTTCATAGGCGAAAATGCATTTTGTAGATTTAAAGTAAACAAATGCCCCCTTATTTCCGCTTTAATAACCTTTACCTTGACCTTCACAAGGTCAAATTTGTCCCAGGGGTCAATGCACATTGTTTCCATTCGGTCCCCCATTCATCAAGTCATGACTGTTCGAGGCCCTATGATATTTCTTTTCACATTTTCACCTTCCAAGGTCAGAAGTGTCCTAGTGGTCAATGATCTCAGTTTCACTATTTTGGTCAACACAATCAAATATTTGATCATTGGCAGCCTAAAAGGCAACTGTGGGACACCCAAAGTCAATTGTGGACACACATGAATTAGTAATAGAAGAATGGCCGATCACAAAAGCTCAACCATCATAGCTGGTTTGAGCTAAAAACATAGTCACAACAGCAAACAGCTGTGCGAAAGTGACAAAACGTCGATTCATGAAAATTTCCATGACTCTTTTCATGACCTAACAACTTTTTCCTGAATTTCTTCACAAAACTTATCCAGGCCTGGATTTTCATGGATGAATATCCATGACTTTTCAGGTTTTCCTGACGCGGGACCCTGCTTAAAGGCATGATTTTTTTTTTGTATAATTTTAGATTTTATACCCACCTCTGGGTCCGCTGCGTCTATTCATGCAGAGCGTGACTTCCATCTGAAGGTCAACCAGTCATGAGACGTCCATATCTTGGCATTCTCCTCCTTCTTCCAGGTATTGGCCGCTGAACATCATGACTGAGCCCAGGACAGCATTTTCGGCCCTTAGAATAGAAGACAAAAAACAAACTGGAGAATTAAACCAGAGACCATGGCCCATAACAACAAATATCTTGGCCGTTCATCTTCTCTCTCTTTCTCCAGGTTATTGGTCACTGAACACAAAAACAACTGGATGATTACAGAGACAGTGGCACATAACAACAAATAGCTTGGCTTCTCCTCTTTCTCCAGTATTGATCACTGAACATCATGCCTGGCCCGGGACAAGCAATCCGGCTCTTAGAATATTACGGGGAGACAGAAGAATAAACTGGATGAAATGACAGAGAACACATAACTCTTCATATTGGTCGCTGAACATCATGACTGAGCCAGGACTGCAATCCTGCCCGTAGAATACTGGAGACCCAAGAGAAAAAACTAGATGATTGACAGAAAACGGGGCATGTTAAAATGGGCACAAACCATAAGCATGATAGTTCTACATGTTTACTCATTATGGGTAAACTGCCACAAAGTGTTCCATAGGGTTACCGCAGCTTGTGGAATTTTTTCCCCAATAATATTATTCCCCTCCCTCATGTGTCAACCAAACCCAAGACAGAAGCTACAAAATATGTTTTTCACAGTAATACAAACTTGTGTAGAGTTTTATCCTTTTGCACCCAAATAGCTAGAGCAAATGGAAAGGTGGTAATTCATGATGAAATTAATACAGGAATGTTTTTAAGTCTTTGTGAGTTCTTGTAAGTTTTCCAGTCCGGTTTCAATGATTGTTTGTTTGTCACAGGGTTTCCAGACCCCAAAAAAGTGCATGCTTTACCTGATATAGCTTGGGACCAGTCAGAGATTTCATTTCCTCAATGAATTAAATAGAAGGTACCAACGGTTTTTGGTTATGCTTACATGACCATGATCATATCCTAGGTCAACACAACAGTTTTAATTGCCACCAGAAAAATGGCAACTTTTTCTTCTCAATGTACATTCCGCAGATTGCGCAGATGCTACACACCCACTACGGATACTGGTGTAAGTGTACTCCAAAAGAAACATTGCAGGTACTTTTTCGTCTTGGTGAAATTTCACTACACAAACAAATGTGTACAACTGCTTTTCTGGAGTTGGGGGGGAGGGGAGGAAAATAAAAATTTGAAAGGGGAAAAAATGGGGGTGATGGGGGGAGAGTGGAGAACAGAGTTTGTTGTGTGCAAAAGACAGTATATGCTAGCCATCACAAGAGAATACCGTCCTACTACTCCAAAACGGAATTATCTCACTGATAGTGTTGACCCAGTAATCCCCCAGCTACATGGAAGCTGCAATACGGAGACGGGACGTTGGTGAGCAGTGTAATCGCTCTAGTGATACACAATGAAAGAAGGGGTGACTAGAATGGTGACCAGATCTTGTCGCCACCTCAGCTAGTCAGCTCGGACGGTTCTCAACCTGGACTCCTCATGTTTCGTGGTATTTGGGTGTTTGAAGCCGTAATTGGTTAGTTATGTCAGAGGGTAAGGAGCCCCTGAAGTAAGTACCGGAGGGTACCAAAATATGGTTTATGCTATGAATTTATAAACCCTCTCTGTATCTTGAGCTCAGACCCCCCCGGCGAAAGAACGGATGATTTGACCCCCGTGGTCGACCTATGTGTTGGTGAGAGACAGGAAGCACTGTTCTCATGCTGGTCATCTCCCAATGTTCCCTATTAATCTAGTCTTCCCAGCCAATACCATTTGAAGTGAACACAAGACTATTCGGACGTGCATAATGCTGGCATATTATGACAGGACTGCCTCACCTTTGATGAGTGTAATGCACATGTCGCCGGTTTGAGTGGAAGCAGACGGTCCCCGTTGCCAGAATGGCCCACGGCCCTTGGCGACATTCAGGATGCTCCAATGGATAGAGGTCTGTGAGAGCTCTGAAATTTGAAAAGTGATTATATTATATTAGGCAGTGACAAGTAAAATATGGTCTTCTCATACAGTCTTGCGCGCTGTTTGAAAATACACCGTTTATAAATTAACGCGGGGAGGAACGAATCGGAATAAAAAACATATAAACAACAGGAAGAACAAACGCTACATAGAAATTCCTTCTGTAAAACCTTTGCCAAAACAAATTGGGTATTAAATTCAAGGTCCCAGTCTCGAATTCCTCTTGTTACAGGGTGCTAAAAGTTGATTTGCACTAATATGTACCAATCAGATCCTTGCATCTTGCATTCCCAGCCCCCGACTGATTCCTTCCTCACATCACAAGATAAGATTGACACAATAGCAAAGGTGCCAAGTCGAAGTGTGTTGGCTGGTATTATCCCCAGTCTGGATCCCCCCAACATGTTATGAATGTATGTTATATAAGGCAACCAATAGTCACTTTAATGTGGTCCCCTCTGGTCAAAACCGTACATACATGTGGCACTCTGGACAACACGAATGAACGCTGCTGGCATGTGTGTCCGCCCACTGTTAGAGGCACTGGCAATTTTGGGCATGCTAATTCGCTTTCTTCTCCGCTAGTCAGGTAAACATGAATCATGTTCTTACTGTCTCTCCTACCCATCTCATACCTATACGGTGCAACCCCTAATAGTCCCCACTAATTTACCAAACCTGGTTGACCAGTTGAAAGACGAATTTTGTTGACTGAGGAGAATCCCTATCCACTGAAGCGTCCTTTGGATGAAGAATAACTCCCAAGGCTCCCAGTACGAGTAACACGCGACCTCAAGGGATGGGAACGAGATTGTAATCAGAAACGCTAGCATGAATCATCATTCAGACAACCCTGATCAAGCAAATTTGACACCCTGGGTGTCCTTTCATGGTATGCGGTGCACATAAGCTCACCACTAAGCGTCCTCTGGGTACCCCCAAGACTTCGCCACAACAAGGTACTACCATTTAGGACCTATTTCAAACTCCAACCATCTTTACCCCTCTCAAGGCCCAGTCTTTCTGAGGATGCAGAGTTTCACTGCAGAGCATGTTGAAGTGCTGACCACTGGCCTTATGTGGTTTTATCAGAATTTTGTCTTCACAACGCATCCTCTCCCCACACTTGTCCACTCGTCAACCGGTGGTTGACTCTCGTACGGCAAGCCGAATCATATATTGCCTTTTTGAAGGATATTTTGAGAGTGTGGAGGAGGGTATGTTATTTCCATGGAGGCAGTTGCAGGAGCTTCCTGCAGCATGTTTCTCCATTAAACAGCAGAGCATAGTCAAGCTACCTCCATTTGTCTACTATCCCCATACATATTAACACTAAATTTTCAGCTCTATCTGTTAGCCTAACCCAAAATTTTAAATAGTTTTTAATATTCCTGCCATTAGTTTTTTTGTTTGTTGCATCAGTTCTTCACCATTATAATAAATATTTCTTAAGGAATTGCCTAAATTTACGACAGATGCAATTTTCCTGCGAAGTGCTGAATTGAGATTAGTACCACCCCAAATACTGATTTTGTCATTCTCTCCATTGCATCGATCCTACCTTCACTCGACATCCACAAATTATGACCTTATTATATATCATTTCCGAAGCGTCTGCGGCATTAGAATTCGACGGTGGTTATCGTTTTCAAATCCGTCAATATCAAGGAAATGATTACCAGTTAGAGTGCTTTAGATTAAAGAAGCCAACCACTTTTCTGCGATACAGGGAATGGACAAAATTCACGGAATTTGTAAACAGAACTGACATATTCCCTATTTTGACCTGCAAACCAAAAAAAGCTGTATAAGTGAGCTAAAAGTCAATTGGTTTTCTTGGTCTAACTACCCTGAAAAGAAGAAACAATTATTAGTTTTGCTGCTGCAGCATCGTGAAAAACGCACAGGATACTGACAGAACCCGTCCACAGCAAACCGTATTATTTTTAGTCTGCTGGGTGAGTCGTCTTCTGTCAGTCAGCGAACACAGCTTTACTTGGTACGAGGCAGCTCGCATCACACAGGCTACTATCAGTGAAAAAACCGGGAAGACATGGAAATCAAAATAGACTAAATGGAATTTTGCATTAAGAAAACGGAAAAATGGTGGTTTTAGGCTAGATGTGCAATAAGGTAGGACCTCTGTGTCTGACTGACCCTCTGAAATGCGTCTGTGAACTCATTCTCTCCAAGGACCGCCACAGAGCTTTGATAGCAGCAGGTATACTCACTGTGAGTTATTTGACGATCCTCGCCCCACTCCCTGTAATCAGTTTACGCGTCGGCTGACTGATGCCTCTGAGGAGAAACTGTTCAAACGAACATGGAAACATGGTACAACAGGTGCACAACAACATCGTACTGAACTCGCCGGGTCATATCTGAGTCACTTAAAAGCGGATTTTCATTCACCTCATATAACCCTGTCACCCTTGTTCGCCTTATTCACACAAGGATATGGTTTGGGTGCAGTTTGTTCAAAAGTTCAAATTGAGCATGACATGCGCCGTTAACCATACATTCATGAATTGATATGTTATTTATTGGCATGGATCAATGGAGTGGTAATTGTATTATTTTTAGTTTCCCTAAAGATGGTACTATCTTCATTCAAATCAAATGGCTCCATATAAATTATGAACAATGTTTGAAGACACCTTATGCTCTGAGTGAGGAGACAATAGCAATATACAACGCTCTTTTCATGTATATCAACTGACAATACACTTTTTTTTTTTAAAGATCTGATAATGAATCTGCACACAGCAAAAATCGAAATTAAAATCACAGATCACCTACAAACTGGCAGTCATGTTGTGAAACGTGAATGCAAGGGAGGAACAATTATAGAACATACGGCAATGTCCTTCTCAATCATTTCAATTGCAAAAATTTTCGACTTTTTTTTCCTCCACCCCCGTGATAGCAGAGAGGTAACGGTATGAACCCTCTAGCTGAGAAGAGATTGTCAGAACTAGCTGGTCCATGCTCCTTCTCTGTTCAAGTCTTCTCAATAGTTGATTGTGCTTTGAATGCAAAATGATGCTATTATCACAATTCCTTGTTTCATTTCCAGTATTTGTTTCAGTATTCACGGCCTTTTTACTTTTGTGACACTTTGAAACTTTGTGTGAAGTTTCACAAGTCCCCGCAAAAAAACTTCAGACCTCTTACTGGCAGTAGCGTGTTTTGCGGTGGTTTTCAATATACGCCACCCCACTGAAACCGAAAAACAACCCCGGTCATAAACGGTGCAGCCGAAATTCGGGGTGCAGCACGTAACAACGCATACCGCTTACAACCAAACAATATCTACATCAAAATTTTGGGCTCTACGCAATGACTTAGTTAACATGCCGATCATCCATGGCCGATGTTTTCCCTTCCAACATCGCCGAATGTTCCGTATCCGATCCGATGATGGACGGCATGAACTATTCCGAACATATATGACCGTTTAATTTTATTTCATTTGGTTATTGTTCGTGATGTTGTATATCTTTTGCGAACCTCGTACAAAGAAGTGGGCATCCACGAAAAACCTTCAGATATAAGCCATTCTAAACCACTTATTGATACACTGGATTTATCACATATCAGCTGAACATTTTTCATAAAGAAACTCGATAATTGGGAACGATTCGAATCAACTAGTTTGTGTCTTACAAGGTTTATTAGGCTCTGAACTTTTTGTCACATGTTCTGGCCACTGGAGGTCAGTTACATTTTAAGATTCTCCACAATAGTCAAGCGATGTCTCAATACCATCCACCACTCAGTACAGCCTACTCAGTGCTGCTCTGAATTAACTAAATTTTGCGTGCTCAAAAATATACTGCGATGTTGTTTCACCACTTCAATCGTATCATTATTCGTGCCAAGAAGACAGTTGTCGCATAATCCAGTCTATGAGAGGATTGATTGTATGTAGCTTACCTGTGTTTGTGTTCTGCCGTGACTGAAACTTTCTTCAACAGTTTAATTTATGATTACACAGACACTCATACATGATACAAAGACATTGATAATATGTTTAGAAAGGAAAATCCTTTTCACTCTTGAAATATGCTCATTTTTTTTTGCGCATGCTGAGCCTTTCCGCAGTGCTTATTGCAAATCTTTACAGAACATGGCACTGTCGGATGGTCTCATATGCCTAATTTGTGTTGTGTGTGGGTGGGTGCGTTTGCATGTCTGTCAAATATAGATTGTTCACAAATTTTCAATATATAATTATTAATTTATTTATATATCACTAGAACGTGTTGCATCGGCAGTTTTCAGATATCATTCAGTTATTTTTATGACAACATGATCGGTGGTGAACAGACCAACGCAAAATTTTTGATGTTCAACCATTTCAAATTCAACCGTTCCCTGAAAACCGTAGTGTTTCGGTGCTAAAAACACCGTGGTATCACTGTGCACCGTACAACACCGCAACATCCTATGGCCAGTGGGCTTCCAGTCTGTGCAAATCTTTTTACAGACATCATGGACCTATATTGAACGAGCATCAATGGAAATTTCCTTGAAACCTGATCTACTACCTTTCATCAAGTATCCCACAGTAAAAACAAAGGTAGAATTGCAACGGTAGAAGACTGTATTGTGTGATATTCATTTAGGAGTTAATAACAGCGACCACACTGTGACAAAATCAATATCTGTGATGATACAACTAATGAGGAAAATAGATGTTTGGTAGAATCACTCACACTCCCGATTCAAAACCCATTAGAGATGAGGGCCCCTTCGGTGAAATATTTGTAGTGATGACTTCCTTATCAACACATCTATTCTGCGAGAAAAAGAGGAGATACGGTTCTGGCTCATTGCTCACTCTGGAAAAGGGTAATTTCTTAACAAAATTCCGCACTATTTATGAAAAACACGCCCCCGTCGCCTCAACGATGAGTCGTGACCTATCCAGGCCTTTGATTTGAGGCCTTGTCCTCTTGTGCTACTGTTCTAATACGGGAGACGAAGTCAAACTCTGAATAAACAGAACTGTCTGGCCCTACGGCTACCGTGCCATGCCCTTTTTGGGCCGCTTGAGCAGCTGCATGGCACCCATGAGCTGCGAACATGTCTATACATGGTATTGCCAAAAACATTCCACACAACTCTCTCTCTCGCCTCTTGCTACATTCGCTATAAAGGGTTTCCTGGCAGTCGCCTATCAAACTTCCGAGCTGAAGACAACAAACTGAATGCAGTTCTTGAATCTGTGCACTATGAATACACACCTCAGATTGGACCCTGTGGCCCCACCCATACAAAAGAAGGGTTGGCCATCCCCTCGCCCTTCTCATTTTTTTTTCCAAGCTAAAGCGTCCTTGAAATGGGAGGCGGAAGGCTCATGATTCAACAAAGAGGACCCTATGGTGGCCTTTTGGGAAATTGGGAAGGTTGATTGGATATGTCCAATATGAGGTAAGCAGTCACAGATTCCCATACCTGTTCATTTTTTTTTTTAATTCCATTTCTTTTTTAACCTTAACCCCATTTATGAACTTCTAACTACCCGCCTTAGCTTCCTTACACATGGCCTGGGGGGGGGGGTGGGGGGGGGGGGGTGGGGGGGAAAAAGGGGGGTATGCCATCCAATGGTTAAGGAGTAGTTGGATCTGCGGTAGGAAGGCGAAGGCCTTTCAGCAGAGATTCAAATTCACAGCTCGACACAGCGCTCCGGCTCCTTGCCGCCACATGCACCATGATTCCTCCTCCGTTGCGCACAAAAGGAAAGCATGCCTACACGGCTAATGGTTTTTGCATCAACATCAATGTTCCTCAGGACTGGTATGTTTGTAACACTCAGGTTTAAGTTTACCAGCCGCCCAATTCCAAAACATGCAGTGTTTCTGTTAATAGGACTGCACTTGGTCAAGATCTGATGGTGGTGATGTCAGTATGTCAAAAATGCTCAATGCTCACTAATGCTCACTAATGATACTATCTCGTTCTTATAGAGCGCTTTTTTCCATATTCCGAAGACATGCTCAAGCGATTTACAATATGATCTGATCATTTAAGTACTTGTCACACCCATCTATATAGCAGCATGCCTTCTCGCTTGTTCTCTCTCTCCCGACGCATCCATTCCAGTACGTCGCTTCATCGTGTACCCCTGGGGGACATTCCAATAGGGCTTGCCACATACTGCGCTCGCTACTCTTCACAATTCACCTCACAAGGTACCCTCTTCTACCCATGGGTGGCTTGGGACCATTCAGAGCCATCTTGTCCAACAGCACTGCGGAACTCCTCGGGCTTCCCAATGGGCTCTGACTCGCAATCAATACTTTTGGCAGTCTGGAGCTCTACGACTGAGCTAATCCCCTCACTAGACGAAATACTCTGTGTAATGACCACTAGATGTTTCAAGGCGTATGAATGGGATGCAGGGCCATATTGGAGGTGGGTTGATATGAAATGGATCCCACCACTCATACTACCCATGAACAGTGGCAACATGCATAAACATTGCCAAGTGGGTCTGTTCTTGAAGACACGACCCCTGCCTCAACCCCCCCCCCCCCATCCCCCCGAAGTTCTGAAGTTTATCCATCAAGTCAGCCAGTCCCATTTAAAATATTTTTCCATAGGCTTGGGATCGCTAATAGCATTGGCAGATTTTCAATCTGATGCTGTAATATTGTGGTGTGAATATTTGAAAAGCATAAACAGGCAACATCCACGGTTCACCCTGACACAGTACTCTTCCCAGAAGAATTTATATTCGTGTCATGCTGTTTTCTCCCACCTTCAGCATCAACACCAGAATGCCTCCCTCCGTCCTCAACATCCCGCGTCAATGATTCAACTGGCAGAAGAGAACCGAGCAGGAAAAAAATGACCCACTAGGCGGGCAGGTTTATAGAACTATACAACAAAGTACACAAATAACATCTCTCAAATTTTAACCATTAAAGTAGTTTTATTACAGTATGTCATATACCCAGTAAGCCTATCTCCTCACCTGTCCATCCCGCAACACGGACTTCTCCCTGGGAATAGGACCGGGACCCTCACATAAATCGGATTAATCAAGGGGGGGGGGGGGGGGGGGGGGTATCAGGGTCCCGAAAATTTTGCTCTACAGACAGTCATTGGATCATAGCCTACACTACTGTATTTACCAATGTGTCACTCACCACTAATCCATGTTGTAGCAGTAGACGGCAACCAGGTCCCGAGCACAACGCTGCAAGCCCACTGCAATCGGTTCTTACACTGGTCAGTATGTACGGTGATGTATCAACAGCGTGATTTGCAATACACCGGGCCGCGCAGTCCAAGTTGATGCCATTACGCAGTGCGTTCCTCTTTTGTGCAAACAGCACCGGACTAACCACAATTCATCATTCTGGTGTATGTCACAGAATCATCGCCGAATAACAGCTCTCATGCACACAGATTGTTGCCTTTCCTGTGTCCTAATAGAGAAATGACTACACAAACCTACCTGGGCACACAGTGGCCAGCATCTATAAAATGAATGTACATCAATACTGAATACAAGAAGTGTTGCCACAGTCATTTTAGGGCAAAGCAGAATCTGCAATTGCAGCAGACAGCAAAGCTTGAGTGCACACGATACGATCATAGGAGGCAGGCCTCTTATTCATTTAACACTGCATAAAATACTTACCTGTGCCTACTAGTAAAATGCAATATAATAATCATCTCATCAGGCCGTTTTGAAACAATGCTAATTTTTCAGGTCAGAAAAAAATATGCCATTCTGCATTGTTCATTGGCTGAATCTCATTCTGTCTGTTTATAATTTGCATTCGAAATTGATATAATCCTAGCTTAGCTTACTGTTCATACTGTGTAATCAGGCATATATGAAAGCACTTCAAAAATTGTGATCATTACAATATTTAGCCGATGTTGCAACAGAAAAAAACAAGGCAATCCCCCCTCCCAGCAAACCATGCAACCCCAAATTAGTAAATTTGACCACCTTGAATGACCCCAGTGACCCTAAATCCATGCTAAAATTTTTTGGAACTCAAGATTAACCATACTCACCAGGTTTCATGAAACTCCAAGAACTAGAGGATTTCCCATAATTGCAAATTAGGATGTGGAATTGACCTCCATTGACCCGAACCTCTTTGTTAAAAAAGTTTTGGGACTGAAGGTGCCTATTCACCACGTTTTTGTGAAAATCCGACAACTTTTGAATTTCGCCTAAATTATGCAATTAGATACATTAATTTACCATATTTTATCAGGCTGAAAATCTAATCAGTTCATCTAAATTAATATCCGCATCTATGTGGCCATCCTCCCCTATAGCACCTCGGTCATCCGTAATCTTGCTAATGCGCTCTAACAATAAATTACTAAAATAGGCTATTTACCTCACTTAATTAGTGATCTTTTAGCCCAAAATCTTAATCCGATCATGTTCCACCCAACCCTAAAGCTACCCTGACAATTTTGTTGCAATTGCAACGTATATTGGCACTTAGATATTGACCCCTATAGATTGCTTGTTCAAGTTGAAATTAAATCCCCCTCTCCATTTGCAAAGAGATAGGCTACCTCTGGGGATGTGAACTTCTCCCTGGGCCCTAGCCGCTGACAAACCACCCTGTCGCTGGCCAGTTTTGGCCCTCTGTGATCTCATCCTTGTTGCTGAAAAAACCTATTGAATTGATACATTATGGAGAGCCATCACAGAAATATGGCTGGGGAGGGTTGGGGGGGGGTGGCTAGTAGGAAGTGCCATACCATCGAAATTGCTCTGAAACTTGTGTGACTCCAGCAGTGTCAGTTACATAGCAAGACATTTGTTTTAAAGGGGAGGGAAGTGGGCGGTTTTGAGGTAAACATCGATAGATTGGGCACCCTCACCCCTAATATTGGCCAAAAATAACACTGAGAAATTTTAGCAGTCAGACTGAACAGGGTGCCTATTAAAGGTCTATTAATTTTATATATTCAACAAATTTCAAGAATTGAAAATGCTGCAGCTAGAATTGTCACAAGGTATAGTCGCTCTTCCACCTACCCAAAGATCACACAAACCCCCTGCAGCTTCGGGCACCATCCAAACGACTACCTCAGTTAACCGCTTTCAATCTTACCTCTTGACATGATTTCAATTTTGTAAAACAGCGTCGAATAAGCTGGTGTGCGTCCGGAATGCTCCTCCAATGGTAGGGTTGCTACACACTTTTGGAATATAAGTGCATAGCAGTCAGTTTTGTACCAAAACTATAGACAGCATACAAATTTTCTACAATTCCTCACCGAATTGCTACACAAGTGCTTGGCACTATTTCAAACGTCTGGTTGTAAAGTTGTATTTGTTGTTCTGGCTGGTTTATTGTCCGCACATTGAGACTGTGTGATGCGCTATGTAAGAACCCAGACAGGTGGATGAATCCTATTGTTTTTGTGTTGGCTGAGAAGCTTGCCAGCACTCAGTGTGATATCTAATAACACACGAATGTTCAGTTTGAATTAAGGTATATGTGGGTTGTACGTATACTGATGCTTAACCCCTATGTTTATGGTGTCAGGTCAGGTCATGACAGGGCAGACTCTCAAGAAGCATTTCCAGCACAATATTCAATGAAATAAGCATGTATTAACACATCAGGTATTTGGGTTCATTGGAGAGGATATAACCTCATTGTTTTTAGCATTAGGTCAACGTCCACTTAAGTATGTTGCGTCAGTCCGAACTTTTTTACCTACCTTCTTCATAGACAATATTTATAGATTTAGGTGTACATCATGAGAACTCATTCTGTTACAGAGGTATTAGCAACAATGCGAATCGCCCCCAGTGTCTCGCCTGGTGCGCGATCTTGATTCTTCTTTTTAGTCACCATGCAAACAATTACAAGGCATTCCCTATGTTTCTTTATATCCACCCCATACCTCTTAATATTAAACATTCACGCCTCATTGACTACCCCCCTTGATCCTACCTAACTGTACCCTCCCATTATAAACCCATAATTACTGATTTAATAGTTCCTTCAGATTATGTATTGTCCAAACAATGTAACGGACCCGAAATCCAATAAAGTTTATCCTATATATCGTCAAAGAGTATGACCTTCATACATCTACTACTTCCATTAACTCCCTAGGGAGTTTCACACCCCCCCCTCTCACATCTCCTTGCGCATCCCCTGTCTAGAGTTGAATAAGCCATCCTAATTAGTGCTTCCCTGCGGTGTAACCTGACACTCAGCTGCTGGCCTGTGGGTCCCATGTGGCCCACGGCTGAAGCTATACTATATAGGTATAATACGGGGAATTCCACTGTAAACTCAGCCTCTAATCAATTGTGCAACCATGTTCCTGTACATTTCGTCAACAGGTATGCCCATGGAGTTGATATGATAAGAAGACATCAATGAAACTCTGATCTGTTACAGATAGGGACATACTAGTTAATGGAATGGAACTGGAAATACCATAACCTGAGGGTTGAGAGTTGAAAATGAGTAAAATTTCAAATCGTCTAGTTCTGCTATATTCAGCGTGATTGCTGACTAGACTTTAAATACCATTCTAATGGTTAAGCCGAGAGGTAATCAAATATAATCAAAGATGGTATGGATTTCGTAGGGGCTATTACATACGCATTTCAAGACTTCTCACAATTAAGATTCAGATAATTGAATGGCCCTTGATAACAACAGTTTTAGGCATATTCCCCAGCATAAATGCACTTGTCTCGAACATCAGCCAATACACATCAGTCTTTAAGCGTTTGGCAGGAAATGTTCTATTATGGCATGTTTGGTTCATACTAAGTGACCTTGAATCTACCTTTGATGACTTGACGGTTTTTATGAAAAGGCTACCCCTCGATTTGCTGCACTAGCCCCAAAAAGCTTATGTAATCAGATACACATGCCCCTATCTCTCACCCAAAAGGTAATCCAAATTGACTTGGCCCCGTTGTACTTTGAAGACCAGGTATCAGATCCAAGCGGGAGTTGGTTTCGTCTTTTAGCACACAGAGCTCTACACATATCCAAGAATTGACAGTTTTTTATTTCTTATTTTGTAACTAACTCCTAAAATAAGCACATTTTCTTTTCCTCAAAACTTGACCTTTTGACCTTGTCTTTAATTGTGTTGTTTGATCCACGAACCCAAAAATTCTCATTACTTATCTCTACAAGCACCCTAACTGCACTCATTCCAATTGTTTCTGCCATTTAACGAAACTTCAAAAATTGCATGATCAGGCACATTAATCACATTAAACGCTTAAATGACCTTTGCACAAAACCATGTTGGCTAAATTTCAGATCAAGGTGTACCTCTCCCACCAGTTTCAATAAGAATCAACACCTTTAAATCTTGCATAATTATGCAAATTACGACTAGGTAAGCAAATTAGTAACATTAAATACCTTTGGTGCCCTCTTCCTACTGTAAATCATTGGGACGTAATACCCATCTCCACCACAAAAGAAGCTCCACCGGTTTCCTTCAAAATCAACGACTCAAAATATCCGCCGAAAATTATGCAAATGATACTACTTAATTGCCTACATTCATGCCAGGAATCTAATTAGTTTGTGTACTCTTCATAGTTGTTATTACTCCGGAACGGCAATCACCAAGCCTCTACCGATCAAGAGATCTCTTGTACACAGCTTTCCCGGGTCAAATTTTCATTGATTATGCAATTTATGCAATGATATGGTCTTCGGGATGAAACGTGGATGCACATCAGCAAATCTTCACCGCGCACCTTCACAAAAAAGTCCCAGCATTATGGCTTTCATGTCAGATATCTAACCCTCACATACGCCCATACAGACAGACAGACACACAACAAAGTTACCACTAGTCTCTCCTTGCACAAGTTCAGCGAGCAACTGGTAAGGAATCACTACGCAATGTTAATTCTTATTACTTAATCTTTTCGTTCCTGCATAGAAACCAACTGCCGCTACACTAGCCTCAATAGTACAAATGAAACGCCAAGGAAGAAGTCGGCTACTTACGTCGTGATTTTCCAATTTCGTCTGAGTTTCTTATGTGTGGAGGGATTTGAAAACCACTCGTATCGTAAAGTCTCGCGCCGCTTCGAGGACATCAAAAACTATGTTGGTGTCTGTTCTTTGTCCTCCATTTCCTAGAATCGAGAAGGAAACATGCAGCATCACTCTCGTCTAACCTGTGAAAACCTGAGACAAATCAGGGCAAGTCAGGTGGTAAACCTGGTGTTCAGAAACCAGAGCAACAATGGTCCTTGTGTTAAGACCATAATCGTTTTAGACCTTCTTGAAGCTGGATTGTTCTTATGTCTACAAAAAAAATGACTGACTGAAATAACGTGTGTCCAAATTCCAAAGGGGGCAAGGATCAGTGAGAAGAATCATGTTTGAATTGTCAAAGTGCTAAAGACAATTCTAGGATGTATGGTGGTAACAGCTGTACGGTCCGACCCATTCACGGACATATTGAATTCCGGGAGCGAGGGGAGACAGCGCGGTGTGTTCCTACCAGTGTTTGTGATTGGTTCATCCAATATTGAAGCAGATTGCATTTGGCCAAGACGCGATACGAACACCTGAGAGTATGTATGCGTGTGATGTGATGGTGGACTTAGGAATCCCGGGAGTAGTGTACATATTTAGCGCAGGTAATCGGAATATCAAGTATCATGGTCTTAACACAAGACTAGGGCCATATAGACACCAACAGCCCAGGAGATCCAAAACCGCACAAATATTAGAGGAGGGAAGTCAAGGTAGAATCTAAAAAAACCTGGGTCAACTTGTGCGTCTCGCATGAAAATTTCCCCTGATGCAAATCAAACAATGATCATCATATAATCTCAATATGGAAAATTGGACATTCTATGGGTCTTTTACTTCTAGCCTGTTGACAAGGCATTCAATTTGTTTGCCCAGTATCAAGCCTTTGATTTTGTACACAGGTGTGTGATGTTGTAATACTCGACCGTAGTTTCCGTTACAAAGCCGGTAGGCTTTGTTTTTAAATGAAATGCTGGTTGCATTTGAAAATTCAGGGCACTGGTGGGCTTATGGGCGGAGCCTAACGGTCAACAAATCAGTAAATTAGCGATTCTTGCAAAAGGGATACCAAATTCATGATGCCTTGCTTTTTAGTGATCGACAGCCAAGACACATGAATTATGAGGAATTCCAAGTTTGGGACGGGTCAAACGAACCCACAGGACGATATGTGTGTTTAGAGTGAGGAACAGCCCCTCTCTATTATTCAGGATTGCTACCCCGCCAATCGCCTGCTTAGTTGTGTGAACAAATTGAAAGATTACTAGACAGTTATTCAGCTGGGCAACAATCTGAGAGTACCTGGGCTAGCAGGAGCAGTGTGATCAGTGTTAGGTATCCTTCAATGTTGATTTTCCGCAATTGTTAATGAGAATGAATACAAATTGATTGTACTTGAAGAAAAAAATTACATTGTAATGCAGAATTGCAAATCTAGATCTCTCAGTTTTATTTGCTGAATATTGAAGCCATGTAGGCTTAGTGACATGAAACGACTTTTGGCTAGTAAAGTAGTGGGGCAGGCATGAGTGGGGAACATATGAGCCAAAAATGATTGGTAAAACGTTATTATATTTCTGTGCCCAGCATAACTTACTGGTATCGGGTCTACAAGTGAATGGTAATTCTTCACACTCTCACATAACCCCTACTCTAGCCTATTATCGTAACATAAAACTAAAGGCGACACCTCAAATACTAGAACCCAGTGAGCCCTCATTCATCAGCCCCTCCAATTGATCAAAACAACATCCTTCTGACACGAAGTTTTGTACTCTCAAAAATCAACTTCCGGGAGAGACTCTCCTTACCTGAAACATTTACCTGAAGCCACTTTGCGATCTGAAAATACATTCTCTTGGAGTCTGGAGTAGACAAAAAGGTAGGAGATATGAAAAGACAAGGGCGCAGAAACAAACATTTTAGAAAAAACCACAGGGAAAGGTGGACTCAAATGATATTTTAGGAGGAATTCATTTCAGCTTACCTGCTGGCTATGGAGTCAGAGCTACCGAATAATGCAACTTTACAATTTCTCCCAAAAATTGCATATTTATTTCTTGCAATCCATGATTAAAGTCTTGCGAAATGGTTAAACTTTCAGGACACAAATGAGGGAAATAATGTATACATGTATGGCATCCATAACCCGTAGAGAAAGGACTGCCTGCACACTTATATTGATTATCTCCTTATTTAAAAAAAAGAATCCATATAGAAGCAAGCTTGAGAGACATTTCACAAGAATAACTGCGCTTATACACGACATTCATTCTTCTTTTCTTTGACTGCATCCTTAGGTATATTGGCCTACGGAGCTTGTTTCTCAATGGAATTTTTGTTCCTCTCCTGCACTTTCATGACTGGTTTTTGAGACGTCAGAATGTCTTTCATCTGGATTCGAATCATTATTTGTTTTGGGCTCAATATGGCTCGTCACTAGCTCTCTCACTGTTCATCATAGTATGTCTGTTTTTCGGAGATCAGAAAAACGCCCTAATTTGAGTTATAAGAAGATCAAATTTAAATCAAAATTTCGGCAATTTTTATTGAATTAGAATGACAAGACCAAAATATCAGGATTTAGTTTGAGATAACACCCACACATGAGTTGAAATATTTGATTTTTACTGGCTTGCTCATTGACTGCTACCCAAATGCCCCTATGAAATTAGTTTCGCACGTTTCCTATATATAAATTTGTTCTCTCAAAATAGAAACAATGGAATGAATGTTTTGATGCGTCTAAATTAGATCATACTATCACGCGTAGGATTTTGAATCAGGCGATACTCACACGAATACATAGCGCGCGTTTTTGCACTACAAATAAGATGCGCTGATCGAGTCCCGATCGTGATCGCCTCTCGATCGGTTTACTACATATTTGGGATATGGTATTCGTACGGAATCGTTTTTTGTGTCGCTCCTAGGCTTCCACTAACTGGTTTACAATAATGCGCGTCTCCATAGATAGAACACTAGAATTTTTCAAGACACGCTCATCATTCTTCATCATAGACATACCAACGAGTTCGGGAAAAAGACATATCGTGGTCACTTTACGAATGAACTTCAATCAGTAACCTTTTCATACATACTGAAGCAAACTTCAGGCTCATGAAATGCTTTGGTTCACTTAAACGCTAACGTACCACACTTTGTATATGTGTCTATGTAAACTATACATTTTGGAGTTTGGAAGCGAGGCAAATGAAAACGGAAACTCTCTAAAGTCTTGGAAAGCATCAGTGCTCGCTAAAAACCAATTCCTGAGAGATAACTACCGCGGTAAACAAATTCAAGAACAGGCAGGTATTAAAACGATGTATTGTCTCCATTCCCCAAAAGCAGTGAGAGAATCCTCATGGTGCCGACATCTGAAACCCGTATTATACTACTTTAAGTATGCCAATCGGATACCCAATTTCAGAAAGACTTTCCATTGACTTTGTACAGGATTCGCGTCTCCTGTTTCCCCAGCCAGTGACGTTAGTAGATGATATTTTGCATTGTGACATAAGCCATTTTGTGCGATCTCGGATCTGTTAAATTTAGTTTGTACACTGAACCTTGCCCCATGGTGGTACTGGTAACTAGGTATTGCGAATGCTGCGTTTTCTTTCGAACTCGTAAATATACCGTACATACGAGCTCCCACTGGTGACAATGCGTTCTTGACTCCAACACTTCTCCAATACATATCAGCTGCCGTTTAGTAGCAGCACAATCGAAACTCCCACGTATCATTGCAATGCAACGAGTAGTGGTTACGCGACAAGCCCTCGCTTTTCGACCTGCACTAATTTGACTGAAAATTGCTCCATACGGACGATATTTTTCATTCAATTGCATGAACGTCCTCAAAACCTTCCATCTACACAAGTTATTTCACCTGAATTACACATTATTGTGGATCATTCGATAACTTCTCTCGGAGTGGTCTAAATGGAGAGTATCGAATTGTCGCCCTTTTGATACAAGGTCCGTGGAATTGGGGTTCATCTGATAAGTCCCAAAGTCACCACATGTGTACCGAAAGAACGCGTTTTTATTACTTTGTTTTTTTTAACTCATAAAGGTGCTTTGACTAGGCACTCGAATGTGCGAACGTGCGAGAAATACTTTTTTTCGCTCCTGTGTTATTCAGCCTTCCATTAACACCAATGACCAGGATACAGTACTTTTCACTTTTAGCATCCTGGTCCCGGAGGTTTTGGTGAACCAGGAGCCCGTTTTTCCAGACCAGGAGCCATTTGTTAATTATGTAAATTATGTTTCTACGATGCAGTTTGATAGTACGAGTATATATGTCAAAACATGAACTTCAACATTGCTCGAGTGTTCTTGTCACTATAAGACCGTAATCCATATGATCGCATAGGCCTCAGTGATACCACCATCTATGTCACTCCATGACATAACTCAATGTGCCACCAAATTTTTCTGCAGGCAGTTGTAGTTTGCATCACTTGATGAATAAATGACGAAAAAGTGTTTTGGCTTTTCTCTTTTGATTTAGTCTCACTGTGTATTCGTTTTAGTGTTCTGGTGGATCATTGCCCCCCCCCAATCCCCTGCCCCATCGCCTCCCACCTCGGCAGCCTCAGACGTCAAAAGTAGCCCTAGTATAAGCCTATTGCATAAATGAACGAGTGGATAGGTAAGAAGTAATTCCCCAAACCCCAAAGAGCTAAAATATCATTGACCGTCTTGCGATCCTCCGCCAATTACTAATCTACTATGTTAACTACTTTTTGTGGTACAGTATCTGCACCAGCATCATTGAAAATTTCCCCCACTATAGACTGGCGCCCTTGATGTGAGACAGATACCTGTTGAAAAACCTTAAGTGATTGGTGGATGAGTTTTACTACGAAACTTTTACTACAAAACTTTTTCTAATGAATCAAGTTCACACATGCGCAGTGTAATAAGAAGTATATGTTTTGCAGGTGTGACCCGAACACCACTGTTGTGGGGTACTGTACTTGAGCAATGGGCACTGGCACAATATTGGTTCAAATAAACCCAAAATATAATCATGTATTGCGGCTGACTGGAAAGGAGGAAAGGAAGGGAAATCTATCTGTCTCTCTTAACGGGGCATGAATGCATGCATCATTTTTTGTTTGTTTCTGATGTTCAGTAAATTGTCCATGAGATTCATGTCATATTGAACATGTTTGAAGCTTAGGAGTGAAAAGTTTATAGCTAGATTTGCAAAATTGAGGTTGAAAATAAAAGGTATCGAAACACACACGTAGCATAGGCAAACTTAACATTAGGCAATACATGTCGACCCCTTCCATAAATGTGATTGCTCAAGATGGTCATCAACACTCACCTAACTGACATTACTCTGATCGAGCTCTTCCCCAAAATGGCAACCAAAAAACGGGGATGAATATTTACTGCTTACAATAAGATTTTTCAATTTATGAAGGATTAACATTTCAGAGAGAGAAACGATTGGCGTCGGAAGTGAGTCTTCTATTTGGAATGCGGCCCAAAGCTTTTGTATTTTACAAGAGAAGAAGCAAAAATGAACCTATTTGCCGACGAACATGCAATGTAAAGCAGGTCACGTTCGAATTTACAAAAAATGGAACAATGACCCAGGACGATTTAAATCAAATGCGCCACCAATTATTCACGAATACGTATGGACTTGAGATTGTTTTTATGAAGACGAACACCCCTGGTCCTTTTGGCTTGATGGCATCACACTAAAGCCAGGTTTGTGTCCTGAGTAGGGAATTCGACAACAACAAGCTGATTAAAGGAGTCAACACGAAGGCAAGATTGATTATTCACTTTATGTGAAAATTTTTTGGAGACACGTAACATGGTTCATGAAACCGATGCCACCATTAATCTAAAAAAATCTCAGCAACATTGGGTTTTGCTTCAATCGCCCACGCGCGATCCGCAAACCTATACAGCGCCAAGCAGTAGTTTTGGGAAATTGGTGAAATTACTGCGTGCCTCAGGCACTGGCGATAAACGAATTATTCTTTTGCCATTCTAACGGACGAAGAGGATTGTATTAGAATATTATAAAAACACATTTATAAAAGGCATCCTTTCCTCCGTTGCGCATGCAAATTTCCGTGAGCAATCATCAGAGGTATTTCATGTTTTCAATAAGCGAAGCAATGAGTTCAGTGTTACAGTCCGCAACATCATTTACCAAATCAACTAGACTCTCATCGTACGATTGTGCAACAGCTTTGTATGAAGGAGCATGTCAGCATAGTAGTCAGTACTACTGTACTAGATTATGCCACCGATTAAACCCAGTGTGACAGGGGCCTAAAGTTTTTGCCATGCCGTGAGGGGGAACGATACTTGATATGGCAGGGATCGCAAACATCGTGATGATTGTTTGTGCTACGTCGATGTCAGCACTGTCTGTTATGCATGTGGTTGGCGCTCGGTATTCAAAATTGCATCTTTATTTCTTGCAAAATCCATGATTAAATCTTGCGAAATGGTTGGAACTTTCCATTACACGAAATGAAGTTAAATAATGAATCCCATGTAGTGGGACATAGGCATAACCCAGGTAGAAATGACTGTCCTGCACTTAATATTGATTAGATACTTCATTAAAAAAAAGACTCCATATAGAAGCAATCTTGAGAGACATTTTCAACAATATATCACTGCGCTTATAACTACATTCTCTTATTGTCTTTGACTGACATCCTTAAAGGTATATTGCCTACTGGAGCTTTGTTCTCATGGAATTTTTTTTCCTCTCATGGCATTTCATGACTGGTTTTTGAGACGAACAGAATGGTCTTTCATCTGCTTCTAATAAATTTTTGGTTTTGGCTCAATATGCTCTTCACTAGGCTCTTCAGAGGGTACTGTTTCATCATGGTAGGCTGTTTTTCGGAGATCAGAAAAACGCCCTAATTTGAGTTATAAAAATCAAATTTCAATCAAAATTTCTGCAATTTTTATGTGGAGTAGAAACCAAGACAAATCATCATGATTTAGTTGAGATACGACCCCCAACATGGAGTGAAATATCTTGCCTTTAAACCTTAGAACTATGGCTTGCTACCCTTGACTGCTCACACAAAGGTGCCGCCTATGAAATGATTTTCTGCGACGTTGGCCTATATATTCACTTTTTCTCAGCCCAAACCCCAAGTCAACAATACGGATCATGGAAATGAATTTGTTTTTGATAGCGTCTCATTAGAATCTCTATCACTCGGAAATGATTTTGAATCCGGCGATCCTATACTCCCAAAGTAACCGCAATACATAGCGCGCGGTCTTTGCACGTCCAAATAATATTCCTGAAAAACGAGTCCCGCGCGGTGCTCATACCTCTCGATCGTTACTACAATAGTGTGGGCGATATGTATCGTAACGTAATCGTTTTTTTTGTGCGCACTCTACGCTTCCACTTACCTGTTTACAATAATGCGCGTATCCATAGGAGAGACACTAGAATGTTCAAGACACGCTCTCATTCTTCATCATAGACATACCAACCGATTCGGGAAAAAAGACAATCTCGTTCCAACTGTTTACGAATGAACTTCAATCACGTAAACACTTTCATGTAAACATACTGAAGCAAAACCTTCAGGCTTCAGTTGAAATGTTGGGTCCACATTAGAGCTCACGGTACAACACACTTTTGGTACTTATGTGTCTAATGTAAATCTTACATTTTTGGGAGGTTGGAAGACGGGCATGAGAACAACACCGGAAACTCTCTAAATGGTATGGAAAGCATCATTTTCTTCACTCTAAAAAAACCAATTCTGAGAGATAACTAACGAGTAGAAAAAATATCACTACAGGGCCAGGGTATTAAGGACGATGTAGGCTCCATTTTCCCCAAAAGCAGTGAGATCCGACCTCATGAGTGGCACGAAATCTGAAACCGCGTATTATACCTACTTTATTACTTGCCAAGTCTGGATAAACCCAATGTCAACAAAGACTTTACCATTGCTTTGTACAGTTCACTCGTTCAGTTACACCCAGCCAGTGACTTTAGTAATATATGTGTGCTATGTTACATAAATCATTTTGTGCGTAATCTCGTATCATGTGAAATATTTAATTTTGTCCACTGAACATGCCACATGGTGGTATGGTACTGGTATTGCTAAATGCTCGCGTTCATTTCGAACTCGGACATAAAACAATACAACCCAAGACTACAATCCCCACTGGTGAAAAATGCGTTCATATGACTAGTCCAACACTTCTCCAATACAGCGGGCCGTTTAGACAGCATATCGAACGCCCTAACTTTCCCACTGTATCCATTGCATATTCACTGAGTAGTGGTTTACGCGGAAAAGCCCTCTGGCTTTTCGACGCAGCACTAATTTGACCTGAAATTGCTCCGATACTAACGATATTTTTATTTCCATTCACTGCATGAATTCAGGTCCTCCCTCAAACTCTTCCCATCTACAAAGTTATTCCATGCATTACACATTATAATTGATGGATGCATCATATATCGGAATAATCCTCTCGATTAAAGATTCTCAAATTGAAGTATCGCTTGTCCAGCCTTTTGTATACGAGTCTGTAATTGGAGTTTCATCGATAAATTTCCCAAAGTCCACCCACTTGTGTACGAAAGAAACGCGTTTTATATGACTTTTTCGGTCAAAAGGTGCTTTTACTAGCACGCGAATGTGCGAGCACGTGCGATAAAGACCTATTTTCTTTCCGCTCCTGTTGTTTATTCAAGCCTTACCCATTAAGCACCCATGACCAGGGAACATAAATTTCACATTTTAGCTCCTGGTCCCGGAGGTGTTTGTTGGAACCAGGATCCGTTTTCCCCCCCCCCATGACAGAGCCATTTGTTAAAATTATGTAATTATTCAGAGCGATTTGATAGTATGAGTATGTATTTCAAAACATGACATTCACAATTGCTCGAGTGTTATTGTTACTATAATAATGACAGTAATCCAGATGAATCAGCAGTAGGCCTACCAGTGTACCCCATCTAATTCACTCAATGACGCTAAGCTCAATGCAACACCACCAAATTTTTCTGCAGGCAGTTGTATTTCATCCCTTTATGAATATGACTTGAAAAAGTGTTTTGCTTTTCCCCCCCCTCTTCCTCCTTTGTTTAGTACTCCTGTGATCGTTAGTGTTCTGGATTTGATATTGCCCCCCCGCCACCACCTCCCCATGGCCCCATCCCTCCAAGCCTCGTCAATCCCCTCAAGACTCAAAAACTTAGACCTATATAGGCCTATTGATAAATTTGACAGTGATAAGTAAGAAGATATTCCCCAAACCCCAAAGAGCTAAAATATCATTGACCGTCTTGCGAAATCCTCACCAGTAAATTGCCTACTATGTTAAAACATCTTTTTGTGGTATCAGTAATCTGGCCCAGCTCATGTGAAAATTTCCTCCCCCCCCAAATAGACCTGGCGCCCCCTTGAATGTGAGAACTATCACCCGTTGAAATCCCCTAAGTGATTGGTGATGATTTTACTACGAAACTTTACTACCCAACTTTGTTCTCAATGAATCAAGTTCACAAATTAGCGCAGTGGTTAATTGAAAACAGTATATTTGCTTGTGTGACCCGCATACCACTGTGTGGTACGGTACTGATCACATGTAGGCCCTGGCACATATATTGGTCAATAAAACCAAAATAGAATCAGTATTTGCTGACTGGAAGGAGGAAATCTCTTTCCTGTTCCGTCACCCTCTCTTCACGGGCATGATGCATGATCATTTTGTTTTTGTTTCTGGAAGTTTCAGGAAATTGTCAGCACTAATCATGTCCTGTGAACATGTTTTGAAGCGTAGGAGTGAAAGAATTGATAGCGCTAAGCAGTTGCAATTTGAAGGTTGAAAAAAAAAAAGGACCACCTAACACTGTCGTCATACTGCAAACTTCACCTTAGGCTAATCCAGGTCGACCTTTCCAACAAAAAAATTGTCTGATGCTCAAGATTGTCTCACAAACTCACCAACTGACATACCTGATCGAAGCTCTTCCAAAAATGGCCAAACAACGGTGAATATTTTACTATCTCTATCTTTACCAATAAGATTTTTTCAATTTCTGAAATTACATTCAGAGAAACCTGGCCGTCGAACGTCGATCTTCTATTTGGATGCATGCGCCCAATCTTCTGTATTTTACACAAACGACATAAAATGAACGTAATTTTGCCGACGAACATGCATGTACAGCAGTTCACATGCTCGCATTTACAAAAATGTAACCACTGAACCCGGAACGAACATCAAATAGCGCCACCATCTATTCACGAATACGTATGGCCTTGACGATGTTTTTCTGAAGGACGACACACCCTTGGTTCTTTGTCTGCTGGCATCCCACTAAGCCAGTTTATGACCTGAGTAGTGGAATTCGACAACAACAAGCTGATAAAGGTACAACACGACAGGTAGATGCTTATTCACTTTATGTAAATATTGTTTAAAAATCAGTACTGGTTCATAGAAAGCCCGATGCACCATTATATCTTAAAAAAAAATCGCACAAATTCTGTTTTGCTGTCAATCCGACACGACGATCCCGCAAACTTCTACAGGTTCGCCCAAGCAGTTATTTTTGATGAAATTGGTAATTACTGGTGCCCACGCACTGGCGATAACAATTAGTTCTTGTGTGGCATCTAACGGAAGAAGATGGACTTGTATTTGGAATAAAAAAACACATAAACAACCTTCCCCTCCGTGCGCATGCAACTTTTTCCTGTGACACTCATCAGAGTTTATGCTTTTAATTCAATCACGAAGCAATGCTTTTCAGTTGTACAGAATCCGCACATCATTAGCAATCAACGAGACTCTCCATCGTACGACTTGTTGTGCACAGCGTTTGTATGAAGTAGCCATTCAGGCATCGTATCGTAACTACTGTACTAGATTTGCACCGTATTAACACCACGGGTGCCCGTGCCTATATTTTTTGCCATGCTGTGAGTGGAACGATACTGTATATGGCATGATCGCAAAACAATCGTGCCTTGATTGTTTGTGCTACGATCGATGTCAGCATTTTTTCTGTATGCAGTGGACCTATCAGATCGGTATGCATGAATGCCTACTACGGAACTCCGAAAGAAATGAATCAACGATAGAGTAATTTATTAGTTGCTATTCCGTCATATCTAGCAAATTCACCAGAAAGCGCTGTATGACCAAATTAAGTGTCACCTGTGCATGCACGAATGAGCCCACCAGGCGCAAAATTACCAGAAACCATGGGGTAAAATCGGCCTTGGCACAAAACCCGCTTCTGGGATCCTTGGGGTTCTTTATTATTGGGTCTATTCATTAAGTACACGCCAACTCTCCGGATTTTCGATTCCCTTATAACAGAGGAATTTTCCTGTATAATTTGCGAGACTGTGGGGTACAACAAGAAATCTAGATCACGAAATTTGACACTTGTCCAAGAAGGACCTACTACTCCGCAATGTTCTCAACATCAGAGACCAATAACAATCGTATACCAAACGTTGAACTCTATGATGTGACCGATCAAATCCCTTTGGTTATTTTTTTCCGTAAGTCGCATATATATAGACGTTTGAGATTTTTCGATCACCGCGAGACTTTCCAGAAGAACCCCAGCGAAGATCAGCTCTGAAGAAGCATTGAGACATATCCTACTACTATATCACATTTGGGAGACTTGACTTACTCTGCCGGAAAAATCCCATCGCATTCGAGGGACATCAACAGTTTTCGAGGAAGCAGAAAGATCGTTATTACGTGGTCGAGATTGGATCACGAATAAGGCATGTCATATCTACAGACTCCAACCTACATTACTTTAATACATTCATTAGGCATGTGATCCGCGCATTTCGTGTTTTTTGTCCGCTGGTCGCAACACAAAAAACCGAATTGTCCGGAGACAATTCAAATCGCGTTTCGCGCAAGCCGCGACAGCTCGCACATTTATGAGCCCGTATTTATGGAACCCGAATGGGACACCATATACTAAAATTTATTACCGTATTTTTGCTGCAAAACAGCTATTTTGTCACATAGAGCTACTCGTTCAATTTATTATTATTATTCGCCTATTCACGTGCAAGTGAAGAGCAGCTTTATTCACGTGGGCTAGATTTAAAGTGGAACTGTGTAGTGTCTGTGTTTGTGCTGTGTGTGGATTGACAGCGTTGCTATCGCGCCCGTTCAAATAACTGACAATATTGATATCAATGAATTCACTGCCTAGCCTACCCTCTTTAGCCGATTTACAAAATCAATGCCATTATCAACCTTCGCCTAACGTCCTATTATTCATTAATCTTGAAATCAGCATGATCAACCCTCCGTTTCTTACCTCAGAAACTGTTGTGCCCTTTTTTTGCCAAGTCAGCAAGGTTACCCATCCCACACCTCTATGGCCACCCCCGATCGCCGAGGCTACATACAGAATGTTCTCTCTCCTGCTTTTGCCGGCCCAGATTCCTTCCCACCCTCCATCAGACAACTGAAAGTTTATAATCATCTTCTCTTCAAGGGGATGATATAGAGGTGAAATACGCCAAAATAAAAAAAGTTTTTTCATTTCCCCCCTAACAACGAGCATCTCCGTAGACCACAGTTTATAATGATGATGGGCACAAAAAGGGAAACCAACAAACCGGGCCTCCACGATTCTCAGTACTACTGGGAAAATACGGAATACTGCGAAGTTCGTGTGTCTATGTTTGGCTATAGCATAATCGTACGAAGACCCCAATGGGACTTGCTAAAAAATATAAAAAATTCATATATTTGATATTTATTTTTAAAATCTTTGTCAAAATCATTGTTTATTACGTACAGTACGTACAGGGGCGCCGGATCCACGGGGAGCTCGGGGCAGCGGGGGCAGCAAGGTGACCTAATTTTTTGGGGAAAAATCAAAAAACAAGAAATTTAAGGCCCCAAAAGTAACGAAAAATGACATACGCTATGGGAGGTATGGTGAGGTCTCAACAAAAACAGATGAGTTAGAATGTATTAATTAGCGAGGAAAAGTGATGAAAATCGGTACACCGCAATGTGGAGGGATATTGTTAGGACACACTGCCACCTTTCTGGCTGTACCCGGAACAACGACCACCAATCCCACCACCCCCCCCCCCCGCCAACTCTCACTCCCGCTGTCTGAGAAGGTTGGGCCCTATCCTTCGAAAATTAATCCTGGATCGCCCCTGTGCCTTGCCCCCGCCGCTCAAAAACCGTCGCGCCCCGAGTACGCTTGCTCAGGGCACAACTATCAGAAAGCGCTACTGCGCTGCGCTCACCGGAGACATGAGCAACTGCTGGCAACTGAAATCGCACTATCTACTGACTTAAGCTAGCTATAGCGCCGAAACGTATCAGCATGTTTTGCGAAATAAACTCGTAATCGGCAATCCCGTTACTGCGCTGGGGTCTGGTCGGGAACCATTCCCAAACTAGCGCAGTACAAGAAACCCAGCTCCCTGCCTGATGGCCGCATACATGCGAACGTACTGCAAAGCATTCGCGTACACACAGCATATCCTTTAGAAACGATTCTGTGCCTATGTTTTCGTCGACGCGTCGCTGCAGCCGACAGCGCTTGATTGCAACACTCATTGCAAACAATTCTCACCTGTTTTGCAGCGCGAGGCGTCATACTGTCCGTACCGTATGACAACTATTCCCCGGAAAACTGGACAGCGGCCGTTAGTCGCCAGTATATCGCAAACAGTCGTCGTTCACCGATCGACGGATTCGACGCAGCACAGCGCAGTACTGTTTGTGAGAGTTGCCCACTTGGTTTGCAGACCATCCCAGTGAGGCGCATACACCGCAGTCCCTCCAAATAACACTAGTCGCCACAGGTGCCTACATTTGCAATTCCACGACCTTGCAGTTCGCAGTTTGCAACCGTTCGTTTTTAGCTGCGGTAGAGCGCTCTACCATCTTTTATGTCTCCACTCCGTTCGTCTGTCCGTTCGCTAGTTAGTTAGTCGTTTGTATGTTCGTTCGTTCGTCCGTTTCGTTCTGTTCGTCACGTTGCGATCATATCTTCTAAACCTAATGCGATCAGGTTGAACGCGTATAGATGGAACCTATTATCAGCCTGAATAGTCCCCCTATACCTGGCTAGCTGATTTACATTTTTATTAGCATAGTGTGATAAATTTAATTAGATCCAATTATTACTCTCCAATTTTCACAGTCTTTCTCATTGATTCTCTGTGATAGAGGTTCTTTACATTAATTACTCTCTAGCTCTGCAAAGCATGCCGCATTAGTGTTCATCTTTATTTCTGTTAGCAATCAGCAGATCCAGGTTAGCAGATGCCTGGTCAATGGACCCCATGTCCAGGGAGTGATAGTCTGTCACACAACACATCACGCTCTATTTTTGTTGGTTGTAATTACCAGACGAGTGTTTTCCCACTGTGGGGTTTTAGTCTGCAAGGTTTGTTCCAATAGTGTCGATTCCCATAATTGAGATTTCTAGCGCAAACGAGGAGGAGATATTCGTGGGGATTTATGGGAGTGATTTAGGGGTGAAAAGTTGGTTTCCTACTCGTTTACCTGATCCTACCTAGGATTGAAAGTTAAGTTTTTATTTTTCGACGACTTTGCACAATAATTTTCGAGGAAAAAAAATGAAAACGCCTTCACTTATTTTCATCATTAATAGTGGAGATATAGAGAAGAAACACAACAAAACCAAGTTACCCTGGATTCTACCAACGGAGGCCTGCGGTACGGAGATATAGTTAACGAAAATGTCCAAAATGTCTTTTGTACAACAAATAGGCGCCCGTTCTCTCAGCGAAAACGCCCTCACTTCACTCTGCCCTTTTTGATTCAGTTGGTTCATTCAATTGTCCTGCGATATATATATATATATATATTAAGATATTTTAATATATATATATATTATATATATTAAAAAAAAGAAAAAACTAAAAATTAAAAAAACCTAAAAAATATATATATATATATATATATATATATATATATATATATATAAGATATATATAATATATATATATATATATATACTATATATATATTCGTATGTGTGTTTGTCTGTGTGTGTGTCATGTGTTATCGTTTTCATGTCAGTCACGGTCATTTCAAGGTCAGGAAGGCAAATTCAAAACCTTGTCAGCACGATAATCAAGTTAATGCAATATCTATTAGAATTCATATTTGGTAGTGGGTTGCACATATGGTGAGGGGATTAACCCTATTGTTTTTGGTGCAGTGTCAAAGGTCTCGAAATCACAAGGGGCGTTCTTCTTATACTTGGGCAACGAAACATTTTTCAGAGCAAAGTGGTTTGTAATGGAAAGTTTTCACTGATTCGTATCCAGGTTAACTATCTGGTACCACTTTTGCCCCTCATTTGACCCTTTGACCTCATTTGCCTAATAGCCTTGTGACCTTCGGACATTTTTTGTAGACTAGCTCGTCTTGCGCACAAAACAACAAGTAAGTTGCACGTTCTTCTTGTCTTTCTTCTCGAAGAGTTCGGCAACCCCGGTTGTGTGTATCGGAAGTCGGAAATGATTTCAAGAATAGATTTGAACTGAAGAAATATTTCTCTCACGCAACAATAGTATTCCTAAAATGGTAAGCAACCCGTCTTTTTGGAAACAAAATGCTAATATCAAATAGATGATTCAGCTTACTTAGTTTTTAGCAATGCTTCTACCTTGAAACATCTTAAATCTACACATTTTTCTGCCTTGCCAAAAATTGGCCATTTTCGGGATAGAATTATATTTGGACTTGTTTAATTCCACCGGTTGAAGATTACATACGAACACGTGTTTGCTTTGGATATTATAAGAACAGTTAAATTGCTGACACAGCATCTGAAACACGAACATTTTAAGGGGTGGTGTAATTTAAGATTTTGCCGCGTCGTGCAAACTACATCTGTTTGACCGTACTTTGACCTTATTTGCCCCTTTGCCCTCATTTGACCTAATGTCCCTGTGACCTTCGGGGTCATTTTTTGGACCCACCAGACTCGTCTTGCACACAACAACTAGTAATCATTTTGCACTGGACGTAACACAAACACTTCTGCCATCACACGCTATCTCCAGCCTATGTCCGTCGTAAAAGGGTAAAGCAGGCCTCTAAGAATTGAAACACCGTGATAATTTCGCATCTTTCAGATAGTATTCGTATCAAACATATTAGGGGGGGGGGGGTGGTCGTAATGGAAAATTTTGCTCGTCCGTGCAAACTTCACCTGGTGACCTCATTTGACTTTCCTTTGACCTTTGACCTCATTTGATCTAATACCTTGGTGACCTTCTTGGTCAGGCAGTACCATCCGTGGCAATAGAAACCAATTAGGGCAAACCCTTATCACAGGCATCCGAGCCAGTGCATAACGACCGTTGATATCGAGATAGCGCAAATGACCCTAATTCTGGGCGAAGAATGTGAAGAAAATACTAGCAGGGTAAAGCAAACCTTAAATGAAATGTTCACGCCAACATTTTACTATTTTCAAATCGAATGCCCCCTAAATGTTAGAAAATAGTGTTCCTTCATAGTTCTAGGTTACTGTATCATGAACATCATTAAATTTAGGCACTTTTGAGATTTTGGTAATTTCAATCATATTTCAATATATATAATATTTTAATAATATGACAATGACAATCTGATAATAATTAGCCTATATGTCCCAACGCCCCCATACGGAACTATGTCTTACGCCACTGCAGCCTCTTCATAAAATAGATCGAAATAGTGGGAGTTGCCATTCCCTGGCATCGGATGCGCAATTCCCAAAATATCCGTGTAAGCAACGCGTCAACGTCAACCGATGCTGGCTTTCCACCTAGATAGTAACCTTACGACCCTATGATATATTCCACCCCCTCCCGACTCCGGCCCCTGCGAAATGTTCTCAAACTTTTAAGTACCGTAAAAGTACCGTGTCCTGCGATCTGAGTTACTATTTCTCCTCCAATGTCTCAGCGATCCGTGCTATGCGATGTGGCCCTCCCGTTTAATAACCCCCCCCACCCCCCCATGAACCCAAGTACCAATATAATTTTTTTGCAGTTCAGTGAAGGTTTTTGGCACTGTTTTTACAGATATTGGCGCAGCAGTGGCCTATGGGCTCTTAAATTGTACTTGTACAAGTAGGGACGATAGGTACAATATGGAGGGGGCGCATCTTGTTTTCCGACCTCAACCCCCCCCCCAAGCCCCCCCCCCCCGACAATCGTCTCCGTTACGCGCCGTCCCCCCCCAATTTCACAAGGGTGTATATCGGTAATTCACATATTGTCACTTTGGCGGTCAGATATTAATAGCTCCACCCTTTTTTGTCAATTGTAACTTGCAGTAGGTTCTTGGTATTTAGTATGGTTTGTACTCACTTGCTGACATATTCTTGCACAACATAGAAACAGGACTCAATGCTGCGTGCCTGATTATCTAGCTATCCTGCAGAGTTACACCTTTCAACATTTTTCTACTACAATCCCACAATCCAATGTTTGCAATAGGCCCGGCAAGTGCCATTTCCACGATCTAGTGTTATAAAGAGCCGAAATTTTCCTCTGTCACTAACGCGCCAACCAATAGTAGCGCTCTCTTAGATTGTGGACTTCAGTTCACCTTCTTAACCCCCCCCCCTCCCACTATGCGAACGGATCACTGCCCCCCTACTACAGTATTGAACTTTGGCCCAGTCGTGAACTTGGATGACTTGAACCGCGCTGAAAACAATAGGGTTCATTCAACACATGAGCACCCCACTGCCTATTGGAACGTGGGATACCTGTTCTCGTCTGTAGCGTGCTAACAAGAGGTGACACACACACACACGCACACACACACATACACGACACACATATACCAGACGCCTCACACTCATACGCGACGGCGGCATGCACGGACATGACCATAAAGTCTTTTTGCCTTTTTTTTTTGGCGATACATAAAAATAACGCCGCGATTTTTGCCTTTCCCGGATCATTGCGCGGTCTCTGTCTGTCAAAATGCAGGGTCGATCTAGCATCTAGGTATCCATCCTTGTCTCCAATCTGATGAAGTCAGAAAACAAGCGCAAGTCCGAAAACGTCTTGATAGCGCGGACGGCAACATTCCTGTGGCGAATACCCTGCCTGTTCTTCACCAGCCACATTTATTGTTGGTTTCCCATTTAATTGACCTTTAACTGATATCTGTCATAAACTTGAATGGCTTGGAACATATTCTACCACATGCCTAATATTTGCAGTCAGTGCCCAGCACAAATACCTACTAACCCCTTCCTAGGCCTGTATATTAGCTGTATGTACCCAACAAAACTTATGTGTACCCCAGCACAACTCCTAGGCCTGTAGCAATGGACAGTGGACACACTGGGGATCCACATGGAAGTTAACCCACAACCCACATCATGAGAAGGTGATGACAGATCTTCACGAAACTGCCTGTTATCCCCCAGTGCCTTCTTCCAGCCACCTCAGTGGTGAACGACAAATTAAACAGTCCCGCCTTATCAGCAGCCAGGCCTGCAGCCAGGGATAATGTAACACAAAACACTCTCATGGAGATTCAATGGGAAGGAGCCCGTGGGTAGACACTTAGGGTAACAGTTGGATTCATTACAATCTAATCACAGTATGGAAAAAAAAAAAAAACTCAGCCTAGCATGGCATTCTTCATCCCCCCCGCAGTTCCAACCTGATCGCAGTACGGTTCAGAAGTTACGAATTAGTATTATTGGGGTCATTAATTGGATTTATTTAAATTCTACCCACACTATGCCCAACAAAAATTAACTCAGCTAGCCAGTGGGCAATGCCTCATTCCACCCACCGATTCCAACCGTGATTGCAATGTAACGGTTCATAAGTTACGACGAGCGTGAGCGTGAGTGGCCTAGCGGTCAACCCGAGCTTGTAATCCGAGGTTGTGATTTCGATTCGCGTAGTACCCTTGAGCAAGGTATTAATCTCAAACTGCTTCTCTCCACCAGGTGTAAACCATGGAACCTGTATGAGCCTGGTACAAATTCCAATTATCGGGGGAAATGTTGTGAATCGGCCTTGATCAGCTGTTAGCAGGATATGTGCGCTATATAAGAACTACATAAGCTTATTGGGGGTAATTAATTGGATTTATTTAAAATGCCTCACACATGCGAACAAAAATGTCACTCAGCCTAGCCCAGGGTTGTCCAACCGTTTGCAGAGGAGTGCCAAGTGGAATGATTATGATAAGGAAGAGGCCGCATAAACTCCTCTTTTTGATTGAATTCAAGGCAGCAAAAGGATCACTGCGTCCTCCACAATATTTATCTTCTTCTGTAAACAGTGAAATAACTTTCGGCCAAAATGATGGCGCCTGACAAAATATTTCGGCGAAACCTTCTTCAAATAGATACTTTTTTCAGTTTATTATCGCTCCGTTCATCTTAACTTGTCCTTTGATATCATTATACTTGCGGAACGTTTTGTTTTTGATGCTATTTGACTACGAGCAGGCTTTAATGCGCTTTAATACCTTTTAGAGTCAGATGGTGCAATTTGAGCCTACAATCGCAATAAATGTCTTCAATTTGCGAAAAGGCTCGTTTTTTACCAAAAAAATCCACCTTGGGACGGGCACACTGTGGAGTACCTGGCGGGCCGGACCAACACTGCGGCAGGGCCTGGACTGTGGCCCGAGCGCCGTAGGTGGACAACCCTGGCTAGCCGTGGCATGCTTCATCCCCAGCCCACCAGTTTCAAAATGATCGCATGTATGGTTCGGAAGTTACGAATGAACGTGACGAACAGAACTAACGAACTCATTGACGAACGAACGAACGGAAGGTGAGACATGATGACTTGTAGACTGCTTACCCCGCAGCTACAAACTCAAAGACACATTTCTAATCCTATTTCCTAAAATCAGACTGCGGAAAATTTGGGAAATAAGAAAAAGTATCAGAACAATTATTTTCAAATTAATATGTGTAAAACATGTTTGATTTTGATTATATCCTTCTCTATGACTGGACTTCCGGCTTCTGCACTGATATGCCAATGCCTGCTGGCGATTCAGCTGTCTTCTGTTTTGTTCAGTTTTTGCACTGAATGGCTGCCTGTTGGCCTATGTGTTGATTATGACTTGGATGGACTTTTGGAGGATGATGAATGGAGATTTGCTAGAGCCGTGGTGAGAAATAATGCGTCGACGGCAGATGTTGATTTCAAAGTTGATTACCAGCTGTTCCGTTGTGGTTTTTTCGCCTGCAGAAAAATAGGAAACTACGACAGTGCGACAGACGACGAAGTATATAAATAAAAAGATTTAAACTGCTTTGCAAGGTAACTAATTGTTAACATCAAGGGCTAAATTTAGGCCGCAAGCTAGGCCTAAGTGTCGAGCCGAACATTGACACGTACGTGACAGATACAAACTACAATAAGGTAATTATGTGAGACTGAGAGTAAGAAGAGGCAAGGGATTTCTCTTCATTAGTCTTTTGTAAATCAGGCCGAATATAGATCAGTGCCCGGAACTTACGTTTCACTCCGCCACTCCCACTCCCACTGTCGATAGATTGTCAATAGATCCGTGCCGAGTTATAATGCCGGGCATTGACTTGCTTTCATTCATGGTTGCGCTGTAACCGCCAGCGCGGTATGAAGTGATCTTAATGTCTTCGTTACAACACTGCAGGGCTTATCCTAAGCTTTTGAAATCGAATTACTCACTCCCGTTTCCTCTATTGGGCATAGTGCAATGTTTTTTTGCACAGTTACAAAATATAGATCAAATTGTTTCGCCTTTGTGCGACTGGAGGAATGGTACGTGACCTATTTGGAAAGTTAGATACGCATGTCAAGAAAAACTGTCCCATTGACTCTGTGGCAGGGTTCAGCTCTCGTTTACACCTACTGACATCAGTAGGTGGTATTTCACTATTGTGACGTAGCCATTTTGCGCGTATCTCAGATCAGTGATACATTGTAACTGGTGGGTTAGGGGATAATCGCACCCCATCAGCGAACAGGATGTTTTCATCATTGGTACGCCGACGTTATTTTAACAAGAGTATCGTAACTTCCGAATCCATTCGAAAGCTGACATATAGGCATCGTGCGAAACTCATTTCATAGGGGCACTTTGCAGTTTGTGTTAGCATCCATAGAGCAACCATAAAAATCAGATATTTTCACTCATTTGTGGGTGGTATCACCATACCATATCCCAGAGTTGGGGACTCGCGTCAGGACTCGGACTCGAGTCCAGTCGCAAATTTTATGACTTGAGACGCGACTGAGACTCGAACGAGTTTCACATCCAAGATTGTCTATCAGTTTCATCGTCCCAATTCCAAAAGTTGTCACGTACCGAATTTGCGACACTCCCAGCATGTTGCATCAGTACCAGTTCTTCTACACACTACGCCTTTACTCCTTTGCATTGGACATTTGTGACAGAACAGTGGAAACAACAAATATTTTGGTCAACTCTTTTTGGCTTGAGACTAACTCTGTTTATTTGTTTTAGAAAGCATACTGTTTATTTTGCTTCCTAGTTGATGGTCCAGTTTAGAGACTAATTTATTTATTTCAAGGGCGAGCAACTTATCAAAGTTTAGCTAACGGTTTAACTGATTTGAGTACTTCCTGGATCCTCTTCAAGACTATGTGTAGTAGAAAACAGGAAGTAACAGTAATGAATGATTGCCAGTTCAATGGAATGTTTTCAAAGAAATAGGAGTTTATGAACTTGTTCCTGAATATTCAATTATGTCAACCTGAAATTACCTGCATTCGAAATAGCTTTGAGATATATGGCAGTCCGACGATAAAAGTTTGAGACTATGTATTCAATTGTAACACTTATAACTTTATTGCTTTCCTCAGTTTCCTGGAACACTGTTACATTATTCTGAGCCTTTATCATTGTATTCAAACTTTAAAGACTTGAGACTTGACACTTTGAGGTTGCCTGTTCGGTGCTCATCCGGGAGCCTTGAGACTTGATCTCGAGACTCGACCTCCAAAGACTCTAGAACTTGAACTTGAGACTCAGAGTCAGAATTTTCAAGGTGACGTTGAGGGCTTGACTTTAGACTTTCTGGTAAGACTTGAGACTTGCAGCTAGGGACTGTTGACAACTCTGCCAAATCCTGATGGTTTGTTCTTTTATTCTAACTTCACCTAAAAATGGGAATTCTGGTTGTAATCTGAATTTTTTCCAACCTCAATCAACATTTTCTTGGTTTTTGGCACAATATGCATTCCATGGAGGCCTACCCTTCACTGTTTTACCGTCGGCTGCATTATAACGGCGGTCACAAAAACGCTTCATTTGTGTAGCGCTGCTAGTCGAACTGTACAATATCAGTGGGAATTAGGACCACATGTTCTGAGGCAAGGTCTAACCGTAGTGCACAGCATGGGCGATGCGCTTGACCATGCATGCAGTTTTATTAGGCCAATAAAAATAATTTCATGTTTAGCGTCCCGCCCGCCTCGCTTTTTTGGAGTGTCTTCTGAATTTTTTTTTTTTCTCTCATCAATCCATAACTTATTTTGAAAGTCTAACTCCATGAAGGTCAGTTTGCTCTTGACAGAGGAAACAATTTGAAGCCTGTTTTAGGTTAGTAGACCCTGTAGAACCATTAGGTAAAAAGGATTAAACCCGAGGCCTCCTCCTGAGAAAGGTCAGTGGCAAAAACTCTGCTTCGACCCGCTTCTTTTCCTCTTTTCAAACCTTCTAAGTTCTGGTATTTCTCATGTTGCATTTTCTTTAAGAAATGGTTAATTATGCAATCCTGGTTATGAATTGGCTATAAGTATGAGTTCGAGCTACATGTGGGACACCAATTTAGTATAAACATCTTGATAAGCAATGGTCGGGTCAGCCAACGAAAAACGAAAAACGAAAAAAGGGGGCCGCCGCCTCCTCATTTTTGACAAAGCGGGACGTTAAACATGTTTTTATTTTTCTGCCCTACGGTATGATAAAGCTGCAATGTCTGCGGCAGCTGGGCCTGGGGTATTGAAAAAATAATGTACACACTGACAGTACTTCATGACAGTTATTTTGTGGTGATTTCATGCTATCGATTTTGTGAATTTGTGCCTCGCCGGAATACTGAATATATTTTCAAGTTCCTTCAGGGCTCTGTGCCGTCCGGCGCAGTGCAGGCGTGTGCAGATTTTTCCAGTTGACTTGGTTGTCAGCGATTATCAACGGATGACTCGTTTAAATGATCAGTGGATTCGGTGACTCGGTTATCTGTGATTATGTAGCTGAGTCAAACCGAAACAGAGTCAAACCGGTTTCCATGGTTTAATTGACTAACCGTGCAGCCACAGAATAAGGTCTGGAAGGTATGAGAACTACAGTATTTTTGAAGAAACTTATTTTTACGATAATTTCTTCATAAGCAGATATTCAAATGTCAGAAAATCCACCAAAGTTTATGTTTGTTTTATTCGTCAGTGGCAGCTTTATGGCAGTGGTGCTCTTGAGTCAACATGTTAAGCCTTCCAACTTCATTCTTTATTCCCCCACATTCTAGCAAATTGGATTCAAGTATTGTATCGAAAATAACATAAAGTTATTAAACATTTCAGTGATTTTGCCACTGGTTTCGTGCCTGACTGTAATACATGCAAGTGAACAAATTTAGGCAATCTGGTAGTCCACATCCATAAATCCCTTCAATCAGCTACCTGGCCCACTTCTATATTTTGAGAAGTTCTGGTTGTCCTATGATATTTTTGGGAGTCTCGGACCACCAGACAACTGCTAAATCTGTCACTGCATGCCATGATTCTTGATCACACCTGTTTCGATTCTCTTTTCCTCAACCAACTCTTTCCTCAATGGAAAATTTTAGCAAGGCAGGTACTCTCCACTCGTAAGCATGATCATACTGCCCTGGTTTAAAATAGGGAACAAAGAGTATTTGCAACCTGCAGGGTTGTGAGAGTACAGTGTACCATCCAGGGTTCACAATAAGTGGGGCCCCGGGCTATAAGCCCCCTAAAATACATCACAGTGTTGAATGATGGGATGCTTTCTGATCTCACACAATACATGTATGTAAAAACATTGAAGGCCTCTAACTTTGTAATGACAAAGTTGTATTGAAGCCAGGTTTGGGCTGACACTTCTGGGATTTTCCTTAGCTAAAACTATTTCAGCCTCTTTATTAATGATCGGCCATCTGTCTGTCAATGGTATTATTTTTTGGCCTCACCGTGCCTACTCAGTCAACTTTCTTCTTTGTTCTTGCCAGCCACACTTCCTCTCTCTCCCTACAGACGGCATTCTACGGGTTGCGCGAAAGACACCTCGACGATTGCCCATTATGGCGAGGTGATTGGCTGGAGACAGGACAGTTTCCGGTAAGGGGGAGGTCCCAGGGAGGGGTGAGGACTCTTTGAAGGAGGATGTTGGACCTACAGGCCACTCTTGAGTTTGGGTGGAGCTCAGTAATTTCCACAACATTGACTTGTTCAGCGGGGGGTGAGTACTGAGTATATACTGCTGCTGCTTCCTTTACCTTGCATTCTTATCTCCTCTCACTAAGACTAAAATATACGGTTTCCCCACTTTATACCAATACCTAATACTGTTTGCAGAGAGTGCCCTCTGAAAGGTATAGTACACCGGCGCATCGTGTCAATATCTTCCCCTCAACGATTTCATAATCATAATTCAGTAGAAATATACAAAAGTGTGAACACATACCTGATTTCAAACTGAAAAATATAATCAGAGCTTGGTGTGAAATATACAGCTCTGGTAATAGAGATGGTATCCAGGTTTGTTATAACTTGTCAGAATGGGACTCGATAGGGGGGCACTGTGTGCTATGATTTTGGTATTAGTATCCCAAATTGAAATTTCGTGGTGAACCCACACTTCTGTTAAAGGCGTTGTAAGTTTTGTCCTCTCTTCACACTCATGTATTTGAGTGATGTATGTCGGGGTGGCACAACCTTCTCTTATCTACCTCTTGCTTTCAAGCACCTGGGAATCTGATTAGATATCTGGAGATTAGTGGCCCATACCGTCCCCCCTCTGTCAGGTTTCTGAGAGGGCGGGGCACATGTACTACTAGCAGGCCATTCCACTGTGGGCACGTTATAAGCAGTAGTTGAAATACACACATCGTTCAAAAAAGCTGGTGTATCATTGGGAAATGCTCTTCGAATGAGCAAGTTTGCTACAGACACTCTCGAAAGGTGTAGTCAGTCAGTTTGTACAAAAACAAACACAGCATACAGGTTTTCCACGATTCCTCCCCAAATTGCTACACAACTCGAGTGCCCAGTACTATTTTAAATGCTGAATACACAGTATTTAAAGCACATGCATGTATCCTATTAGTTTATTCTGCCATCGTGCCGCTTACTCTCAAATCCCCTGGTTGTGACGTAGATAAAAAACATGAAGTTCCACCACCACTCTCCCCCTTCCCCGGGTGGGAGGTCAAGCATTGAATTAGCTGGAGTTGCATCTGTCTTTTGTACACAAAACTTCAGACCTCATACAGGTTTTCCAAATTGCTGGGGGCTGGGTGGAATGTTGCCTAGAAGGGGGGAAGGGGGAAAGGGGGGGGGGGGTGGCCAACTTAATGTAGGGGCACTCTCCCATACCACTACCATGGTGCCAAGGGTGTGAACATAGGTTAAGTGTATAGCCAATTTGTATCCAGTATGAGCTGGTTCGCATTCAGTGTATACAGCTGTTTTACCTGTATACTGGTCCCCTCCTTACAGACACGTTAGAGGATTAGTCAGTATTTTGAAGGGTTCTAGATAACAACACATACAGGAAAATGCACCCAAATGTAGAGTAGAATGTGTAAAAGTACATTATAGATCAATCAACAAATGATGCATCAAACAAAGATTTCAAGAATTCCCAGGCCCTCACGTCAGTGACATCCCGTCCTAGAATGCCTGAAGCCTGGATGCTCGGGACACTTTTCCAACTCAAATTTGGGCCATGCCCCTTACAGTGAAAGTTAGCCAATTAGGTAGCCTTGCCTAAGTCATATAATTGTGACACTATGTGGCTGGAGTGAAGTTCTGATGATCAAACCTTGGTGAAATTTCTCGAGACTTACAAGCCGTATTCATTCCCATTCAAGGTTAAAACTTTCAGACAGTGACCGAGCCTGAACTCTTCCATTCTGCTTCTGTTAGTGTAAAGTGCTAACTTGTAATTGGCCCATTTTGGAGGATAATAATTCATTCCATCATAAGTCCGTGGGATTTAGGGCTGTCCCGTTTAACCGTTTAAAAGAAACGATCGGCCGTTTAAATGGTGCTGAATATGACTAGAGTTTAAGGAATTTGTTTAGGTTAGCTTTGTGAGCGGAATTCGGTTCAGGCGCCACAAGAAATTTCAAGTTGACATAATCACGCGAGGCAACTGAAGAATAACACACGATCACTGGGTGATTTATATCGTTGAATATCGTTGAATAACTGCCATGGCATGTACAATAAACACCGCACCTTGGGCTTCAAGAGAGGACTTAGGAAGAAAGTGACATAATCACGCGAGGCAACTGAAGAATTAGACACAGATCACTGGGTGATTGGTCCATCCGTACAATAGTCAATTTAGTGTTGCATCAACGACTAATGGCAGACCCTCGCTGGGTGGTGAATGTTGGCCACTATCACAATCAAGGTTCCTTTTACCACACCTTCACAAAAGCGAATGACAAAATAGCGAGGGTCGAACGTAAACTGGAAACTATCAATAATGAATCCGAGCGCTAAAATCAGGTTTTCATCTCCAGAATCCTTTAGACTACTTACTAATAGTTCTTTAGAACTTCGACTGGACACTCAGAAACTACTGTCGGCTGCAGTATCCCAATATCAATTCTTCACCATCCCCAGGAACTGGAAAGTTAAACCTGTTAGAAATCAGACCTATAATTTATAGATTATCACTACTGAATCATCATTCTGGTGCCTACTCGGTGCTGGAAGTCTGTACAGCGTAAGCGGCCTGGGTTCACTCAATCTACAACAATTATAAAGCCGGGCCTATGTCAACCAGTCCCAGTCATATGCGCTTGGCTCACGAAAATGGCCGCCATGCTCGCTTTCTCACATGGGCAATAAACTGGGATCTTGTTCGCTAAATTGTGGGGACGTAGACAGGGCAATAAAACACTCAATTTCGAGCGATATGTCAATCACTGCTGAAGGACCGGCATAATAGGCTACTGGAGTACGTTCGTTTAATGTTACTAGCCCACATAGGCTATGTGATTTTATAGCTCAGTTTATTGCAACGTACCTCGCGGAGAAAAGGGCTATCCAGAAGGCCGTGTGTTGCCACAACCGTACATAAAAACGACTTGAAGATGAAAGACAAAAAAGCCCCAGTAGACATAACAAGAGCTTCATTTTATTACGGCAATCTTTTCCTTAGGCAAAAATTATTACAAGTACCATTGCCAATTAATCGGAAAGTTATTATGGAAATATTCATTTTCAATTCCCTCAAAATCCAGCGATGTCCATCGTGTCCATCCAGGCTGACTGCCTTGGGTCTTCTTTTTTCACTTACCATTGTAACCGATATTATATGGATAGTCCAACAGCACCTTTTTTTCAGCGGAGGGGTGCTAATTCTATCATTCGAATTGGTTACCTGAACCAATATCGGCTTGCTAAAAAGAAAAATTGTGCAGGATTAGCAGCTGAGTGGATTGCTCCTGGAAATGTTGTTCTCTCTAGATGTGAATGCGTGCAAGAACAGCTTGATTTATTTTCAGAACAAGGGCGCATTATCATTAGTGGTGGGTTCATTTTTCTTCTGGGAGTTGGGGCTCCGGGGTCGTTTATGAGGATTGTCCTTCCGGACCCTTATTCAATAAACTAAACTAAACTAAGCTGTGTGAGCAAATCTTCTCGTATCCCACTGGTTCAAAAAAGTGTTCTATGCAGTTAGCGTATTTATGGGCTTGGGGAACTCTGTGAAAGAACTCCGAGGTTCTGTGTGACGTTTAAACGGTAAACAAACGTTTAATACGGCCGTTAACGTTTAGCTGATTAACGAAAATTGTCAGCCAAGTGGGAGTGTTCCATAGCCGTGTTGCAATTGGTGACATTTAACCAAAAACATGGTGCCCAAGACTATGCAGGTATTCCGGGCTATCTGCCGTCGTTTATGTGGGAAGGCACCACTGGGTGTAAGGGATGATAAGGAACGACATACATGCAGTTCTAGACCTTCGATGATAAAAAAAAGGAAACTTTTGGTTAGCAACTGGGAGGAAATTGAAGCAGTTTTTCACCGTATTATATACTGCATTCCTTCTAAATTCTGCCGGGTGTTAGTACCTATGAGTGGAGGCCTTCCTGATCATGGGTCGTTGCATGTTTTACTGAACTTACCGGTACATGTTCCGCACTGATTCTGTCCAGAGGGTCTTTCACTTTGAGTTTAATTAATGCAATAGCAGGATGGCCAGTGCCCAATTCCACCACTTTTAATTGATCAGCGGAAGCCTGTGCTCACATGACCAATTTGTAACTGCAATATTTTGGGTTCAGTTGTGATAGGAAGCAAATAAAATAAGAGAGCTAATACAGTTCACATCTCTTCATGCCTACACGTGATTATTAAAATGGCCACTTGCCTGACCAACTAATCCACTAACTATTCCACAGCTCAGCAACTGAAATTTGAAACTAAAAAATAAATATTCTCACCAAGAAGCCCCGAATAATTTTCATATTCGATTTGTCTATGTTTGTTTTTAATTGAAAATATATTTTAATGCGGTATATCAAAAATGTAATTTGATAGTATTTCCCTAATTGGCTAACAAACTTGAGGGCACAATATAACATATCAAGTTTGCTGTGTCGTTCAATTTTATCCTTATTCCTAGTTGGCAGCCCTCATATGTCTTTCTTTTTCCCGAACTTTCCAATACATTGCCTGTTGTGATAATTTGGCTGATTAATAGTAGGTGATAGTGTACGGGTGTAACTCAACACTAAGTTGATTTGCAGAGCTCTCCTGGAACATCACGCTACCAGGATAGTATCTTGGCAAATTTAATGAACATGCTCCGTACTGACAACAAACAAACATTGGGTCGAAGGAAAATTTTCACTTCTTCTCCAGGTCCGTCCTGGAAACAGTGACGTACATTTGTAATTTACATACAGCAGTGTATTTCATGCATACTACATATACTAACTTAGTAAGGTTCTGTGCTATTTGTTTGTCCTGTCAAGTGACCTGGAGCTGAGTCACCAGCTTTCTCTTTCCATTACTTGAAAGATCCCACTGGTAATATTTAATTAATTATTCATCATTATTATGAACATCGATTCTCAAGCATAAGATATTATAATGTACCGTACCATAATTTTTATTGCCAATGAGTGTAGACTGAGAATAATCACAAGAGATTGCTCTTGACCATGAGTCACAGTCATTATATCCCCGCGACCTGGAAATTGTCCAGGATATTTGTTTTGGGTGTGTATGCCGCCGCTGCCTAATCTTCCCAGGCTCCTCCGCCGCCACCACCGCCGTAAACTTTTGGCGTTGCGTCAATAACTCTCCTAACGCTGTATCACGATCTGACGGAAACTTGGACACATTCCGCCCTAGTGAAATCTCGGATGAGTTTCAAAGTGAGCATCACTGCATTACTGGGGGCCACTAATTGCAATAAAGTTCCGTGAAATTTTCAAGTAGTCGGATTTGAACAAACTTTGTTGGTAGAGACCATAGTTGATCCCGCGAAAAATTGGAGGTCGTTTCAAAGGTCATTGAAGGTCAACATTTTCGACCAATTTATGCCCTTTTCCCAAACTTTGTAAGATTTGAGCGAAACTTGGTGTTATGGACTATAGTTGATCGCGACAAATGGAGGTCTTTCTTTAAGGTCTCTGGAGGTCGAATTTGTGAAATTTATGCCATTTTCCGAACTTTCTCAGATTTGAATGAAACTTGGTGGATGGAGGCTACATTGTTCCTCACAAAGTTAGAAGTCATTTCAAAGCCCCATGGGTCAAATTTGCAAAATTCATGTGCCTATTACTTTTTGGATTCACAACAGACTAGGTGGATGAGTTTATCTTGGTTTCTGACCAAAATGGGGGTCTTTTTGGGGTGTTAGATATATCTAAAATCTTCCCAATGATTGCTCAAAAACGCGGGGATATACACGTGGGCGGTTTATAAACCGCCTTCACATGTCTAGTTCTGTGATGGAAACATGTCCATTGACCCATGGACATGTTTGACTTTGTGAAGTGCAAGGTCAAAGGTCATAAAGGGGCAATACAGGCCATTATGTGTAAAAAAAATTTGAAATGTATCTCCTACAAATTTTGGCCGCACAGTGCTGACGTTCAGCCATAGTAACGGGCATAGACCCTACGCAGTTGCTGTCGCGCACTGCATGGAAAGGATGCGTAATTGTGCGGAAAAGTTCATAATTTGCATAGGGAAAAGAATTGTTTTGACCACTGCTTCTTGACGGAATGTCTTTCTCGCGTGAAATTGACATATGTTGTAGACATAAGGATCCTACTCTCTGTGAACTTTCAGCTGTGACTTCCAACACAAAATATTTGATAAAATTGAAGTGGCCTTACGTAACATCAATGGTACTGTTTCTTTGACAATCAGAACACTGTGTTGAGTAACAACACCTTAGTTGCGTGAACATGTCATCTCGATGTGATATCTGTAGTGTGTGCCTAACTTCCCAATGGGAGTTGCACCATGTTCATTGACTGCTGTGGCCTGTTTGACTTTGTGAAGGTCAAGGTTAAAGGTCATTGAAGGAGCAATATAGGCCATTATGTGTAAAATTTCAAAATGTATCTGCTACAGAGTACTTTAGTTATGCTTCAAACTGTGTCTAATGTTCCTTGGGTGGTGCTCCAATTCAGCTGTTCAGCAGATTTTCAGATGCAACGCATATAGTGCTGTAGTTTAAAATAGTTAAGTTGTTGGAACGAAGCATTACGGGACCCCAGAACAGTCTTTCTGTGATGGCTGCTGACCAAACTTGGATTCATTGACCGTTGGGACATCTTTTCTCCTTCACGAGAAACTAAGGCACACCTCAATATCTTACTTTCTGATTCCCTTCTTTTTTGTGACGTGGCTCTGAGGCGTTGCATAGCACTATATACCCTCTTTATTAATATTATTATTATTATCATCTTTGACCCTGCGGAAGGTCGAAGGTCAATAAAGAGGCACATAGGCTACTGTGTGAAAATGTGCCTTCTCATTGGTCATCCTAATTCTTTGATGGATGCTTTTTTGACCCCCCGACAAAAACCCCCCCTGAATAACATAATTTATGCACTGCTAAAAACATTTTGGCCAAGAAGATCAAGGATAAAGGTCATTACAGGGGTAACAATAGGCCATTGTTTCAAACTGCCTTTTTGGCCTGATGACCTTGAACATTTAACATATACTCGACATCCGTTTTGGTGCATTCGTGTGGTTTGATGCTACGCACTATGGCTACCATACCAGGCTACATCTACCAGCCTTCAAAGCCAGCCTTTACGAACCGCTGTTCCAGCAGGCTAAACAGACTTCACATATTCACCTTTTTCCCCGACAACTGGGGAATGGATATTAGATTACAATATCATTGGGACAGATTGACAGCTGTATTTATGGTCAAATTAAAATCATTCAGTAAATCAAAGGGTTATCTGCCATTTATAGTGTATCCTCACATTCAAACAATCAGTGGGCAGAAATGCCAGTCTCATAATTTGACATTACCAGTTCTTGTTGAAGTTTGATTGGAACACAAAAGCACTATCCAGCGAAAGTTGAACTGGTTAGTCGGGCCCCATTCATGTGGCAGACCTGTGCCAATTAGTTTAGTTTAGTTTTAGTGAATAAGGGTCAGGAAGGACAAAATCCTCATAAACGACCCCGGAGCCACAACATCCCAGAAAAGAAAAATGAACCAAACCACTAAATAATCGCCCGTGATTCCTGAAAAATAAATCAGACTGTTCTTGAACGCATTCACACGCTTAGAGAGAACAACATTTTCAGGGAGACAATTCCACGCATTGATCACTCTCGGCGAGAAGAAATATTTACGAATGTCCGTTCTGCAGCGCTTGCCACGAAGCTTGAGACAGTGGATTCTATTTGCAGTAACATTGGAAACTTCAAAGAAGTAGTGGAAGGACAGGCCATCGAGTCCATGGACAATTTGAAAACCTGGATCAAGTCAAACCCACCCACCCCCCCTAATGGTTGCCTCAGCTCCATGGTATTAGACCATAACGCCTTAATCCTTTCTTCGTAGGATAAATTTTTCAGACAGTCAATCATTCTAGTTGCCCTATGCTGAACGTTTTCAATAACCTGCTTGTCTTTTGCAAAGTAGGGATTCCACACTTGTATTTTTCGGCTCAATCGGAGGATGTGTTGGAGAAAGCTAATGCATTGAATGCGGAAATCTGCAGCAGTGAACATGAAACCATAATATGGATGTGGACTGAGCACTTGCCTACAGTATTGTATGTCGCACCCCCTATACCCCTGACATGCTTAGTCATTGTCAAAGGTGTGTCATACAATTCTTGTACAGTGACTCACCCTTCAGTCACTTTGATGACTCACAATTCCTTAGAAATGACCCACGAGTCATCCCGAGACGTGACATGCACATGGGAGTCACTGTGGAGTTGGCATGACTCACGCACCCCCCTGGACTGACCATTCCCAGGGTATTTGGGGTGTGTCATGCAATTGACTAGTGCAATATTAAAGCACAAACATCTTGTCAGCATATGACCCGTTGTCAATGTATGAAGTACACCAGAGTCAATGTCAACACTGCACGCACAGCTTTAAGGTACATGTATTCTGTGGCAGTTTTTGCAGAAAAAGATCATGGTCATGTAAATATGACTTAACCAAACCCAAAGACGAAATTTTAGCCAATCCGAGTCCGCCAATAAGACACAATCAGCTATTGCAAGATTTGCCTCATGACATCATGGGGGGACACAAGTCCCTTGTATTACCTAGTCATAGTAAAATATGCACTTTTGAATGAGCTTCGTTCCCCCTGTGAGTAATTGATTCCTCAAATTCATCAAAAGTAAATTGAAGTAATTCAACAAGACCCAATGTGCTGGGAACTTCAAATTTGGGGTTGTAGTTTCATGTGTCCTCTTTTACAGTGCTAGTTGAAGGAAAATCGTTATATACACATGACCACTGGTTGTTAAAAGGTTCCTCTGGTCCTGTTAACAGGTTCTATCCCATGTGCGTCTCCAGCTCAAGTCCTCTACCAAGTCACTTACAGTATGAAGTCACCCTGCCCAGATACTTTGGTAAGGTTCAGTTTTAATTTTCAAGGCCTGCACATCGTCCAAACTTGTGTGTCTGGCTGAAATAATAAGATCTATAGTGCTGGCTCTACTACTGTCCTTTCTTATAAACCTTCACTCGCAATGTCCTAGCCTATTGTGCTCCCGGACTTGGCACATTCTTTCAGCCAGAGTTGCCCAGCCCGGCAGTCCTATATTGCCGGACTTCTCGTTCACAAGTGCCCCATTTGGGCATAAAAGAGTTCCATGATTTGTTCTGCTTTTCTCGACATAATTTGTCATCCCAAACTGTTTGGTTGAAATAACACATGAAACAAACACTCAAACAGCTCATTGTGTTCCTTACAGTTACAGTCCAAACTGTATCTTTGCATTATGTGTGTTTTGTCTGTGTGTGTCGAACATGTCTGTAGTGCATTCTCTCTTAAAATTGACTCTGGTAATATGCGATATACCTGGGGTCCCGCGGTCATGTAAACCTGGAATATCAGGAATTTCATCATACGAAATACAGGCCTGGATAAGTTTTGAAATTCAGTTGTGTCGTTGAGTCCCGGACATTTTTATGAATTGATGATGTACTTTCTCACAGCTGTTTGCTGTTTTTGCTTCGCTTTTTTGATGTTCAGTTGAGAATTTGTGCAAGATGTCACAGAGAACGTCATGGATTACCTCTCGTCATGAAAAAGTTATGGAGGAGTCATGGTCAGATCGCCCGATACTGCAGGAACCCTAGATATACTTCTGTGTTTTACATCAGGTCAGGAGAACATATGTTAACCCTCTTAGTCCTCAGTAATTTCTGAGGAGACGGACGTGTCACTGCACGCTCCTCGGGCCTCGAGGCGTTAATCACATGACCAAAACATCAAAGATATATCTCCACAGACATCCTTCCCTGTCCCTCCTCGCTGGCAGTTGGCCACCCAAAATGGCAGCCACATCCAGTGAAGCTCATACAGTGGAGGAGCCCTTGAAGTGACGTAACCCTGCGAGCGTGCACCTTCCCCTTCCATTCCCAGTTATTTCTGAGATTATTTCTGAGGTGGAGGTGTCACTGTTGCGCGTGTTACAGCACTCCTCTGGCCCAAGGGTTTCATCAAGGAGATGTTGCATGTCTGCAATTTGAAATGCCTCACATCACATCGTCTGCTTTCAATACTCTGTTTTCCCCCCACATCGTTAGGCCCCGGATTGCTTTCCTCTGCGAATTGTTGACGGTGGAAGAACACACAAGATAATTCGAGAGAAATATTATGACCACATAACACATCTATAAAAACGATTATTAGTGACCAGCAAACTCCTATTGACCTCCTACCTAGGCTCTCCTGTGATTGGTTTCAGGAGGAATTAACCACGACCACCAAAGTACCAAGAGTCGCTAGTAAAAATAAGAATTACTTGCCATAACGTTTTAGTAGCCATCTTGTTACTTTGTTTGATTGCTGGAATGATTCAGTGGAGGAGTGGGACCGACGGTGTCAGTGGTGGAAACTGATTAATTTTTCAGAATTTTGCTAATCTTTGTTGTGATTTGCCAATTTTCACATACACCCCGGGCTTGGGAACTTCCTGTGCCGCTGGTACGTAGGGCTACCGTCTCATGCCCTATGGCTACCGCAGTCTGTACCCATGTAATATGTACAAGAAGGCATTTTGTTCCAAATATCATTCCACAAAGGAAACGTGGTAAGAAATACAGTGACTTCCAATTTTGGGGCAGGAGGTTGTACTATCCTGGTTCCCACCCCCCCCCCCCCCTTGAGTGGAATATATCAAGAGGGTATCAGTGAGGTTTATACAAGCAAACATTCCGTAGTTGCAGCATCAGGATGTTTTTGCAGCATTAGGTTGCTTACTTGCAGTGGATGTGAGCGAGGTTCTTGGTCTTCACTCCATGGTTCCACTGTTAGAGCAATGGACTGGGTTTTGTTTTCTGCAATTCCTAATCCTGAGAATGCGGATGCAAGCCTGGAAAAAGAGAAGGGCGAAGGGGTTGCCACTTGGCAACCCGGGATATGTGAAAATGCCAGACACCGGCTAGCATATAGAGGTGCATGGTTATAAGGGTAGGTATTCCTATTCACAGATTCACAACTCGTACTGTTTTGTAGAAAGTCTTGCCTCACATGGGCGATAAGGGCATGTTATCAGTGTCCTGGCAGTATGGCGACTCAATGGCAACTTTTTATTCCCCTGAAAGGAGGCATACAAAAATATACTTGTTTTTCTAAACAGGGGCCAGGAATGTGCTTACCCCCCTCTCATTAAGACAGAACCGGAATCTCCAGACATTCCAGATTCTGTAAAAGACGAGGAAGCAGAGATTGGGGATTTCTTCATCTTCAAGTTCTACGTCCTTGTTGACAGTAAGAAGGTGAGTACTGGCACTACCTCTGATTTGGCCTTTTGCTGGATCTACGTCCTGTTGACCATAAGGTGAGTACGGCACTACCTCTGATTATGGCCTTTGGCTGGGTCTACGTCCTTGTTGACAGTAAGAAGGTGAGTACCGGCACTACCTCTGATTATGGTCTTTTGCTGGGTCTATTATTCCTTGCGACATTAAGAAGGGGTGAGTACTGGCACGACCTCTGATTATTGGGCTTTGACTGGGTCTACGTCCTTGTTGACAGGTAAGAAGTGAGTACTGGCACTTTACCCTCCTGATTATGGCCTTTGGCTGGGTCCTACGTCCTTGTCCGACAGTAAGAAGGTGAGTACTGGCACTAACCTCTATATGGCCTTTGGCTGGGTTCTTGTCCTTGTTTGACCGTAAGAAGCGTGAGTACTAGGCCACTTCCCCTCTGATTATGCCTTTTGCTGGGCTACGTCTTTTGACAGTGAAGGTTGAGTAATGACACTACCTCTTATTATGGCCTTTTGCTGGTCTAATACGTCCTTGTTGACAGTAAGAAGGTGAGTACCGGCACTACCTCTGATTATGGCCTTTGGCTGGGTCTTCGTCCTTGTGAAGTAAGAATGGGTAGATACCTGGCACTCCTCTGTTATGGCCTTTGGCTTGGTCTACTCTTTGTCAACAGTAGAAGGTAGTACTGACCTCTGATTATGGTCCTTTGGCTGGGTCTCGTCCCTTGTCGGACTATTAAGACGGTGCGTACCCGCAATACCTCTGAATTTGGCCTTTTGCTGGGTTGACGTCTTGTTGAGAGTAAGAAGGTGAGTACTCCCTCTGATTATGGCCTTGTGGCGGTCACGTCCTTTTTGAACGTTAGAAGGGTGAGTCCCCGGCACTACCTCTTATTATGGGCCTTTTTGCGGGTCTACGTCCTTGTTGAGAGTAAGCGGTGAGTCCCACCGGGCATTCAACCTCTGTTATGGCTTTGGCTGGGTCTGACGTCCTTGTTGCCAGAGTAAGAAGGTGGTATCTCCCTCTGATTATGGCTTTGGCTGGGTCTACTCCTTGTCGACATAACAAGGTGAGTACTGGCACTCTCTGATTAGGCCTTGGCTGGGTCCTCCGTCCTTTGACCGTAAGAAGGTGAGTACTGCCACTACTCTGATTATGGCCTTTTGCTGGGTCTACGTCGTTGTTGACCGTAAGAAGGTGAGTACTGACACTACCTCTGCTTATGGCCTTTGGCTGGTTACGGTCCTTGTGAGTAAGAAGGTGAGTACCGGCACTACCTCTGATTATGGTCTTTGGCTGGGTCTTTCGTCCTGTTGAAGTAAGAAGGGGAGTACTGGCACTACCTCTGATTATGGCCTTTGGCTGGGTTACGTCTTGTCACCAGTAGAAGTGATACTACCTCTGATTATGGCCTTTTGCTGGGTCTACGTCCTGTCGACAGTAAGAAGGTGAGTACCGGCACTACCTCTGATTATGGCCTTTGGCTGGGTCCTACGTCCTTGTTGAGAATAGAAGGTGAGTTACCCCTCGATTATGGCCTTTGGCTGGGTCTACCGTCCTTGTTGACAGTTAGAAGGTGAGTACCGGCACTACCTCTGATTATGGCCTTTGCTGGGTCTACGTCCTTGTTGCGAGTAAGAAGGTGAGTACCGGCACTACCTCTGATTATGGTCTTTTGCTGGGTCTACGTCCTTTTTGAGAGTAAGAAGGTGAGTACTCCCTCTGATTATGGCCTTTGGCTGGGTCTACGTCCTTGTCGACAGTAAGAGGTGAGTAACTGGCACTACCTCTGATTATGGCCTTTTGCTGCGGGTAAACCCCTAAGGGGGTAGTCATCTGGTATCTGTCGCGATAACAGCAAAGACTTTATCCCAATAACCAACTAAGGTTGGGCAATTCATTCAAAGCCTTGTTACAGAACAAACTCGTATCATGGTGAAAATTGCCCTTTGACGATTTCTGCTTTTTGCATTTGGGGCTCTCTTTGAAGAATTGCCTAATTGGGAGAGTACACTTCTTCTCTATGCCCTCACCACTAACCGCCCCCCCCCCCACCAGAGTGCTGCCTGAAATGCGGTTCAGACAGCCAGGCCACATTGCCTGAATCACCGCAGGTGAGCTCTGGCCGAGGTGTCCAGAACATAACTCCCCCCCCCCTCCCCTCAGTAGGGGGGGGGCACTGCAATAGCTCTTAACTTTTCCCCATTCAGAAGGTTATGTCCGATCCGGCACCCCATAATAAAATGGAGGAGGGGGATTTGCCTTGACAGATTGCCTGCAGTGCCTGTCACAAACATTCGCGAAAACACTGCTAAACATGCTTCTTCGGGAGCTTGGCTTTATAATCTTTGTCCCGATGCACTTTCTGTGGAATTTGTTCTCAGCTTGAAATATTGTTACCAACGACCGGCGGACCACGTTTTTTTTGAAGGGGGTGGGCTCCCTAGCAATTATTCATATCTTCGATTAGATTCAGTCTGAGACAGATGACTCATCAGTGTGTTTCGCTCACTTCTCCACCGAGACCTCTCGCGCATCGTAGTGTGTGTGCTGCTCTCTCTCTCTCCCTTCTACTGTTACTTCTTTGAACCCAGCTCGCAGAGATAAAATCTCTAACTGCCACCTCTTTCTGCCGGCCAGCTCCTGTTACTATAGGCAACATAGATATGCTGTTTTGCAACTCTTTTTCCCATGTCCTGCCTTATCATCCAGATCTTTCTCTTGCCTGTCATCCTCCTATGAAAGCCGAGAGAATATCATAAATGCACCGTTTGTACCGTGGCATACTCCAATCCAGGAAATCTAGAGAAGGATGGCAGTCTATGGCAATCCATGGCAGGTGGCAATGTTGTGGGTATGAGTTTTTTTGATTCCTTGCCGAAGTAGAGGAATCTATGCCAGTCACGTTGTTGTGGTGTTGTTGTGTGTGTGTGTGTGTGGTGTTGTTGTGTGTCGTGTGTTTGTGTGTGTGTGTGTGTGTGTGTGGGTGTGTTGTGTGTGTGTTGTGTGTTGTGATGCACGCCCCAGCTTGTAAACACGATAACTTGATCAGGTCTGTGTATGTCAGGGCTCATACTTGGTATTTGGTTCCCCCCCATGACTGAGTACATGAACCCTATTGTTTTTGGCTCCCGGTCAGAGTCATGCTGAGGTCACCATAGGTCAAAGTCTGGTAAATCTTGTTAACACGCTTAGTCCAGAATTGTTGGTCTGATCAAGTTGAATTTGGGTGTATAGCTTTCCTATGGGGAGTACAGGAACCCTGTTTTTGGGTACAGGTCGGGAGTGACTTTTGGACGAAATAAAAAATTTGGCAAATTTCAATATTTGGCCAATTTTGGGGGCTTGTAACACGATAACTCACCCCCCCGGATGGATGAAGTCATACTTTGTATGTGTGTTTCCCCAGATAGTCATGAACCCTATTGTTTTTGGGTCAGTCCGCGGTTATTTGAGGTTCACCAGAGGTCAAAGTCCTGAAAACCTTGTAAACACGATAAGGTCCAGAATGGTTGTCTGATAAGTTGAAATTAGGTGTATAGCTCCCTTATCCTTATTGGTAGTATACCGGAACCCTATTGTTTTTGGTCAGGTCAGATGTCATCTGGGGTCACCAAGGTCAAAGTCTAAAACCTTGTAAACACGATAAGTCTCGAATGGTTGGTCTGATCAAGTTGAAAATTGGCGTGTATATCTTTCGATATGGGGGTACAGGCCCCTATTTTTTTGGTTCAGGGTCGGGAGTGGAATTTTGGTCGAAATAGAAAAATTTGTACATTTCAATATTTGGCCAATTTTGGCTTGTAAACCACGATAACTCGACCCCACCTGTCGGATGGATGAAGCGCAATAAACCTTGTATGATTTGTTCCCCCTATGATGAGTTACATGAACCCTATTGTTTTGGGGTCAGGTCGAGGTTATTTGAGGGTACCAGAGGTCAAAGTCTGAAAACCTTGTAACACATAATCCAGAATGGTTGGTCTGATCAAGTTGAATTAGGTGTACAGTCTTCTTATGGTGAGTACAGGAACCTATTGTTTTTTGGTCTGCAGGGTCAGGTGAATTTTGGTCGAAATAAAATTTTGCGAAACTTCGATATTTTGGCCAATTTCGGCTTGTAAATCAACGATAACTCGACCCACCTGTATGGATGAACTCATTACTTGGTATGGTGTTTTCCTCATGATGATTACATGCAACCCTTTGTTTTTGGGGTCCGGTCAGAGGTCAATCTGAGGTCACCACAGAGGTCAAAGTCCTGAAAACCGTTGTAACCCGATAGTCCAGAATGGTTGGTCTGATCAAGTTAAATTAGGTGTAAAGCTTTCTTATAGGAGTACAGGAACCCTATTGTTTTTTTTTCAGGAGGAGTAATTTTGATTCGAAATAAGAAAATTTGCTGAAAATTTGAAATATTTGAGCCACATTTTGGCTGTAAACATGATAAGTTGACCCCACTGGATGGATGAAGCTATCCTTGGTATGTTTGTTCCCCAGATGAGTTACATGAACCCTTATTGTTTTGGTGTCCGGTCGAGTCATCTTAGGTCACCAGAGCACAGTCTGAAACCTGTAAACACGATAAGGCCGAATGGTTTGGTCTGATCAAGTTGAAATAGGTGTAAAGCTTTTTTATAGGGAGTACAGGAACCCTATTGTTTTTGGTTTCAGGTCAGGAGTGAATTTTGATCGAAAATAGAAAATTTGTGAAAATGTGATAGTTTAGCCAATTTGGCTGTAACATGATAAGTTGACCCCACCGATGGATGAAGCTCATACTTGGTATGTTTGTTCCCTATGAATGAGTATATGAACCCTATTGTTTTGGGGTCAGGTCAGAGAGTCCATCTGAAGGTCACCAGAGTTCAACGTCTGAAAACCTTGTAACACGCTAAGCCCAGACGTTGGTCTGAGTAGGTTGAAATTAGGTGTGTATCTTCCTTATGGGGAGTACATGAACCCTATTGTTTTTGGTGAAGGGCGGGATGAATAGGCTCATACTTGGTTTGTGTATTCCCCATGATGAACGTACTAACCCTATTGTTTTGGGGTCAGGTCGAGGTCTCTAAGGTTACCAAGTTCAAAGTCTGAAAACCTTGAAATTTAGTGTGGTGCTTTTCTCACCAGGTACAGGAACACTATAGTTGGTTGGTAAACGATAGGAAATTTGTCAGTTATGTTGGTACGTTGCCTATAATGAGCGTTGGTTCTATCTCCGTGTGTCTGGCTATGAGGGTTTGACGAAACAGTCAGATCACTCACACCTTGTTGGCTTTCTGGTTTGTCATGTTGACCCAACCAATGCAGTCTTGGGGATTATCACAGGGTCCCTGGGTAGTGAGAAGACTAGAACCTATGGTCATAGTCTTATAAGTATAATTATTTATAGTATAGGATGCAAGAATTATTGTGCTCACAGATGGGGGTGTGCCTTCTGAGGCCCTTTCGCACACTTGGTCAAAGTCGACTGTGACCCACCATGGCAAATCAACTATATGTAGGCCAAGGAGAATCGATTTACAGCCATTTTATGTTTTCTGATTTTGTTTGTTGTTACTTATCCTTCAAACATGGCCATTCAAACCCAAATTAGAGGTGCCCTTACAATTCACTACGGCAGACCTCAGTGGTAAAGGATTATTTACTTGCGATGGACTGACCCCAACACTGTTTTATGATAGCGTGAGGTGATCATAATATCCTTAGTAACTGTTATAATCCTTTCAAACACCACTTCTCTCTGCAGAGGTGGATTTTTGGAAATCTCGCCTAATGTTGAACATACCCATGATTTGAATATTGAAATTACGCTTTCACAGCTGCTTTGCACAGTACTGTAATCTCTATATGGCAGACATAACAATATACCCGATCCCTCATGGTGGATCACAATTATTCGAGAGAATCCCACGCCTCCTGCACATGGGCAGAGATGGAGAGGGCCCGCATTCTACGCAGGGAGCCATTATCAATTACCTGGTATCGATGTTGCTGTGGGCTGCCAGTCATGCCGGAAGTGCGACAGGTCACCCAAAGTGGCGTGAATTAGGCTTATGATTCGTGATGAGTACCAGAGTACCTTCGAGGGGAAGGGAATGTTATGGGTTGTTTCATCATGTGGACGCTAAGAACACCTTATCTCTCCTTCTCGCCTCCTCAGATTGCTGAGAGTCTAGCTGAGGCTGAGCTTCAACCTACAAGTAAGACCACACTTTAGGACCAGCGAGGATCCGTACCGTCATTGAATCACTGGGGGAGACGGGCTGGGATTCCATGATGCGTGTCGGGGCTGCATGTGAAATTTTTACAAAAAATGAATGGTTTGTTTTCAGAACAGAAAACACGTAATCTATGTGAGATGCAGCAGCCTATGCATATTGGTGTTGCTCGGCTTTTTAAGGAGATATTCCTAAAATTCATCCGCTAGCATATGCATCCGTATACGCCTGGGTACATGTGCTTATTTCGGCCTAATTTAGTGTTGGTCTGCATTCATCCATAATTTTTTGCCTCTGTGGAACCATATCTATCTTTCTTTGCAAACAAATTAGGACATAAATTCAAACGCTAGCCCCTGCTCAGTTCATGTACATTGGCGTTTTTTCACATGCGTACCGGACCCGCATACGCATCTATAGGATCCCAGCCTAGAGAGGCAGTCTAGGTCTTCGCAGCCTGAAAGCCTGTCCTAAGCCTGAAGGACAACTGCAGGATTAATTTTTGAGTGGGAATTATATCTGAAGAAACTAAATATGTTGGTCCAAACCCGACATTCACATGATGTTCTGTTATGGAGTTAGAGGTCTTTGAAGTTGTGCGTGTGGATTGTGCAAGGTCAGAAAGCAGCCCCTCATGCAATGTAAAACTAGACATGTGTAGGAGGGTAAAACGCCCACGTGTATACCCGCTTTGAGCAATCATTGAGAAGAAGTATCTAACACCCCATTAAGACCTCCATTTTGGTCAGAAACCAAGATAAACTTCATTTTGTTGTCTCCATTAGTTAAGACCCTCACAATTTGACCCACGATGGCCTTGGAATGACTTCTAACTTTGTCAGGAACAAATGTAGCCCCCATCCACCAAGTTTCGTTCAAATCTGACAAAGTTTGGAGAATCGCATGAATTGCGGCGAATTTGACCTCGGTGACCTTGACATGACCTTCACATTTTTCGGGATACTTACTCCCTACCTCCAAGTTTTGTTCAAATCTGACAAAGTTTGGAAAATCACATAAATTTCGCAATTTGACCTCCGATGACCTTGAAATGAGCTCCACATTTTTCAAGCTCAACTATAGTCCCTACCCACCAAGTTTTCGTTCAAATCTGACCAACTTGGAAATTTTGCGTAAATTATGCAAATTAGCGGCCCGCAGCATTGCAGTGTTGCCCACTTTCGAACTCATCCAAGATTTCACTGGGGCGACATCTTGGGTGACCTAAGTTTCAGATCAATCGTTTTGATAAAGCGTTAAAAGGTTATTGCGATAATGCTAAGTTTCCGGCGGCGGCGGCGGAGCCTGGGACTGGCGGCGGCGGCGGCGCCATGGCACACACCCAAAACCATAAGATCCCAGAACAATTTCCAGTGTCGCGGGATATTAATGATGTCTTACTTGCACAGCCCTGTCTGCAAAAATTCTCTGTTTTCTATCAAAATTCACAAGGTAATTTCGCTTCTGTTTACTACTTCTTACGGTCAAGCTGGCTCAGACATTCTTTTGATGAGGAAGAACTGACTCCCAAACTCAGCCGTTCTTCTGATAAGAAAGTACTAACTCCCAAACTCATTCCCTGACTGTTTCCCTTACTGACTATCTTCCTGACCAATCAGTCACCCCTCCGGACCCCTGATCCAACCCTTGACTACCCTTCTCCACAGAGTAACTCGAGCACCTCACTTGCTCAGTCATCCTTCTGCTCAACCTCCACTCATCCCCTTACTCGCTCGCTCATCTTCCACATCCAACGTTTGCTTTCTCTTCGTGAACAATATCGGTTACGGCACCTTATCCTTCCAGCTTTCATATCTGTTTTGCTGTCAATTGGGAGGTGACCTGTTTATTGATATTTCATCCCGTGCTGTATTTTTGGGACCTTGAATTCTGCCGACGCTGTAATGCTGGTGACCTCCGTGTATGACCCTGTGTACAATTATATGCTAAGGTTGAGTGGTGTTTTCTATGCAGTTACCATCGCATGGCTATTGAGATGAATACTACGGTAGAATAGGAAGGTATGTATGAAAGACACTACAAAAAAAATTTGTCACTCATTCAGCAATTATCACATTGCTAGGAGTCTCCAAAGAATACCATGCATACATTACATTTTGGGTGAGTGGATAATTTTATATTGATTTTATGATAAATGTTCTATGAACATCAACATTGTGTGAAAGGAAGTAAATGTTAAAACCCTGGCCAATAGAAGAAGCTTGCTCAACACAAAAACAAACAAACCGATCCCATGACAACAGCAGGAGACTCTCAAAATAGGAATTAATGAATGAGTGTTCATAGCAACCCTCTTTCAAGAGGGTGTTACTTTGAATTCACAATTTACATGAGTCACAAATTCAGATGGAAGTGGCAACACAACCCTTCCAGTATTGAAAAATTTGGGGAATAAACATATGTGTCTTTAGTGGAGTAGATAGATTAGAATAAGGGAGAGAATCAATTCTGAACCAATTGGTTCATGTTAAATATTTGATGGCTTGCAGTATGGCTATGTCACACTAATCAATAAGATTAAGGAAAAACAGAGTTAGGGTAACACTCTCAGGAGTACTATTAGATTACAATTGGTGCCTAACATTCTTACACTATCAGCTCCTTGCATCTTCATTGTCGAAATTGATACAGACAACATTAATCAAGCGCTTGCATGTAAAAAAAATGCGCGTTTGGCAAGCAGCACATGTGAAAAATACCAGCATTGAAGGGTTATGTTACTACAGCTTCAACTTTTCTTTTGCCTCTCAATAAATCATATCTGTTCCTCTCCTCTCGGCAGGCCGTCCTGTCCGAGACTCTGGACCTGATCAGCAGCCGTACCGTGAAGATCCACCTGGACTCCGCCATGCGGCCCTCGCACATTCCTCTCCTCTTCGACTACTTCCACCTCTGCACCCGGACATGACGGCCCATGGGCCCCTTCCTCGTCCTCCACCAGGCTACCTTCAGGTCTGCAAATCCTGCCTACCTCCACTCCCCGTACGCCCTCTGTCCATCGACTAATTTGATCAGTTGTCAGAGATTCACAGCAGGGGGGGTTCCGAAGTTTGAATCAAGGTTGTGTCATACGATTATCCTCCTGCCATTGACTGTACATGCTTCTCTGCATTGCAGTATGATTAGGACCTAGCCCCTCAATACACCATATCGTGCCTATTCTGGGTTGGGACTGTTGGCCCTTGGGTCCCCTCATGCACCTTCTCTGCTCTCTCCGGAGGACTTTTGGCCTGTATATTTATTACATCTGTCCCAGAAACAGAGGACGACACAACATGTCGTTTTGTCATTGTCATTGAATATTGCATCATCTGGCTATTGCACACTAACCTTGAGACATCACAGGGAGATAACAGAAACCTGTATTTTTGGGAACCCTGTAAGAGGAAATAGTTTCTAAATGAAAAATTTTCCAGAATGGAGTGAATTTCATTTATATGATTCGGAATATTGGCCTTTGTTTTTTTCCTGCTTCGAGGTAAAGTTTTTTTTTTCGGGCAAGATGAGCCATTGCCATCAATGTTTTGTATGTTCAAGCATGTCACTGTTTTACGTGTTAGGATTCTTCTCGCTCAACCTTACTTTTTCTCCATGCTTTTCTCCATGCTTTTCACTGCAGTGCTCCTAAACCACGCAAGTCTGGCTGGATGGGGAAGCTCTCCACCAATAACCTGTCACCCTCCAGACAGCAGCCCTCCTATGTACCGACCATGGAGAGCGTCCTCTTTGGAATCTCCGCCCACCCCCGTGGCGCCAAAGCTAGCGTGGTCCATGATAATTCGCATAACTTACAGGGCTTTCCCAGGAGTTGCTCAATCGTTTTGCAGATATCACCCTCAATAAGGAATAATAATGTTTTAAAAACCTTACAGCCACAGTCCCCAAAATAGCACATGGGTGGAGAGAAATGAGTAGAGATAAATACCTCCCGAGGGTATTAGGTGGACTCATAACCTCTGGTCACTAGCCTTTGCATTCTCCCCATCAAGGAATTGAGCCCCTGATTATTATGTGGGTATAGGTTTGGCTCTTTTCTCACAGGTTAACATTAGAGCCTGGGTAGAGTTGGTGCAATGGGGTGAAAGAGAAAAATTTAATTTTTTTTTCTTTCTAACCTGTGGAACTGTTTCCAGGGCAGAACTATATTTCTCATACGACTCCAAATCCAGGAAATTTCCAAAGAGGGTGGGGGGAGGGGTTGGTAATTATGAATAATCAACATGAAAATTTGCCCTACACTCCACATTAGGTCTGCTGTCAATTTCAGAGACAAATATGATGAAAAAGGAAACAACAATGCAAGACTTTCGACTGGAGCAGAACGTGTCCAGATCATCCCGTCTTTTCCAAGAACGTTGTAACTCACAGTACTTCCATTCTTGTTGCTTTGTACAATAAGCCTGTTCACCGTACGATAATGATGATAATACTACTGTTTCCAAGGTCATAGGGTACACTAGCACCACAGTGCAAACCATCTTTCTAAACTCCCTGACGAAAACTCACATCCTACAAAACAAGAAAAACACCCAGCACAAATTTGTACAGATTTTCCGCCCTACTTTTTGAACAATAACATGGGATGAATTGGTTTAGTTATAAAGAGTGGCAAGACGATATCCACCATCTTTTTTTCAAGATAAATACATTACTTCCCTCCATACCACTGCTAAAATTGAAATGGATAAGTTCCTCAGAATGGTTTCTCTGGCTACCAAATTATCACTTAACTAATAAACTCACTATATGATTTTTCAACATAGTAAGAACAACCGATGGGGATAAAGAACCTCATCAATGGCTATCCTGTAAATCACGTTACAAGTACAAATTTCTGGGAGTACATATGACTATAGGCTCACTTGGCGAGATCACGTCTCAGCAATTTCTTAAGAAAATCTCCATAAATTGTGGTATCCTTTCAAAGCTTAAAACATTTCTTGGCCTCGTACAATTCTGAGGAAACTCTACCAGACACTGATCTTAACCAACATCTAACTGTATTGTTTCTAATATTTGGAGTGCTACATGTAATCAAAACTTAACCAACTGAAAGTACTCCAGAACTTGCTTTGGGACCCTGTAGCCCATGCGGATCCCGTGCCCACACCAGCTCTGCCTGTTCAAGGAGCTTACCTTACTTTAAGCTTGGAGGATAGGTCCCCTTGAATATCGCCCTTTTTAAAAGCTACAAGGCATGGAATAGTTTGCTCCTACCTGTTACATTTAATGACTTTATTATTAGTAATACCCTTTATACATTCCCAACACTCAAGGCTGCTAACCAAGCTTATCAACATACTTTTCTGAGGGAGTAACATTTGGGATTTGAGTTTGCGTAATCGTGCTACTAAACAATGGATTCTTTGTCAACACGATTCTTTGAAGGCCTCTCAATCGATTAATGCCTTAAAAGGAGTATGATTAGAGAATTATTGCCCACTATCCAGTAGGCAATCAGCTAACCATAATTAAGAATACCTTGGTCTGTCGTCAGTTCGTAAACTTAACAGTGTATAGTATACAAACGATTTTTGTTCAAATTAATCATTGTTATTACCATTCTATATCGCTGCAGGTTTTTGAATTGATCTTTGAATTTTTTTCCACATTGTTATTCACTATATGGCAACTCATTCTGTTTTTTCTCCATGTTCTTTTTTTTTTTTTATTTTTCTTCCTGTACATACTCTATTCCTATTCTGTTTCTATCTTATCTGTTTTGAGGGAGTCACTACTCCGTTCAGCTCCCCTGGCTTTTAGTGTACTTCTTCCGGCTGCGTTGTCTTTTACATACATCGATTAAAGTATTCCTACTGTACTGATATACTGATGCAGTTAATTATTAAATAGTTTTGGTATTGCGTAAAACCATAAATAAATAAAGTAAATAAATACATAATAAATAAATAAATAAATAAATAAATAAATAACTAAAAAAATAAATAAATAAATCTAAAAATAGGTAGACTGGATAGAGCTACGGGGACAATCCGACTATAACCCAGCCGCTGTTTCCTGGGTGAGTCATCAACACATCACTTACCAAACCATGTACAGGCCTTATCTGTTCTCTGTTCATTGTTCAGCCGTGGATGAAATAGAAGTAGCGGGCGCTCAGCTGGGTCAGGCCTACCGGTGTTACCGTCCCATCGGCCTTAAGCCAGCTCCTGAACAGGAGACAGTCTCTTTGTCTCAAAGTTCCAAGAGCTGATTCCCCTGACGGCCCAGTCAGAGGATTTCACACTTCGGTGAGTCAATCACCCTTTTTGAGTGGCCTTACTTGATGTTAGATTTTTGCAAAACTGTCTTGCAAATGCTGAATCGGAATCACTGTATCTGTCGGCGCATCGGTTCATAGTTGTTGAACCAATCAGTGAATAAATAGGTTAGGGAGGGTTAGAATGCATGTTGTTCGGTTCTTTCTCCTATTAATGTATGCAGTCCGGGTTGCCATGACACCTGGAAGGGAATGAAATTCATGGTAAGGCAGAAATGAATCCTCCCTCAGGTAACTATAAAGAGGCAGAAGAGCGCATCGTTGACAAAACCTAAGACTCACCAGTTACCATTCAGTTTGATCGGAAGGTCACAGATGAAATGGAGCAGCTGTAATGTATATGATATGTGCAAAAAGTAGGTTCTAGAAAACGAGGTCTTTTCTTGTGTCAGCAATAGTATTTTCCATGTACACCTGGGTCGGATAATAAAAAATTACTTATTAGGTTATACAGAAAGAAAGATTCCCAAGCTCTGCGAAATAAAAAAAGTACTATGTAGTCACATACTTCACTACACCAAATAAAAAATTGTTGTTTTCCCAAGACATTATGCTATAAACAACACTGTCATTTCCCTTTTCGGCTGATCCTACATTCGTACACTACGCCAAATGGAGTGATCAGTGTTATAGCAGATTTGTCTAATGTGCATCACCGATCCATCTCGACGCTAAGAAGGACAGGATGTCAAATCGAAACTGGTATGGAATGTTCATCAGTTTTACATGGCATATTGAATAATCTGACATCTTTTTCTATCCTTAATTTGATTGTTCGCAAACTATGGGAATTATGTCAATCCATCAGAATTTGCAACCCATGTTACTAAATGTAACTTTGAAAAAGGTAGATCACCATATCCAGACTGGGATCCCTTGCACATTTCCACATTATGAGTTGTGGAAAGTTGAGGAAACTGGTTTACCTCGATCATAGAGGTGCTGGATGAATTATCTGTCATTTCCTGATCAGCACCTATTAGGCTATTTAGGAAAGAGCAGTAGCAGCAACAGATTCAGCTGATTGAATAATGATTGCTTCTGTTCTTGTTTTTTTCACAGAGGTAACCGATGTTGCTGCCAGACTGGAAGTCATGTGCGAGATCGTGCGAGTAAGTATGCAAATAATAACATGGATTGAAATAACACAGTACCCCCCCATTGTGCTGTGGTTTGTTTATATCCTTGACCTTGTATCCACCCTTCCTAAGTATGAAATGGTTGAATAGAGGGATATATCTTTTTATTAACTCGATCATCACTCCGTTTCCATCTATATGTGATTTCATAACAACTTCATAATTTTTTCATGCTGTCACTTAGAATGATATCCCCATTTTTTGTGTTTGAAGGTACGTGGTTTACTCCTCTATGCCATTTATTTACCACTAAAGACCTCATTGTCTGGCCTGAAATGGGGAAAAAACAACATTGCGCAGTTATAGTCAGTGTAATCATGAGTTAATCAATATCAATTCCAAATTAAATTGAAAAAACTTCATTACCCACCAGCAAAGGGCAGTTACAGCTCGCTAAAAGTGATCACCCAATAGGGACTTCCACTCAGATGCGTATAACAACTATAATTTGTTTCTGGCGAGCACATTGATAAGCTTTTTGAATCTCTTGTTTTGCGAACTGAATGAATTTAAATATCCTGCTAAGAATCTGACAATCAAATGGCACAACTAAACAACCAACCGCGATACCCGTCATGATGGATTCGCCGAAAAAAAGGTTAATCCGGGTATGTGGCCCAAAAACAAAAAAAAAGAGATTGTATATAAATAGCAGTGTTTTTTGGAAAGAATTTCCTGTGATGGTTATTGACTCAGATACCTACTGGATTGCTCTACTGAAATAGCTAGGCTCACCTCTGGATTGCACTGAATAGCTAGGCTCACCTCTGGATTGCACTGAATACTAGGCTCACCTCTGGATTGCACTGATAGCTAGGCTCACCTCTGCATTGCACTAAATAGCTAGGCTCACCTCTGGATTGCACTGAATAGCTAGGCTCACCTCCGGATTGCACTAAATAGCTAGGCTCACCTCTGCTTGCACTAAATAGCTAGGCCTCACCTCTGGATTGCACTAAATAGCTAGGCTCACCTCTGGATTGCACTGAATACTAGGCTCACCTCTGCATTGCACTAAATAGCTAGGCTCACCTCTGCGCCAATAGCTAGGCTCACCTCTGGATTGCACTGAATGTTTATTGGAATACAATCCAAATTCTGGAAAAAGTGTGTGCCTCCGATGATCCAGGCTTCTGGTATTTTGTCCTATTCTTGTACATGATCTCAACAGTTCTGGAACAGAAACTTTTGCCAGATGAAAGGACGGACTCCTGGACCTTTTAGATTGGTCTTATCCATTTGAAGATCTTGAATTGTCTTACCATTTACATATGTCAGTATCAGTTGGTTATTTTTCCTAATCAACCGGCATGCAATACGTTAGTTTGGTTATCGTTTTAGTTTATCAAATCCCCTGCTCTGCTCACTGTTCCTATATATTTCTTAATATATTCTCTAATCGTTCATTTTTGTATACAGTTCTGTGCCGTCACCCACTTTCCTTGTATTTTTACACATTTGGCTGAATGAATTATCTAATATCTACCTAAATGGACATGTCCATGATAGTCCGAAAAAATGTTAGTGTGACCATACTTTGCCTGGAATCTCATTGACCTCTTCTCTCTGCTATTTCCCCCCAGGGTCTGATCCACACTGATGATATCGTGGAGGCTGTCACACCTCAATGGCTCCCTCTGTCTGGACGAGGTCTGTCTCCTCTGGACCCAGTTTTTAGAGTTCTTTGGCAGAATTCCTAAGGTTATCGTCTACTTAGACACCAGTATCATCACTCAGGGTAAGTGTTCTTCTCTTAAATCGCACTGTGTATCCCAATGGTCACTAAGCTCGATAAGTTCCTTAGAAGGTTGTCGGCCACCTCGGACATGCTGAATCAAATTGTGGGCGGTCTTCATCTTGAACGCCATAATTTTTCCTGGAGAGTGCCATGTGCTGTAGAAATTGAATTCTGCCCATCTAGTCCATGACGCACATGATACATCCTGCAATCTTAAGAAATGAATGTACATTGGAAGGCATCTGCTGTGGTTGCGATATAACATTTTGAGAGTTGGTGTTGAGCGCCTCATTGGGCAAATGTTGTCCGCGCGTACTAAGGGTTAAAAACCAACCTCAGACTACGTTCTTTCTGTATAATACCACTTTTGACGTCATCAACTATGTGATTAGTATAACTCATCAAGCAATTTGCTGGAAGTCCTCCAGATATGTAGGGATTCGATATACCTCCTTTCCCATGTGTCACATAACCATTGTTCTTGAACGCTGCGAATTATCATCAATCAATCGATCTAATGACATCATTCCATCAGATGCACCGTTTTGCATAGGTTACTTCCATGTAACCATTCACCCATGGACCCTCATCAGCCAGACCCACTTCACGCCCCAGGATTACTCGCACGTACAAACTCCTACAGGAGTTCGGCGTATTGCGCCTGCATCCAGCCCCTGCCCCTAGAGTGCACTGACCTCGACGGACTGCCCAACGGATGCCGTCATATTCGGGATGTTTTCTCCTACGGTGCCTCAACACCATTGGTGTTCCATCCTTAGTGTTACTCCAGTGGCGATACCAAAACATTTGTCTTGGGGCGGGTTGACGGGTTGGGATCCAAGGGAAGGCACCCTCATTCATAACTACCCTTCCTTATTACAAAAATGGCAGAGGCCCCTAAACACATTGCAATCTTTGATATAATGCAGCCTAAAATGTCTACTGACAAAAAAATGTTTTTTTATTGTGTTAAAATTCCATTAGCCACATGGGTCATGGGGGAAGGGGGGGAGTTTCCTGACCCCCCAAACCTCCTCCCTGCATACACACGGGGGTATTCATCTGCTGGTTCATTACACCTTCAGGGAGATTAAAAAAAAGGAAGGTGACCCAACACCCACAGTCTGTAGAGGCGCACCCTAAGAAGAAGAACGATATTGTCACACACCTTAGCCTACCTCACACTTTACAAGTTCAACGCTGCAACGCTTACGGTTGCCACTTGCGGTGACTCGTTGAGGCGGCTACTGTATGGAGGGGGCTCCTTGCAATTTCCTTGCAAAATTCACTGCGATTCTCCAGACAGTAAATATCTCTTTGAACGTGCCTGGAGGATTTACAACAGAAGACACACAGGAATATCCCGAATTTCAGAGATTCTTATGTCCTCCGAGAATTAATGAAGGAAGTTTTGCCCACTGATGGCAAAAAGGATACTTTCAGTCGAGTGATTTCACGCTTTCATTCTGCTCATGCTCGATTTATGTCCATCACAAAACTACTGAGCCTTCAGACGTCTGGCCGCTTGCAGTGGCATCGTTGTTGCGGCTCATCGCTCACACCTTTCTGTAATACATCTACCGTGAGTATGACCATAAGCTGTCGACAAGTCCTTGCGATCAGCCAATTCCGTACAGTGTGATTTAGGCTTTAGAGACAATTTGCAAAACCTGTGTTAGGGCATTGCTAGATAGCAGAAATGATCAATTACTCAGTTAGTATTCAAAAGGGCAGGCTAAAACTGGTAGTCATGAAGGAGCAGCAGGGATAACAAAGCCATGGGTTTCTGGCACAGGTGTGACAGGGGGCATTCGGAAAGTGAGATAACTCCAACAATTATGTATAATATAGTACTGGGCAATTCTCGATATCAATAGCCCTGGTATTCAGTTTCGGAATAACACAGACCCAATCTTCAGGAAATAGTTATTCAATTAACAAGTTGTCAGTTATAGTGTGAGAGGCGGCAAATGTTAGCCAGTGTTTAAAAGAATCACAACAATTCTTCATTTATTTTCTCCCACAGCTACTAAAGTGTCCTCTAGATAATGCTCCGGAGGTCTCTTCGACGTCGACTCAGCTCTCCACCAATGAGGAGTATGATTCGAGTAACAACCATGGCAACCAGTCAGGGGGCAATCGGGGCAAAGACCAAGCGGCAAGTCGGGGACGCCTAGGGTCAGGTACACCCCGCCGCTCCATCACGACATACGGCCGAGTTCTGCGGAGGAGCAAGCCACAGCCGGGCACGGCAGCCTATCAACGAGAACCTTCTCGTTAACCGGCAGGGCCCTGCCTCAAGATGAGAGCCACGCTCTCGCGAGGAGGAGCTCCGACTGAGGAGATGCTCTGATCAACTCTGGGCCCTGCCCTCGATCCCGGTCAGCGTCTCTCTGGGGCCGTGGACGGGAAAAGGGTGCTGGACCGGCCGGTGGAATTGAGGCAAACAAACAAGGAGGGGGAAGGAACGTCAAGTGCAATACAAGAGGAGGGGGTTAAAGACCCTGTGGAACCTGATACCAGAAACTCGTTACAGTGCAATGGGTTAACGCTGAGGGGGCCGGAGAGAGGCAGGGAAGACAGTAATTGTGAAAACCAAAGAACAAAGGACAGTGCAAATGCTCACTGATAAAAATACAGGAGGGAGCTGGAGGAAGGATAGATGGTTAGAGTACTGCAATGGGAATGGCTCAGATTTGGTGGCAATCCTCAAAGGCGGGCGGTGAAGCTGAGGGTACTATACCCCAAGCCCCTGGGCTTGTCACTAGGCTATGGATGAAATATCTCTGGTGCTAGATGGCAGCCCAATTGAGGATCGGGAGGCGGGAGGACAGACTCACCCGAGAGGATACCACAGGTTACTACGAGGACCCTGCCCGTGCCGACCTCGCCGACCCCCTTGTCTGACCCTGACGACCAGTAAGGGAGCAACGGGATGGACAGGCGGGGGAGAGGCTGGCCGTGAATGGGGGCAGTAGAGACCAGGCTCCACACAGGGACGAGGATCCCCAGAGACGGCGCTGGGCGACCAGGGTCTAGACGAGGGTGCCTTCTGAGGAGGACACCGTTCCAAATCGACGATATCGAGGGCTAGGCCCCAAGGGACAATGGAGTCCCCCAGGATCAGGAGAGTGGGCGCAGTCAACTGTCTCCACCTGAGCACAGTAGAACACAGCGATCCAAGGCCAGAAATCCAACCGCCCTAGGTCCTCGCTTCGTGCACGGGGGGTGTCATTTCGTGGGGGGCAGGGCCAGTCTCCCCCAAACATCTTTCACAGTGGAGCCTGGTCCTGATTCGTCCCGTGCTCCTACGAGCCAGTGCAGCGTCCATGTCCAGCGTCAGGCCACCGGGGGACACACACCAAAGTCTTAAACCAGCAGTGAGAGGGATCTGTCCAGTGCCACAGCCAGAGATCATGAGTCTAAAAATCAGATTTCGGGGAGTGTAGTTGGCCTTTTGTCAAAAAAAGTTGTTGAAAAAAAAGGACTTGCTAACCTCGTTTATCAAAGGAGCTATGTATGCCTGTCGAATATTCAATGTTGCAACATTTCTTTCAATACATGAATTTTCATATGGGGCTTAATGACATAATAACATCTGTATGCAGTTTCACCAGATAAAGGGAGGTCTGAGGACGGGGGGATCAATGACGCTGTTTAGTTTAGTTTAGGTGAAGAAGGGTAAGGGGACAAAACCTCATAAACGACCCCGGAGCCACAACATCCCAGACAAGAAAAATGAACCAAACCACTAACTAATTCGCCCGTGATTCCTAAAATAAGTCAAGACTGTCTTGAAGGCATTCACACTCTCAGAGAGCACAACATTTTCAGAGCAATTCAATCATTGATACTTCTCTGCGAGAAGAAATATTTTACGAATGTCCACATATGCAGCGCTTGCCACGAAGCTTGAGACAGGGAATCCTATTGCAGCAACATTGGAAAAATTCAAAGAAGGAGTGGAAGGGACAGGACATAGCGTCCAGGACCCCCTGAGTCACCCCGAATTCTCCGCAGCTCCATGGTAAGTTAGACCGAGACGCCTTAATTCTTTCCTCGTAGGATAAATTTGACAGACAGGCAATCATTCTAGTTGCCCTACGCGAACGTGTCAATACTGATTGTCTTTGCAAAGTAGGGATTCACACTTGTACAGAATATTCCAGGTGCGGTCTCACAAGGTCGCTTAAAAACATGAAAAATATCAACAAGGAAACTAAAGTGACGGCTAATCAAGTCAAGAATCCAATACTCGTCTAGAAGCTCGGCCCCCAAACAGTTGGAAGGTTTAAAGAAGATCCACAAACCCTAAGATCTTTTTCTGAAATCAAGCCTGAAATATTTTGGCATTTAACTGAAGGGAAGCGTTCGATTGTGAAAACCAAACATGCATAAATTTGCCGCGTGGACATTGAAAAACATTTGCCAGTGGGAAGAACATCTGGAAATTCTATCCAGATCCCTTTGAACAATTCCGCTCAATCATTCGAACGCCCTCCCGATACAACTTGGTATCGTATGCGAACTTCTGAAACTGGAAATGAAACAGAACCTTCAAGTCGTCAAAGATACGCCAGAAAGATAAAGGCCCTAGAACGATCCCGGGGACACACACAGGACCTTTTGCCAAGAAGACGACCGCCCATTAATGGCAACTCGTTGTTGCCCGATTATGAAGCCACTCCCGAATCCACCAACTTAAGGACATTCCCCTCGATGCCAACGCTCTCCAACTTGCGCAAGAGACGCCCATGAGAACCTGTCAAAGCTTCTGAAAGTCCAGGAAAATTATATGAACAACATTGCCGTTGTGCCGCAATGTAACATCTTCCATAAATTCCAAGAGTTAGTCCACAAAACGATACGATTTGTCTAAACCCATGTGAGAATCCCTAATCAGATATGTCATTGAAATAATCAACATATGATCCCGAATGATTAGGACATACCTTGCAGACAACAATAGTAGAATGACGGACTTTAATTAAAGGAAGCGACGTTTACCTCTGAAATAGGAGAAACATTGTCTCCTCCAATCATCCGGAAACAATACCTTCTTGCAGAGGCTTATTGAAAATAATCGCTAATGGAACAGAAATCGTCGGCAAAGGTTTTAGTAAGAAAGGATAACATAGTCAGTACCAGTAGCTTTATCACTATTGAGCTTCTTTGCAGTTTCTCCTTTACTAAACCAGGCGAGCACACCTTATTACCAATACTAGAGGAGAAACCCCGACAAGTAAGTCACCAAAATTATCCAAGTTCATTAGTAAAAACAGACGAGAATTAATTATTGAGAACGTGAGCCATCTCCTGGCTATCGCTAATTGTACTACCCGAGTCGGAACTATCAAAGGACCAATGTGTCATTGACTTTCTGCTTCCCCTCACATAAAGAAAAATGCACGAGGATCTCCTTGATATCCTGAGGCAATCTGCCTCTCAAATCAACTTTAAGCACCAGAACACTAAACGCTGGACAAGCTTTGCTGAACTTTGAAAATGCTATAGATCAGACACGGACCCAGAAGAACAGTAAAGTAGCCATAAATGTCGCTTACGTTTGCTGGCCAGGAAAATTTCACTATTCATCAAGAAGGCCTCTTGTTCTTACTGCGACGTTTTCATCCAAGGAACGTAAACTTTCATAACCTCGTTACCTTTTCAATGAAACCATTCCAAGAGTCACCAGAATTCGTACTTTCTAACAATTTACGCCACTACTTCGCTAAAAACCTAGAAAGGCCATCGGACATTGGCCTTCGCGGAAAACAAGGAAACAAGCTCTACACTCTGTTGGATATTGACCGAACAAGACACATTGAAAGCTTAAATATTGTGATCACTTGCACCGAGATTACACAAGCTTCTATACATATAACAGAAATATGGATCACTGCTCAAAAACTAAATCCAAAAAGATATGTTTCTGTAGGAAAATTTACATGCTGAGAAAGGAAAAATCCGAGTGACATTGGAAAAAGCCAGATCCATGACTGCCACTCAGTACCATCAGACCAAGAAATATCGGGAAATTGAAATTCACAAATGAGTTGTACTTTCTAGAAACTTCGAAAAGTATGTCGGAAAGAAGAGAGTTGTTGTCTCAGCAGCTATTTGGCGAACGGTACACAACGCAAACTAATAAAGAACTGGGAATACCGGATGAGTTAGACGGAATTTCACACCAAACAGAGTTGACAAAACTTACAACAATATCGGCCTTCTCAAACTTTCGAGTCAGACTCTCACATCAAACAAAACTCCACCACCAAGCAACGGAGAGTATCTGGTCCTATCTTGGCCCTATAAACAACAGAACCAGAAGGTTGACTTCGGCTGTGGAAATATCACTGTACAACCACGACCCTGTAATACCAATGACGTCAGGCTGCGTTCCTGAAATAAATCTTGCAACTCATCAAACTCGTTCCTGATACTTTGCACATGAGCACAGGAAAAAGACAGCTGGCTAAAAGATCTATCGCTACTGTTGACCTAGCCAGCCTCCCACTTCGATGCTACTAGTAACAAACCCGCCAGTAAGGCATACAGACACCAGAAACCCTAGCCCCCAAAATTAGTTAACAACCCTTCAATGAAGACATTACCAACTTGCCAAACACTGAAGCCCCCGCACAATTAAGGTGAAGGACCATCCTTAGCGAAAAGATCCCTCCTCCCAGAAACACGAAACATCCACAAATGACGCCCTCCTCAGCACACTCTATTCTAACCACGTTGAGGCCGCTATCGTCCTACTTGCAGCACGGACCTCAAACCTAGAGAGAATGCCGCAAATCGCGACTTTCGACCTAATGGACTTCAGCCTGCACAGCAGTTCACGGAATCGGGACTTAGGACGTACTGAATGTACACCCCGGAGGTATTAGTGCCTATCTCGGACAACACACCTCCACATCTCCCACGATCCTATAAACCCCCTCACTAATCCTCCACCAGTGACTACCAGAAGACAAAAAACATGCGTATGCTTCAGTTAGCTAGGCGAGGATTCCCTGTCAACATACCGGACAATCGAATCCCCCCACCCGCCAACACTTCCTTTACCTCATCCCTCCCCCACAGCCACCTTCACTTCCGTCCAACCTCGACTGAAACCACAGGATCGCCTGTCGCCCCTCCTCATGTACTCACACCCGCCCCCACGCCATCCAACTGATCCCCCGGCACTGCCTCCTCAACTGCCAGCACACTAAAAACTATTCCTAGTGTCAAGGCCAGGCCCAACCACTACTTCCGTGGTACGGCAGCAGCGCCCCTCCTATCCTCTTCCCACGGACTCTCACGTGCCCCAAGGACTCGCTTCAGCCTCAGCTAGTCTATGGGGACATTCTTACATCTATAAATATTACCCATCCGCCTTATGTCCTCAAAAGCTCACCACCTTGACACTAAGCCCCGAATTCAAAAAACTCAATCCAATATCGCACCCTGACAGGCTATAAGCCTATCCTTCCCCTCCCAGATTCCAGCAAATAAATAGAAGACAAAAAGTACAAAGAATAAAAGTAGGGGCCTACCAGTGAAAAAACAGTTCAAAGAAAAAAAAAAGAGGTAAACGGAAAGCAATCACAAACAACTACCAATCGCAAACACAATAGGCTGGGGAATACAAAAGAAGGCTTACCGAGTTCACACGCAGTTCTTTTTCACGCGACGAACCAAAACAGAGTAAACACAGTAACCACACAAAGACAAAGGCAACAAAATTGACTGAACCTCAGACAGCAAAATGGGTCTACGAAGGGGGACTCAACACCAAACAGAATAAGCTTAGGGCAGGTGCTTACACATAGAAGAGAACGATAGGCTGCAACTTACACACGATTACAAATAGATCAAACAACCCGCAAGAATAAAAGAGATCCGTAGGAAATTCAAGCATTGAGGAAATCTCACGGCCCGGACACGATGCAAAAACACAGATCACACAAGATTAATATACGAATGAATACAAAAAATGCAGAAAATCAGTAAGAAAAACAGAGCGATGCAAAATGTGAACTTGGCGGGGGTGTTTTCGGGGGGTTTGCCAGTTGAGCATGTTGAGCATGTAAAACAAGTGGGCAATTCCCCGAATGCTGACTCTCATCGGCATCCCTGCAAATGTGAAATTTTTCGGTGATCCCATCTCCAGATATCTTACTTGCAAGTTGACAAATAGTGGAATTTATCAAAATATGTCTGAAGACCGCAGTTTCTTCCTCCAGATAATCATATTAATGAGATTTGTTTCTAGGAAATTTCCAGCATAAACAGTAAACACTGGGAAAATCCTTTGTTTTGATCTTGTACCTTGTTCTGAAACAATGCAATCCCTTCAAATCTTCTAAATATATTGAATAATATATTCAATAACCGGGAATTTAAAGGATTTGGACAGTGTGGTGTTTTCTGGTGAATATAGAGATAATTCAAACCCATCTTGCCACCCCTTTTGGCAGGTCCCTTTCCGCTAAGAAAGAGTTCTCACGGCACGTGGGAGGCTGCTTGCACATCCTTCAGCGACTGGGTTCTTATGCCGCCCTGCCCCCCTCTTCAGCTCCCGCGGACCCCTAAGGGATACGGGCCAGCAGGAGGGGGGCCTCGGGAGGGGGAAGAGGTCCACGTGTGGTGTGCGTCAAGGGTTGGAAGGGAAAAGAGCGGACCTACGGCGCTCAAGAGTACATCGAGAGGGATGCCTCAGGAGAGGTTTGAGTTCCTCATGTCAGAGAGCAATCAGGTAACAGGCGGGGTGTGTCGGTGTCACTTCAATATCATCTATGCTCTGCTTGCGATTTTTCAGTTTATGTTTGTTGGTGCAATCTCAATATATCTCTGAAAGGGGAGTCTATAGATGTAATACCATATCCTTTGAGGCCACTATCAGAGTGCTGCGCGTCTTTAGAATGTGTTCGTTGGCGTTACTCTCAATATCTTCTGAAACGCTGTTCGGATATGTCACTTTTACCATAATCCTTCTGAATCCCGCCCGGGGCAATTGCCATTTTTTTTTAAGGGGGTGCTATTACACTGTTAACAACCATTTTGGGGGCATGGTGCAGCAGGCAGTGAACAGTGAGGCTACTCATAGTTGTGCGACTGTGTAGGCTACAATTTTTGTGGAACAAACTTGAGACAAACATTGAAGTAGGGTAGCGGGGGTTGGTCCCAAGCTATTCATGTGTAGTGTAGGTCTCTATGCCATGGGCGTGGCTGAATCACAGTAGTCTCTTCACCTAAGAAAGTTGGGGCGCTCATGCTCATGAGGAGGGATATTTAAAGAGGGCAAAATTTGGAAGAAATATGGATTATTATTGACTATAATACGGGGTATCCCTTTGCAAACGGGGTACTTTTGAAAGGTGCTCGCTTACATGCAGGAGGGTATCCAAACATTGACGTTCTCAAGTGTGCACTGCTCCAGCCACCCGACTCAATTTCTTTCGTTCTGTCTCGCCTGAGTGAAATTCGGAAGAGACTTATGGCACTATGGCGTGTGGTGTGTGTGTGTATGTCCTCTTTCTCGTTAGCAGGACTGTCTCACAAACCGTGAGGCCGATTATGACGAAATAATGTAGCACCGGGGTTGGTGGACATGTCTGATAGATGTTGGGCCGGCAAAATGCATAATTAAGTGGGGTAATTAGCTCATTTTAGTAATTTATTGTTTAAGCCGTTAGCAAGATTACACAAGAACCGTAGGTGCTATAGTGATGTAGTTTGGCCATGTAGGACCTGGAGGACAGTAGATGAACTGATTAGATTTCAGCCTAAAATAGCTAATTAAGGGTTCTATTTCCAAGTTGTCAGATTTTCACGAAACTTGGTGGATGTGGTCTACTATGGTTCCATTAAAAGTGAAGTCGGGGTCACTGGAGGGTCATTAAGTGGGTCTGGTTTGACAAAATAATTTATGCAATTTTTGAAAGTTGTTGGATTTCCACAAAACATGGAAGATTGTGATCCACCTTTGATCCTGATCATTTGAAAAGTACTCTGGGGTCAGTAGAGGTCATTGTGTATGTGCCTAATTTGCTAATTTATTCCAATTTCCACTTGGTAAGAATTTCGCAAACGGCAGTAGGTATGCGGTCCGTTAACATTTTCTGGATCTGATGTGTTTGATGTTCATGAATTTGATGAATCCATCATAAATAGCTTCGTTAGAATAAAGCACTGGAGGAACGAGTAAACCATAGCTCCTGTGAAAAATTTACTGCTGTTATAAGCTATTGTATGTGCCTAAATTTGCCATAATTTATTCCAATTTCCAACTTGGTAAGAATTTGCCAAACTCAGTACGGTATGGGCATTACACATTCTCTGAATCTGATGTGTTTGATGTTCATGAAATTGATTGAATTCCATTATAAAAGCTTCTGTTAGAATAAAGCATGGAGGAACGAGGAAAAACCATAGCTCCTGCTGACAATTTTACTGCTGTTATAAGCTGCCGACAAGCAAGCAACCCCTCTTACCCAACCAATTTGAATAGGTTGCACAGTGCCGTCCGTGGCTGTGTTGCTGTAACATGTTCAATTATATGTCAAAAATAGGCCAATAAATAGATAGACAAATGTAGAGGTTTCCTGAAGAATATATTTTGGGACATCCTTGACTGCTGCATGGGGACGGGGAAGGGTGTTGGGTGTGGGGGAGGGGAATGGAGGCATGGCCTGGCTGCTTGGAAAATAAAAGGCAATGAATAAGGAAGGAAAATTTTGATTTTGGAAAGGCAAAGAAGCCCAGGCGGATAAGGGGATTTAGTAAATTTCAAGTTGGATTTGGGTCAAGAAGTGAGTTGACTGAGCGATAAAAACTCTATCAAATTTGGGTTTTTATAGAGAGACAGAGTGGCGGGGGTATGAAGAAGAAAAAAGGCAATTAAGGGCTGTTGGTATGAAGAGTCAACTTATTGGCTCAGTTATATTAGGGAATTCAGGATTTTTCTAGTATATGTGAAAATATGTGTGTTCGTTTGACATGACAATGGTTCTGCATGAACTAGTTGGTTGGTTGTGTAGTGAATAATGAAGCCACTGATCGCGCAACAAGACGAGACCCTTTTTGGCGAATCGCCTTGTTTCAATTTTTACAAGCGAGCGAGCAAACGTCCCAAACCCCTATTAAATGGCATGTCTTCCAAGCCAAGTCTCTACCAAGATCTGAGACCCCCCACCCGAGCTTTGGTGGGACATCTCCCCTATTCTGAGCTGCTGCCTTGTTGGTTATTGTAATCTTCACATTGGAGGTGCAGCTGGCTGGACTTGTCCTTCCAGTCAAGTTCCCGCCACCTTTTCCAAAATTGTGGGAGAGGCTCAAGTCTCGGAACGACTCATGTCTAGAAACTTGAGGTTGGGGATAGGCAAGGGCATACTCCCCTTAGGAATTATGCTCCCAACAAAACCCTCACGATGGGGAAGGGTGTGGTGTGAATCCAGCCATCCCTGTTTTCGGGGACATACCCGGACTATAACTGAGTGAAGTCATGTATGTGAGACATTACTGCTGAGTATTTTGAACAGACTAGGTGAGAGTCATCGTTAGGCCAAGCAGAGAACACTTAGCACACCGCTAGAGATGCCTTGCTTTATACATTTGCAATGGGAAAAAGGTCGCCTGATCATTGAGAATGACTGGAAGTTCGACAAAACTTTGCGTGAGACCTTTGGTTTGATTTTCTCTATGCTTCCATCAGGGCAGAAAAGAATTTGGTCAAAAGTGCAGGTGTGCCCCTCTTTAGGGCATGGGCTTCTGTTAGAATGAATACGGTCTACTGGTCCCCTGTAGTTACGGACACCTAAGAGAATTTATTTGTCAATTATTTGAAGGGTTCTAAGTAACAACACATACAAAAAGTGCACAGAATGGTTGAGTAGAATGTGTGAAAGTGTATTATAGATTGACTGAATTTCTGAAATGATGGATTCATACAAAGATTTCAAGAATCCCCCACCCCCTCTTGTCGGTAACATCCCGTCCTAGAACCTGCCTAATACTTGGATACTAATAACATGCGACCCTCTCAATCCAGTTTAGGCCACGCCCTGATAATGAAGTTAGCCAATAGGTTGCCTAGCCTAGCCCAAGTCATATATTTGTGATACTACGTGGTTGGTGTGAAGTTTGATTATCGAAAACTGTTGAAATTTCTCAAGAATTCCAAGCCGTTTCCGGGCACATTTGAATTTTAAAATTTTAACAGTGAAACCAGAGCCTAGATCCTTCATTTGACCATGTTCTGTATAAGTGCTTCACTGTAATCGGCACATTTTGCAGAATGATAATTCCTTTCATTCATTAGTTCCGCGGAATTGTTCCAATGCCATGTTGCTAAAGTGACATTCAATCAAGAACGTGGTGTCCGTGACTATGTATGTGTGTCCTGACCCATGCAGGTATCGCTAATATGACAATGACTTCAAAATTGTCAATATATGTGCCTTTTGCATTTCTTGTGATTAGATCACATCCAGTAGGAGTGCTGCTATCAAATAGAAATGCTCCCGAAGTGTACCCCCTCATTCATACAAAATATGTGAAATATGCAATATTTGGAACATGGACCTTTTTTCTTTATCAAGATAAGAAGGGTGCATGTGTCCATGCTGCATCCTGCTTTTATTAGTTGATCACAGTCTTGATATTCAATCACCGGAAGACACGTCGCGGTTTTGGAACCGGATGACGGAGCGGCCGTTCAGGAAATTGTGTACTACGTGGAACTACTGAGGCTGAAGCCAAAGAAAGTGAGGTGGGTGGTTGATACATTGTGTCTCCTCAAGATGGGGGTTCATCTCACGATACTCATGAACGATTTCACCAAATCTGAGAATACGGTATATCGTCACTGTGACTTTAAGTGACTGCAAAATTTGTTCCGATATTCAGTAATGTGATTGACATTTATATAGCGCATCACTTCTACAGGGATGACTTAAACTAGCGGCAACTTACCGATATAAAAAAAAAACAGGCAACAAAAGTGAAACATGGTAAAACAACACAAATGGGTCCTACTCAATAGAAGCCATGAGTGAGGCATGTCCTGGGTAACCCACAAAAGAAGTCGACGATTGAATGTCCCTAGCAAATTGTTCCACTCCCTTGGACCAGCTACAGAGAATGCAGGATCGCCAGACGTCTTCAACCTCGTTCTTGGACAACAAAGGTAGTCCAGAATTGGAGGGATATCTGTTAGCTCTCTCTTTTAACAAAGTGATTGCCCAGTACCCTGGTGCCCAGGTATCCTGGTGTAAGGTCATTGACACGTGTATATGCCATGACACAGGAATCTAACAATATCTTATATTATATAGGAAGCCAGTGGAGGGTTTCAGGCAGTCACTAGCACTCTCGTGCTTACTCTCATTGAGAATAAGTCTGGCTGCAAAATTCTGCACCCTCTGTAGCTGGTCCAGAGAAGATTTGGGTAACCCATGGAGTAGGGTACAACAATAGTCAAGTTGTGAGATGACTAATTGAATGTACCAAATGCTCTGAAGACGTCCTACTCGGGCGACTGCGCAATATTTTCTCATAGAAGCGAGTTAAACAGACATTTATCTGTAATATGCCTCTGAAAGGATAGTTCATTGTCCGACCCCACTCCCAAATACTTGGGGACTTGATGTTTTCACAAACGTACTCACGTACAAGATGTGGGACCAGAGAAACAGGACTGTCAGGTCATTTCTTAATTATGTTGTTAAGAGAGTATATGCCCTATGCCACACAGTTATGATGAACACTGGAATGACGTTTTGATGTCACGCAGACGCAGGTGTTGATTCGCACATCCTTGAGAGTGTGAATAGTGGCATGTTCCTTATGTATTTTGTGTCCCGCCGGGGGAGGGAGGGGGGGGGGGAGGGAGGGGGCACCTCACCCTTGAAGTGTGCATCAGTGTCCTCAAGAGGGGGGGTACCAACACCCCATTTAATAATAATGCACACATTGCATCATATACGAACATATGACAATGTCAAAAATTCTTTGACTAACTTTTCACGAATAATGACAGACCTATTGAAATATTGAAATACAGCCCAAACATGATGGAGTAGTCACAACAAATGTGAACATTACCACACCCCTGAGCCTGACTGTTCCACACCAATGTTGGAAGCTCACTGCTCTGTGTCACAGGTAGCAGTGTGCATGGCTCAAAGGCACGCCCTTCCCAGGGGTCAGAGGGGGTGTCATGACACGCCCTTCCCAGGGGTCAGAGGGGGTGTCATGACACGCCCTTCCCAGGGGTCAGAGGGGGTGTCATGACACGCCCTTCCCAGGGGTCGGAGGGGGTGTCAAGCTATCGATTATCGCACAGAACTGTCACCCAGTAGTGGTCAAACACTATTATGATTCTTCATAACAGCTTCACATACAAGACCTTGATGCTTTTCTATAAGAGGTGACAATACCCGAGCCGTTTACCATGAGAGCACACGTGAATCGTCTGGAGGTTCACGACCAGGCGTAATTCACTGCTCGTAGTGTATTAACAATAGGAGCAGGAGGGCATTCCAATAAGGAGAGTTATACAATAGGGGTAGGTAGCTGCGATTAATATGTTAATTGAAGGGCAAGCTAGAGTGATTGAGCATGTGTATTGACACTAAAGAGGTTGCAAGTAACTTCGAGATATAACTGTTGTTTGTCAATTTCTGTTTTGCTCTCTTGCAGATTAATTGGAAATTCCTTAGGTAACATCATTATTCGGGCAGCCTTAGCCAAGCCAGCGATGGGCCCATTCCTAGAGAAGTCACACGAGCGTTTTCTGTCTCTATCAGGGCCACACCTAGGTCAGCTTTATAACAGTAGTACCCTCGTCAATACCGGTGAGTGCACACCTGACCTGATCCCTGACAGGTGATTGGGCAGCTTTATAACAGTAGTACCCTCGTCAATACCGGTGGGTGCACCACCTGACCTGACCCTGACAGGTGATTGGTCAGCTATATAACAGTAGTACCCTCGTCAATACTGGTGAGTGCACCACCTGACTGATCCCTGACAGGTGATTGGTCGCTATATATAACAGTAGTACCCTCATCAATACGATGAGTGCACCACTGACCTGATCCCTGACAGGTGATTGGTCGCTATATATAACAGTAGTACCCTCGTCAATACCGGTGGGTGCACCACCTGACCTGATCCCTGACAGGTGATTGGTCTGCTATATATAACAGAAGTACCCTCATCAATACCGGTGAGTGCACCACCTGAACCTGATCCCTGACAGGTGATGTCAGCTATATATAACATAGTACCCTCGTCAATACAGATGAGTGCACCACCTGACCTGATCCCTGACAGGTGATTGGTCGCTATATATAACAGTAGTACCCTCGTCAATACCGGTGAGTGCACACCTGACCTGATCCTGACAGGTGATTGGTCTGCTATATATAACAGTAGTACCCTCATCAATACCGGTGAGTGCAACCACCTGACCTGATTCCTGACAGGTGATTGGTCGCTATATATAACAGTAGTACCCTCGTCAATACCGGTGAGTGCAACCACCTGACCTGATCCCTGACAGGTGATTGATCAGCTATATATAACAGAAGTACCCTCGTCAATACCGGTGGGTGCACCACCTGACCTGATCCCTGACAGGTGATTGGTCAGCTATATACAGTAGTACCCTCATCAATACCGGTGAGTGCACACCTGACCTGATCCCTGACAGGTGATTGGCAGCTATATAACAGTAGTACCCTCTTCAATACCGGTGAGTGCACCACCTGACCTGATTCCTGACAGTGATTGGTCAGCTATATATAACAGTAGTACCCTCGTCAATAACGGTGAGTGCACCACCTGACCTGATCCCTGACATGTGATTGGTCAGCTTTATATAACAGTAGTACCCTCGTCAATAACGGTGAGTGCACCACCTGACCTGATCCCTGACAGGTGATTGATCAGCTATATAACAGTAGTACCCTCGTTAATACCGGTGAGTGCACCACTGACCTGATCCCTGACAGGTGATTGGCCAGCTTTATATAACATAGTACCCTCGTCAGTACCGGTGAGTGCACCACCTGACTGATCCCTGAAGGTGATTGGTCAGCTATATACAGTAGTACCCTCGTCAATACCGATGAGTGCACCACCTGACCTGAGCCCTGACAGGTGATTGATCAGCTATATATAACAGAAGTACCCTCATCAATACCGGTGGGTGCACCACCTGACCTGATCCCTGACAGTGATTGGTCAGCTGTATATAACAGTAGTACCCTCGTCAATACCGATGAGTGCACACCTGACCTGATCCCTGACAGGTGATTGGTCAGCTATATAACAGTAGTACCCTCGTCAGTACCCGTGAGTACACCACCTGACCTGATTCCTGACAGGTGATTGGTCAGCTATATATAACAGAAGTACCCTCATCAATACCGGTGAGTGCACCACTGACCTGATCCCTGACAGGCGATTGGTCAGCTGTATATAACAGTAGTACCCTCTTCAATACCGGTGAGTACACCACCTGACCTGATTCCTGACAGGTGATTGGTCAGCTGTATATAACAGTAGTACCCTCATCAATACCGGTGAGTGCACCACCTGACCTGATCCTGACAGGTGATTGGTCAGCTGTATATAACAGTAGTACCCTCGTCAGTACCGGTGAGTGCACCACCTACCTGATCCCTGACAGGTGTTGGTCAGCTATATATAACAGAAGTACCCTCATCAATACCGGTGAGTGCACCACCTGACCTGATCCCTGACGGTGATTGGTCAGCTATATATAACAGTAGTACCCTCGTCAATAACGGTGAGTGCACCACTGACCTGATCCCTGACAGGTGATTGATCAGCTATATAACAGTGTACCCTCGTCAATACCGGTGAGTGCACCACCTGACCTGAGCCCTGACAGGTGATTGGGCAGCTTTATAACAGTAGTACCCTCGTCAGTACCGGTGAGTGCACCACCTGACCTGATCCCTGACATGTGATTGGTCAGCTTTATATAACATAGTACCCTCGTCAATAACGGTGAGTGCACCACCTGACCTGATTCCTGACATGTGATTGGTCAGCTTTATATAACAGTAGTACCCTCGTCAATACAGATGAGTGCACCACCTGACCTGATCTCGGACATGTGATTGGTCAGCTTTATAACAGTACTTCCATCATCAATAATGGTTTGTTCACCATCTGACCCAATCAATGACAGTTGATTGGTCAGAACCAGTGAGTGTGAATATGTGCGCCACCTATCTCGTACAGGTGATAGTCAGCTGTATATAACAGTAGTACCCTCATCAATACCGGTGAGTGCAACCACCTGACCTGATCTGTGACATGTGATCGTTCAGCTGTATATAACAGTACTTCCATCATCAATAATGGTGTGTTCACCACCTGACCTGATCCATGACAGTTGATTGGTCAGAACCAGTGAGTGTGAATATGTGCGCCACCTGACCTGATCTCGGACATGTGATTGGTCAGCTGTATAACAGTAGTACTGTAATCAATCAATCTTGTGACCTATCTCAGAATACTAGTGAACTATACATGCAATATGTATTTGTCAGTTTTCACATTCCAACATTAGTACTGTCACTAACATCAGTTTTCTTCATTGGTTATAGTTATCCAACTAACACAAAGAGCATAATTTGGACACAAATTTTTCACAATAAGTTCCTAATAATATTTGTTGCTGTCTTTTATATCTCCTGATGCATTCATCATCGGACATGAGTATGTTTCTGATGTCATTGTCATTAACACCCCACCCTTTCTGCAGGTCTCTGGGTCATGCAGAAGGAAGAAGTCCAATTCATTGCTGCAGCTCTCTCTCAGAGACCACACTGACCCCAGACAATCATTCCTCTACCAGCTCAGCAAAAATCCAGTATTGTTTCACAGGCTATGCCTGAGAATATGCCAGTATTATGATTCCTTGACGACAGTCCAGGAATCTATGCAGTCATGACAGTTTGTGGCAGTGAGTGTGTGTGTGTGTTATGCCTGGCTTGCGGACACAATACTCGACCCCACTGGAGGGATTGAGCTCAACTGGTTATGTGGGTTTCCCATGGTAAGAACATGATCCCTATGGTTTGTGGTCAGGTCAAATGTCATTTGAAGCCAGCAGAGGTAACAGTCTGAAAACTGTCAATTTACTGTGTTTTCGGGGAATTCCCAATAGCGCTGCCACATATGGCACTCGCTACCTTCCACGTGTGACCAGGGTGGGACTCCTGAGGAGACATGCCTTATCTTACAGCACTGTGGAAAAGCCCTCCTGCTCCCAATGGGTGTCAAACTGGAAATCAATTGTTCTGCAGTTTGGAGCTCTACTCACTGAGCTGATCTACCTCTAGTTGCACTTTTCATTGTTTGATAATCAATTGTTCTGCTGTCTGGAGCTCTACTCACTGAGCTGATCTAACCTCTAGTTGCACTCTTTCATTGTTTGATAATCAATTGTTCTGCTGTCTGGAGCTCTACTCACTGAGCTGATCTACCTCTAGTTGCACTCTTTCATTGTTTGATAATCAATTGTTCTGCTGTCTGGAGCTCTACTCACTGAGCTGATCTACCTCTAGTTGCACTGTTTCATTGTAATCAATTGTTCTGCTGTCTGGAGCTCTACTCACTGAGCTGATCTACCTCCAGTTGCACTCTTTCATTGTTTGATAATCATTGTTCTGCAGTCTGGAGCTCTACTTCACTAGCACACTCATACCATTACCGTAATTTCTCAAGAAGATGATTATGTTCAGTTGCTTTTTGAGATTGAAGACAGAGAGCGTCTGCTATCCTAGGATACCAATTGATAAGTCTTCTCCCGTCTCCTGTAGGTTTAGCCATGTTCAAGAACGTCCTTCTGGTCGGGTCTCTTCAAGACAGATCGTTCCTGTCCACTCGGCTAGGGTTGAGATGTGCAAGGCAGCAGCTAAAGACAAGTCTATAACGGTACGTATCTCGTAGTCTTGCATTGGTCTGTGATACGATTCATACCCAGATAGCTATCTGTTGCACAAGCCAGCAGGTAAAGACATGAACCTATTCTCTATAGTCCTGATTGGTCGGTGTATTTCTGTTGTCTCAATGGTCCGTGAGACAGATACACAGTAAGAGAAGTGCGCAATCCCTGCAATTGCGAGATCTCATCAGCAATCCAGTTTAATCATTTGTTTATTCAACTGCTCGGTAATTATGGCAGGATTACAACTGATATCCAATGTTAGTGACTGTTTACCTTGTTTTCAAAAAGTTAAAAACTATTCAGTCCTTTCAGAATTCGAATATCTTGAAAATAGTGAGAAATCATCAAAATTAGGCCAAAAGAGCCCCTAAATTTTTAACTTTTAAGGTGAAGTACATCAGAATCCCAATTGAAACTTGTGTATTGTGACTTTTTGCCTTGTTACAAAAATTGGAACCATTTTCCTTTCAACCATCAAATATCTTGAAAAAAAAGAAAGAAAAAATTCGCAACCATAAAAATTGCCCCAAAAGTTAATGTTTCTCTTTGAAATGCACATATTTCGAAATTTGATCCAGTTTGTGAACGTGTACAGTTATTTCGAACTCGAGATCTGCTAAAAAACACATAAATGGTGACATACACACACACACCTACACATGCATGCAAGCACACACACCCAAGCACACATACTACTGGACACTTTTTTGAGTACTTCTCAGTAGATGAACCACCCACCCCTTTCAACCAGTCAGGTGTCCGACGAGGACTCACTGATGCTGCTCCAGTACTTGCAAGGGGTGGATGCTCATGGCTGGCATCATTTTGTGGGTAACCTGGGGAGATGGGTGGCACCCAGGCTTCGTGACTCTGGCTGGGAGGCTGACAGTGGAGGGTAGATATGGCCAGGTCCTCCCCAAGTTGTTGCTGACTCGAGTGGATACATGCCAGATGTTGTACTCGTTATATGGCAAGATATACAACATAGCCAAGGCAGCGGTTTATATGTAAACAGGTTTATAAAAATTTGGGACAGGCAAGCATAGTTTTCTGTGTGAAAGAAAGAACAGGTTTTCCCTGTTAGTCACCTCTAACAATAGGAGAGAAAATCTCTTAGGCCTACTTTGCTTTCCCAAAACTATGCTTTTAAAAAAAAAAATTATGTGACATGTATCTCTGAGTGGAAGGGCCATGGCAGTAGAGTGGCCAACTCGCGGACCAGAGGCCCCAGTCTCCAGACTGGCACAACTCACAGGGGTGGTGCTCCTCAATGCTTCGCCCCTCTCACATGCAGGAAAGTGGCTGCATGTTGAAATTTCCACCTTGACCGTAGGAGGGGGGCATGAGTCAACCTCTGGTGGTCACTAATCAAGGAGAGGAGGTAAAACCGCTGTCCAAGCAACAAATGTGTGTCCATAGCTTGGATGTCAGAGAGCAGACTCTAAAGCTGATGTGTTGAGAGATGAACACTCCAGTTTATGCTCTCCTAAGTATCAAGGGTCAATTCTCCCACCTCCCGGACAATTTCTTCTCACCCGAACAATTCCCTCTCATTGGAATGTTTCTTGTGGTCAGAATTAGAGTTAGGGTCTAAAGATAGGGTCACGATTGGGTGGGAATTGTCCGGGTGGGAGATGTCCGGGAACCTGTAAATGTGACTTGACTCTCGATACTTTCTAAATATTACATTATGGCAACATGTTAGAACCTTCAAATTTGTGGTGTGGGGTTCTGATATGTCCCTCCTCTTCACCTGTGCTAGTTTTAAAAAAATCTGTTACGTACCATGGCTTTCAATTCTTATCATCCCACAAAAAGAGCAACCATGATAAGATTTTGTCAGGATTACTAATCTCAATCTGGTTCGATTCAATTATCTGTTAGGTGATCCAGTCAGCACTACGGGCCGACAGGATAGAAGAATGTGCCAATAAACAGTTCAATATTTCCCGTCTCCTCTCCCAGGAACCATCTACGCAGAGATGCTGAACAACCTCCTAGAGCCGGTGATCACAAGCCCCCACGTCTCCCTGGTGGATAAGACGTCCACACAGCTCCAGACCTCAGCCAATTACCCTCATCGGGAGGGCCGCCCATATAGCATTCCTTGACTCGGAGCTCTTCCTGGAGAAAGAAATTCCTCATGGTATCCGCGTTGTCCTATTTCAGGTAGAATGCGCCGTGTCCTCCCCAGAGTCGGACGGTGCCTTCCGGGGCGTCGGATTACAGATGTCTTATGAGAGTGATATCGCTGTCCTCATCTACCCTGCTGTCTTATACCCTTCAATAACTTCAAACACTTCCTCCAAGAATACTACTAATCTTGGCATTCCTTCCCTTAGTAACATGAATGCGATAGATCTCTGTATGTTTTTGTTGGTACATAACCTGATTACATATTGGAATCAATACTTTTGTTGCATCCTTGCTGCCATTAGTTGGTGGTGTTTGTTTTTGTCAAGTCGGTGGCAAATATAGGGTTTTATTTGATGAGTCCTGCATAAGCTTCTCAATGTGCTTCATATAGTTTTCAGTTATGTTGGCCACGGGGTCAAGAGAGTGGGCCGACAGGTGGCATTCTTTTTTGATTTGTGGAAAAAGCCCTTCAGAAAAAACACTTTTGGGGGTAAGACCAAAATAACTCACTAGAATTCAGGCAAAGAAGAATACTTTGTCATCCTTCTTGCATTTCCAGCATTTCTTTGTGTTTAGAATAGCTGGTTTCACCTTATGAAGTGTCAGGGTTGCTACACCTCTGGAAGCACCAAAATAGTCAGTTTTGGACTCACGAGTGTAGTCGCTATTTCAAAACCACCCATTAAATTCACCAAGTCCCAATAATTTAGGATACATTGAGATGGTAGTAAGCGTCCCCAATCGAGTCTCCGGGAAGCTTTCCTAGGTTGCATTGTTCAAGGACGAACTAAACATTCGTTCCATTATCGAAGTGATGTTTTGAAAAAAGTATTCAACACATACTATACTTCATGGATCTAGTTTTATGAAAAATCAACAGGTATCAAGTGTTAATTATGGAAATTAAAGTAGCTGTACTAAAATCAGTTTGATTGGTGTGGTGATTTTGTATAGATTCAATATAACACATTATTGGTTCTCATTCAATGGTGCTCTTAACATTGAAATCATGTTAGGAATAAAACAAATGCCCCCATATACCTCAGTAATATCAGGGTTTCATGGATATGAAATGACTATGTTTAATGTGACATCTATATAGGTTACAGCACCTTGATTTTTTTTGGCGATATTGTTGACTGTAGAAAAAGATTACACAAACACTACATCCCTCGCATTCAGGGGACCTGTGGTGACCTTATTAAATGACCTTTAGTCAGGAACCAAATGTGATCCACATGCCACCAAGTCTCATTGGGTAGAAAAGAAAAGAGTTGGAAAAATGCATTAAGTTAGGCGAATCATCTCTGATAACCTCAAACTACTTATGATTATTTTCAGTAGTGTGCAATACAGAAGAAGCACAAATTCCCGTGCAAAAAATGTCCAATTTAGACTTTAGTGAATCAGTTTTAGGCTAGCGAACATACATGTATCTTGTTAACAACTCCGTAATCCTGTGGTCAGTTCTTGGAGAATTATGGGGGAAGGAAAGTCGTCTAGAAAATGAACCTCATATGAATAAGTCTTAATTCCCCGTTGGTCTGATGGGAGATTAGGCAAGAGCCCGTTAAGTTCTGAGCGCTGGTCAATTGCCCCCACCATCAATCCCGTAGTGATTTTTGGTAAATATCTTGCCGAGTTTATCAGAATCCTATAGTCGGTTTCGGTTGTGTGAACCACACAGTTAAAAGAAAACATGCTCTTCCGAATAGCTAATAAATGAGACTAGCTATCCTAATAAGTGCAATGTAGTGGCAAACTATAACGGTGGTTCATATTTGGTGTTGTCGAATTGCTACCTATTTCTTGCCCTTTTTGACAATCGGACTATTTGTTGTTTGTCAAGTCGTAATTTGGGAATTCTGAAGTCAATGTGGATTGAAAAATCAGCTCTGGGATTGTCTACGCCAATATAATTGGGCAATAGAATATCTTTGTTTTCGGAGCTATTAAACATTGTTTTTGATTGGAATAATTATATCTGTAGGTTCGTGGGGGGGGGGGGGATATTATAGTTTAGAGGGCTGTGACTGCTCTGCCGCACACTGTAGGTTTAGCGCAACATTCCTCAATGCTTTCCTCTCGATTGATTCCGGACTAGGTCAACAACGTCTACCTAGTAAATCTTGTATGTTTTTCGTAAGTGGGCAATACTGCATGTCTGCTATCCTCTACTTTTTAGTTTTTTTCTTTTGCTCTTGGACAATGGCATTAGCGCATGTTGATTTCAACATCAAGGGAGGTCCCAACTTGTTTGGCGTATTTCTTCAACTTAGTCGATTCGAACAACCCTCGGTGAATGTGGACTGTTGTTAGTTCTAAACAACATTGGTCCATTTCAAGGTCACCGGAGGTCAATTTGTATAGTTATGGTGATTTTTCTACTTTGTTTGTATTTAAAAAGAAATTCGAGATGTGGACTCAATTGGACCGGCAACAACCCGGACAGGTCAGATCATTTCAAGTCACTAGAGGTCAAATGGACATGATTTAAATATGCTTTCCCGAATGAGGCTCACAAAGTAATTTCTGCAGGATCTACACACACTGCACATTTGGTATTTGCCAAGTCATCTTATTCAAATCCTATAGCTTGGTTCAGTGCTTACCTACTTCGGATTGAAAAAACCAGCTTTGAATGCTGCCAGATAGAATTGGCAATTCCTACATGCTATGTTTTTAACTGAAGAAGTTGCATCAGGCCGGGGAAAATGCAGGTCGCTTCAGTTTGATTACTTTTTTTTGTTGCCGCATCAGTTTGAAATGGAGCAACTCGTCTTCTTAAATAGTAATTTGACAATACCTTAGAGTGCTACTAAGTGACCTGTTTCACACCGGAGGCTGTAACTCAAACAAATTCATAGTCCTAAAAAAATTTTTCTTCCATATTCTTTTCAATATCCAATTGACTGATTTATGAAGGTTGAAATTAGAGCATGTCATTGATTTTTAATGAGCCATGTTGTGTAATCTCACTCAGGTTGTGTAACACACCCAGACATATTGTAGTCACAACTCACCGGGTTGCCTGCCATTTACTCTAGAATGGTAATTTGTTTGGTGGTGCCGTAGCTAGGTTGGTTTGCTTGTAATCCGATGTACATTGTAAACACCACAAGACCCCTTATTTTGAACAATCTAAATTTGCAGTTCATCCTGGCCATTGTGTGTGTAGTGGGCAAATAGTGGTTCTGGCTTTCAATCTTCATTAAAATCTGGTCTTGTGGTCGTAATGCTGCAACGCTTCCTGTCAATTGACAGGAACTGCTAACTGTTGATAGTCCCAGTACCCCCCCCCCCCCACCCCCCCCCCCACCCCCCTCTCCAAGACTGAAGGGAGGAACTGGACGTATCAAAACGTGACGAACAGTACTATACCATTACATATGGTGTTGATGTGGAAGTTTCCCTTTCATATGTGATTGGCGTCACTGTGACTTTGACGTGGTCCTGCCGAAATCGCCGTATGGCGTTTTGTCTGATGCGAACAAGTCTTTGTGTTTCCTCATGTGGAACTTCTCCCCACTGTGGCCAAGGCAAGCCCTGGTGTTAACACCCTCATTTATTCATTTACAGTCATAAGCTTCCTTCATCCTATTTACCTAATTTTGTCAACCTTATTCTTCCCTGGAAGGATTAATTTGAAATGCCACTGATCTCATTTGATTGATATTCAAAGCATACATACCTCAACGGTTTTCATTAGGTATTATTCGCACAGATTTTCGAAAAACAAAAGGGTGAGAAAAATTAATTGTAGTAAACCTGAATTATTTAGTTATCAAAGTTTATTGATCATATATTAGTTGTAAAGACAGTAAAAAAATAAGTTATTGCTGATTGTAATCACACTCTAGTTTGGTTTATTGTATTCAGTATGAAAATTATATCATCAATTCTGCTTTGTCTTTCAGTTTTATCACCCTTTGCCTGGCTTGTAATTCATTTCCGATTCAAAAAATCAGGTTTAGGAGATATGGGTCGTTTTACCATACATGTTCTGTATTTGTTGAGAAAATTAATGATTTTTACTCCCTGTGTTTTGCTTCTATTAATATCTATATATAATTACTTCCTTCTTCTGCCGATTAATGATATATAAATAAATGTTTGAAATTGAATTAGTTCTGCATCATCCATTTTATAAGCTTCCGGCTCACTCCATGTGGCTGGCGAGCTATTCGATCGTCATGGGCGTCGATCCGTTATGAGAAGTGGGGGGACTCAATGACTTCATTGATAATCGAAGAAGCCGAGCGCCACCATCAGTTGCGCGAAGCGTGTGGCAAAGAAAAGTTTAGCTTTTCAAACCCTCTAGTCGCCGGAAACGGCACTTTGCCAGGCTCCGGATACCCATCTACATTGTGTGATTTGAGTAAAGGCAAACGAAAAGTGTCATTGTGCATACTAAGCGAAATCACATATGGTAATCTTTTTTATTACCTTTCTACTCTGGCTCGTTTGCGTGGGATCTGGGGACTAACGACCAGTCTCGGTGGGATCGAAGGAAAAGCCATAGGCGTACGGAACCATTCCAATTTTGGGGGTCAGGAACATTTGCCCCGAATTTTCCAAGTCCGTTCCGGAAAGTACACGCGAATTTTTCAACTCAGAAAAAATGGCTTCTGAAATAATTTGAGTTAACAAATTATTCGAAGCATTACCTCGCTATTTACAAACGTGAACGAACGCCTGGTAAAAAACGCCACTCAAATGCCGCAAACACTTGAAAATTTATGCACTTTGGCTATTCTTTAAAATCGTAACTAGTATGAAACATGGGTAATCCTTCGACTATGGCCTTAGTTGGGTCCGATCTTCACCTAGGTCCGCACCTGGAATTCTCGTGACTGAAGACAGTTTTTTTCAAAACTGAATCAGTTCAGCGATCCTCAATTCATGATTATCACTGTGAATCGCACACCCGCTATAAAAAATGACCAGGTGCACGGTACAAACACGTTTCAAGATGGGACAAAACACCTTATCCAAACTGCAAAACGGTTCGTGGATTTCATTGGCTTTATATGCACAACACCGACTTGAATCCAAGATACTGATGCGCGGCGCGCGAATTTTTGTTGTGGTGTTTTGGAATATTTAATTGCGAGATACGGCCCCAAATTCAATAATAAAAACTTTTCAAACATTTTTAACTTCCCCAAATTTCTTCCATTTTATACTCGAATTTGGGTATTTTTCGTACGTTTTTTTCTCCTCTCTCAAAATTTCCTGCAACCCCCGACCCTGTCTCGGATATTATGACTGATATTTGCCCCAAGTGGTTTCCGTACGGCATCCGTATGTACTTTAACCATACCCTAGCTATATTGGGCATAGATTTGCATCGTCACCTAACTTGGGGTTGAAAATCCCCCACAATCTTCCGAGTTGTGTAAATGTTTGCCAATGATGAGGATCGGTTCGAAAGGGGCAAAACCTGATACACTTGCATCCTGTAGTCGTCACGGCCCTTCTAATTTAGAGGGCAGAAAATTTTTTGCCTGAAATGAAAGCCAGAAAACAACCCGCATTGCGGAGCACGCGAGAAAAAAACCCTTTTTTTTTCGGGCATTTGATTGAAATTCAAGGCCAGATCTAGCAGACATTTTGGGCATGTTCTACACTTTATGCCTTTTTTTTTGTCCAAATTTTTCCCCCGAATTATGTTCACTTTTTGCCCGAATTTCTCATCTCGAAACACTTTGTTGCGCTCTTCAGTAAAGGTCGCGATTTGTAAGTCTGAAGCAGAAATCAAAGCAGTTTGAATTTACAATTTGTAAATTGGCCACTATGGCACTAATGCAGCCTAGTACTACTCGCCAGGCTGGGGCGTAAACTCAATGCTTGATTTGGTGAAAGTATTTTTGCCCCGCGAATTAGTAGTGCCCATTGGTTCCATTTTGCAAAAAAAAGTAATTAGAATCTGTCACTGAGGTCTAATTTTTTTTTCTCTTTGTCGCAGCATTGACGTAAGACTTTTCTGACTAGGCGAGGGCCAACATTTATAGTGCGCATGAGAGATTCGCGAGTTTACCCGTCCCCTTTGAAAAGTTTTGGCTCTAGGTGCAAATCCATGCTATAAAATGTGATTTTTTTGGGCCAAATTTGCTGACCTTCAAGGACAGCAAAAAGTTATCTCCTTTTGGTTATTGGTCTGATACCTACCTTACATGGGACCACCGACTGCCCCTGGAAGTCAGACCGGTAAGCCCTTCTAGATAACCCAGGTTACAGGGGGTCAGGGGGGCGGGGGCACGCCCCCGCCCCCGAGGGGAGCATCCCCCCCCCCTCTCGTTGGGGAAAACCGAGAGGTTTTCTGGGAGCGTAGGAGAAAAGAACTCGAGCGAATGCGAGAAAAAGGAAAAAAACAGGAGGATGAATAAAATGAAAACATGAAAAAATGAAAGTTTTGTTGTATAGGGATGGTGAGGTGCACTATGGCGAACGATACTGCTGAACTTTCATCTTGGAAATTGGACCCCCCCCCCTCCCCGTCGGGGAACTCTGCCCTCCTCGTCGGGGAAATCCCGGTGCTGCACCTGCCAGGTTATACATTTTTGTTTTGCCTCTTACCCGTTTCTTTCGACAGAGTTTTTACTGAATATCCCAAAGTTGTTCGATTTTGTTGCAATCCATGAAGGTAGAACACACAAAGAGTCGAAAGGTGCCGGTTTTTTCGCACTATTTCTGGTATAGCCTATGATTTGAAAAATGCTGCTTCATTGCTAGAATTAACCATTTCTTGCCTGGGTGGGGTAACATAAACGTATTCATTCTTATATAGCCATTTTTTTTACAATTGTAGGAAATATCTCGACGCGCTCCACAATTCGGACCACCGCCTATTACAATTACGTATATTGGTCTCTGGAATTTGGACTAAAATCACAACGTCCAACTTGACAAGATTGACAAACCGTGTTTTTCATCGGGCTTTCGACAGAGAAATCGGCAATCAGCTGACTTTGTGAGCAATTTATCTACTTTGGCAGGTTTGTCTGCCTGAATTGTGCCTAATATTTGCCCAAGCTTTGTTCCTCGGTCTGCGAACTTGCTTTAACTTCCATAATGTGTTGGAGCCGTCTGACTACTTACACGCCCCGTTTGCCAACGCCGCGCGTTTTATAATCAATGGACATTGTGAATCTAACTTTATTTTAAAAGAGAAGAAGAATAGTCCACTTATGTTATGAGTGAGAAAACTGCATTAAAATTCATATCGCCAGAATAGGCCTTCAAAATGCATTGCTCACGACACTATAGAAACAGGAGGTAAAGGTCGTCTGCGCGCGCAAGCGCGGAAATTTTGGACAGTCAGGGTCGGAATAACGGTCTGTGGTCTTTGGAGGCTGCTTCTCAATATTCTTCAGCCCAACAAAGACCAAATACGTGGTAAAAACGCGACATGTATTTTCGTCGCAGCGAGGATCAAAAGTGGGGGATGGACATTGATGTGAGCCCCCCACTCCGAAATGTGGGGGGACGTCCCCCGGAAAATCCCACGGATCGACGCCCAGAATGAGTAGAGGGTCTGGTCGAAGGTCACTGAACGTCAACAGTGGTCAAAGTCTAGAACATACGGACGAGGACTGGCCACGTAAAGAGTAGATTAAACCCTATAGTTCAAGGTCAGGCGAGGTCATCTAAAGTCAAGAGTCCGATGTCTGAAAACCTGTAACATGATAACTTTTCAAGTAGAAGAGGGAAGGGGTTGCACTTTGGCATGTAGACTGGCCAAGAAGAGTAATATTACATTATTTTGGAGTCAATCCGGGGTCATTAAGAGTCAACAGAGGTGCGGAGTCTGAGCACATTGTAACCACGATAAACGTGCAACGAAAAATGATAGGTGGACCATTCTGTGCAGTAGGTTAGCATATGTGGAGTAGATGATCCCTATTGCATTGGGGTCACCTAAGAACAACAGAGGATCCCATCATAAACAAATGTGAAAATGATAACTTTTCACTGGAAAGATGTAGATGACTGTAGATGATATTGGTATGTAGGTTGGCCACGTCGAGCAGATGATCTATATTGCATATGGCGTCACGTCCCTAGTTACTGAGGCCAACAGAGGTAGAAGTCGAAAAACAATGTAGCCACGATAACTGTGCACACGAAAGATGTAGTAGGATCATGGTGGTATGAAGGTTTGTCATTTGGAGTAGATGACCCCTATTAATTTTGGCCCCAAATCAATGTCACATGCGGTCAACAGAGGTTCAATGTTCAGAGCCCATTAACGTGATGACCGTTCAGTGTGAACCTTGCAGTGTTCATAATTTTGCAGGTTGGTCATAAATGTAAGTGCATGCTTCCGAGTGCTATAGGGCCTTGTCAATGGTCACATGAGGTATAAGATGTGTTTTTTTTTTTAAATAGTATCCTCAAGATATATAACATAATCCATCCTACCTTACAAATAGAAGGTAATATACTGAGCTCTGTTTTCATACAAATGGTAAGACACACAGTCTACGGCGCAACATGATTTACGCGGGCGGGCGATCACATACATGCTACTTGTCAGCACGTTACCTAACGAACGCAGTCAGCATCCTATTAGTTTAGGTTGAACTGAATATGTAGTACAGAGTGTGCTATGTATACATTATTGTCCTTAGTGTTAGGGGTCAGCTATGAGAGAGAAAAAATGAATAAAAGCTTGTGGTAACGATATCTGCTGAACGCATTCGTGGATCACTGTATCATGTTGCATATATATAGCAGGAAAAGAGAGTGTGAGTAGATCATCCGGTAAAAACTCTGACTCTGAATTGAATTACTAGTTGGAAGCAATTGGAAGCCCCTGGACTTTTCCGCAGTCGTGCTTTTTGGACAAGGTGTCCCATTGAATTTTTTGCACGCTACCCCAAGTGGATGCCTCGTGAGGTCCACTTATGAAGAGTAGCTAGCGCTTTATGTGGCACACGAGTCCAGGGGGCCCATGGATTGACGCACTGAATGGTACATCTAGAATTAACTAGCATGGGGTGTGTGCCGAATAGTTTCAGGTGTCACATTAATTTGTCAAGCACTTCGAGCATTTCTTCGACGTGGGGATCGATTAATTATTATTATTATTATTTTATCATTATTATTAGCTCAAACCATATGCTGGTTGAGCTATTGGAATCTGCATGTCCTTCTACTCTATCTATCTCTCTATCTATCTATCTAGCTCTCGATCTATCTATCTATCTAGCTATCTATCTATCTATCTATCTATCTATCTATCTATCTAGTGTTTTAACAATTGCCTGTTTGGCCCCCCAACGTCATTCGGTGATGGATTTGGACCAAACTTGACCCACGTTTATTGACCCATGAGACAATTTTACTTGGTGAAGTCAAGGCAAAGGTCAAGGGGCATATAGGCCATTATGTGTAAAATACAACATGTAATCTCCTCCTACAATTTTGGTGCACCGTGCTGGTGTTCGGTCGTAATGAGGTCTAACAAGCCGTGTTGTTCAGGATTTTTGGTCCAAGGTCCCACTTGTGGCCGAGGGACCCATGTTATGAAATTTCACACATGAGTACTTGAATGCATCTCCTCCCACAAGATTCATTGATGTCTTCAAAGTTACATGTAATGGTCCTTGGGTGGAGGGACCCCAAGGGTTTCGCGGCATTCTGGGCTCAAGGCTCAGTTTGGGCCCAGGTGTTTCCGATTTCTGAAATACCACCGCAAATCTTTTAGCTCCTACAAATTTTGGTTTGCACATTGCTGATGTTCATGTCATAATGGTGGTCCAATACGTACGTTCAGGGTGCCTAGGGGATTTAGGTCCCAGGGCCGGCAGTGTGGGCCCTGGGCCGTCTGTGACTTCCCAAAATGCTTCTGCCTCTTACCTCTTACTGAATTTCAGTGCACAGTGCTGACATTCAGCAGTCATCAATGAATGTCTACCAGCCCCATACCTCTGGGTTGTTCATGATGTTTTTGGTCTAAGGCCCACTTGCCGTGGGCGCCATTTTATGAAATGTCACACAATGATATACTTGAACTGCATCTCCTCCACATATTGAATGATGAATCTTCAGAGTTACAAGTAATGGGCCTTGGGTAGATGGCCCTTGGGGATGTTCAGGATTTTGGCTCATGCCAGTCTTGACCCTAGGGCCATCATATAAATACGGCCAAATCTTTGCACTTGCTCATGTTCATTCAAAATGGTGGTCCCTTGCCATACCTTCATGTGCCCAGGGAATTTAGGAGAGGTCCCAGGCCCAGCTGTGGGCCCCCTGGCCCGTCATGTGGATTATGGCAAAATGCTTCTCCTGTTACGATTTCAGTGCACAGTGCTGACAATCGTCATAATGATGGTATAAACATCCATACCTCTGGGTGTTTGGACTTTTTTTGGTCTAGGTCCCACTTGGCCCGGGGGCCCTTGTAATGAAATTTCACCACAATTGTAACTTGAAATGCACCTCCTCTCTCAAAATTCATTGATGATCCTCAAATGACAGTCATGGACCTGGGGTAGAGCCATGGCGGTGGTTCAGGGATTTTGGTCCCAAGGCCCTTTGGGGGCCCTAGGGTCCATCACATGAAATACCGCAAAATTTTACCCACAAATTTTGGTTGCACAGTTGCTCATGTTCATGTCATAATGGTGGTCCATTTGCTATGCCTTCATGGTGCCCAGGATAGTTCCCAAGGCCCATATGAGCCCTAAGAGCCCATCATGGTGGAATTACCAAATTTTTCTCCTCTTACAATTTCCTGTGGCGCAGTTGCTAGCATGTTCCGTCATAATGAATGGTCTAACAGCCGTACCCTTGGCATTTGGTCCAAGGTCCTACTTGGGCCCGTGGGCTCATTTTCTGAAATTTCACACCATGGTACGTGAAATGCTCTCCTTCCACAACCTTCAATTGATCTTCTTCAGTAAGGATTTACATTAATAGTCCTTAGGTAAAGGCCATTGGAGGTGTTTGGGAATTTTTAGGCCCGGAAGCTCATATATTGTATTTTCTTCAAAATCTTGTATCGCCTACAAATTCCGTTTGCACGTGCATGATGTTCGGTCATAAAAATGGTGTAATAGTTGTACTTTCAGGGTGCCCGGGGATTTAGGACCGCATGGCCCAGTGCTGACGTTGCCCTGCGACCCATTATGTTGAAATTTATTGACTGCTAGACATCTTTGGGCCATATGAAGATCCTGGTCCAAAGTCATGAAGGGGCAACATAGGCCATTATTGTGTAATCTGCCACTTTTCCTAATGAGTCTTTGCACATGTATCACACAATTGTACATTCGTCTTGGTACATTCGTGCAATTTGAGCTACAGCACAATTGTGCCTATTTCTTATTCCCACACGTGAATTCAAATACCTCAACAGGGCATATGCGTAATCCTCCAACCTGTGGGGTGGGGAGGGGGAGGGGATTCCGATACGTCTTTTAGGGTTTACCTGCCAGCAAAGCATCTGGTTAACAGAATCCAGGTGCAAAAGCAAAGTCCATGACAAGCATTGGTTCCATTGTTAGTAATACACCATCGATAGTCTGAGATAGCTTTTCTTATAACTATTTATTAGAATGTTATATTTTTTATTAATAACTATTCACTCAGGAAAACTTGGAAATCACCGCGATTTTGGTGGTTGGTGTGGCCTCATATAGTAATTGGCAGTAGTATAGTCTGTTCGCCTGATGTGGATAAAAAAGGAGAAACGGCCGAAATCAAAAGTAGTGAAGCTCCTGGTCCGGACGGAGTTTCCCCTTCTTATTGATTTTTTTTTTGCCGACCATTTTTCTGTTCATTAGCTAGTATTTTCAATAAACCTTCAAGAAGGGTTGCTGGGCCTGAATTATTGGAGGAGAGCAAATGTTTCTTCTCAATTTTTCACTAAAAGCAATAAGTCTCTTCCGTGTAGCTATTAGTCTTACCTGGTGTTGAAATGCATTATTCGGGATCAATTAGTCGATTTCTTTCCAATGGGTCAGTCAAATTCAGGTTCCAGCATGGTTCAGGAAAAAGTGTTTGGTTTGGCTATCTCTATAAAAAATGTATAGAATGTTACTAGTGCAGTTGACAGCGACAGTACTGTTGATATATTTTTCCCCGACTTCCACAAGCTTTTTGACAAGTTCCCCGCGGGCGTCCTCTTTCTCAAATTGATAAGTTTTGGGCATTAGGGTATGTCCTTCAGTGGCCTTGTCACTGTCAGTGGCTTCTTAATGGGGAACACAACGAGTGTAATCACGGCCAGTTCGCCTCCGTGGCAATCAGGTCAATAGTGGGTTCCCCAAGGGCCGGATTTTGGGCCATTACTTGCATACGGAAGATCTTGAAGATCGATGTATTCCCAGTTGAAAACTTTTTCGGACGCTCCCGGTTGTATCGGGAGGTTCTTTGAACGCCATTCATTAGGCATTAAGCTGAAGAGGAGTCCGGGCTTTGGACTCGAAAGCTGTCATAATCCTAACTTTTATAATCCTCCTACGTCCCAGAAAGTGGTTCCCTTTTCAGTTCTCACGTGTGTATAGAAATACAGTATGAATCCCTCCCTCACGCTTTGAACGAAGATGTTGACTTTTGTTGAAGGATCCTTGATATATTCTCACAAATTTTCTTCGATTGGAATGTTTTTCAATACCGAGAAGTGCAAAGTATGTATGTTGGTTTTCCACAATCGCAAGGCCTCTCTCTCTCTTCAAGTTTTAAATGGTCAAAAATATCAATCAGGTGAATTCAGAAGAACAGGATCTCGGAGTTCATTGCAATTAAAATTTTGAATCTCTCTCTCTAAGCAGTTTTGCCGATCTGCCGAGGAATGGAGGGTAATTAAGTCCTTGCTTTATTAGACGTTACTTAGTGTCCTTGATAAAGACATGTTCTTAGGCTGTCTCAGCAACTGATGAGCCCCATATGAGTATTCCTGTTCAGTATGTTAATCCTTATATCTCGAAAGATGAGCAGTAATGTGAAAACGTTCAGCGGAGGCCACTAGATCATTCACGGTCTTAGAGATTACTTTCCGAGGGAAAAAATTAAGGCGTCTCGGTCTGAACTTCAATTGGACATGAGACGAATCGAAGGTGATTTGATTCATTTTGAATTGTAACATGGATTAGTGGCCTTCCCTTGCACTAATTCTTTGAGTTTTCAAGGTACCACCAAATAGGGGTCACGCTTCAAGCTTTCTTGTCAACGGTGTAGATTTTTTGGGACATTCGTAAATATTTCTTCTCGAGATAGGTATTAATGAGTCGAATAGCCTTTCTGAGGATGTTGTATCACATGCAGACAGCAACATGCGCAACAGCGAGAAGGCTCAGGTGTTTGGTATGACCCGACCGGTGATTCCACACACCCCATCTCCAAAGGTGACGACACTGGTTGCCTGACACCTTACTCCACATCGGACACCACATTGACCTGACACCTTTTGAAAGTCTGCGTCACATATAGACTCTCAATATGTGCGCATTCCATTGCACATTTTAGCAACCACCTTCGAAATCTATTCTTACTGGCCACTGCCTTCAGATTAGACGACTGTTAAAATTGTCACCCTCTTCTCAATAGCGCTTTCTTGTCCCCACCCGCCCTCTTCTCAAGAAGCGCAGCCCAACAGCCGCTATTTCGATCCCTCGCAGATATTTTCATCACCACCTACTAAGCTATCTGGGTTGTCAGTTGTCCACACATCATATTTTACTTCTGCGCCTGTGGCATGGATGTTGTTATAAATGGGTGCGGACTTGGAGTAAGTCCTGTGAACCGCTGTGCGTTCGCCACTTACATGTGTTATCGCTAATTAATCAAAGTTGGTCATAATTGTGCTGTATTTACCGAAGACAATGCACCTGGTTAGGGGAAATAATGTATTATTAAAAAAATTGTTGGCCGGGCTAATTAGTGGCCGATTGTCTTTCAGGGTTCGCTTGTATTTGTGGGGGAATTGGAATGCTTGCGAAGGAGCGTCGATTCCGTTGGCGTGAGACTTACAGCTATAGGTCCGCCTGTTTTATGCTGAGCTTCTTACTCGGAGTTTATGGTCTCTGACGGCATACCGGTCGCTAAAATACCGCAATAACTATATACTCAGGTTCACAGGTTCAACCAATGTTTCAATTCATTTTGATTATACTAACCCCTCGTACAATTTCGGAGAGTTTAGTAAATTTTAAAATAACAGTAAAAAATGATTGAGGTCTATAGGCCTATGACTAGGCAACAATGCGAATGTACCATCATAACAGAACATCATTTATATCATATAATTGTTACAAGGGTTTACTCACGATGCATATCCTATTGGCCTACCGCTAAAACGTTTTCATGAATTTCAGAAACGTCATGAACTACTTTGTCGGCATGTTCTAAAAAAAACGTCCTTTGCGTCGTTTCAGAAACTAGACCACAATACCTTGAATGATCCATGTCCTGTTGATGAGTGGGAAAATACAAATTTGGCCAACAAATGACTCAAAAGTACTTTCACTGGTATCGGGTTTCGCGAAGGGCCCACAACGATGGTGTGAAAAGTTACCTCGTCCTTCGATTCTGGACCAAGAATCGTGCGCTACACCACTACTGCTCTGGAATGCAATGAATCTTCCGGGACAGTTCAGTGACTAAGAACACTGACAATTGCCTCCCGGGTGGGGGGGGGGGGGGATTGTATGCCCCCTTCAAATTTTTCATTTTGTCCTGCATGTTTTCGGCAGCTACAGGATCCGTCGTTTTTGCACTAAAATGCAAAGTGTGTTAGTATTTACAAGGCAAGCAACGGCAAGCCTGCTTCTACTTTTCCATTTGGGGAAATATTTTTCCATGGTTCACTGGCCGAAGGTCACATTTTTGTCATTTTTAGATGAGAGGATTGGACTAGTTTGGTCCACAACGACCCCCCAATGTTTCATTTAACTGAAGCCCCGTCTTCTGTCTCGTCACATAAAGTATTTTGAACGTTGCATTCAGAGGACCATCGAATATCTTTGGAAATAACGATGCAATGTTTCCTGAGCTGGTTACGCAGAATCAGCCAATTGCCTCGAACTCCCGAACATTTGTATAGGCTACATATTTTTAACCCTGATTCTATTTGTTTTCCGGTATGTACCGAGTTCGCCAATAAAGTCACAAGGAAACAGACAACTTGCTGTTGAGTTTTCACAGTATTTGCTGATATCTTCGTCCCATCAGTGTGAAATGCAGTTATTTTCCTCTTAGGGTAATTAACGCCTACATATATTCGTTTCTGAGTACAATTCTGTGAATTTTAGTCCAAGACCAATTCGCCATACTCGTGGACATCATCACCAACATAATCGCATAAATTATTAAGGTGTGTCCCGTTTTTACTGTTCTCAATCTTCATGGCAGTCATTTGGGGCTTGGATCTCCTCCCATGCTAATCCGCAGTGATCCGTGGTGTTCGAAGATTGTCCGGAGGGGTGGATCGTACCCCAAGGGAAGTGCGCCCTCATTACTGTTCTCACACTCCCTATTGGACACTGATGCAACGATTCGCTGCTCCGCATGATGTGAAGCGTCTTCTTGAACGTACAAAATGTTTTTTGTGTTTTTGTGTTCTTGATCACATGGACAATAGGTAGGGGCTCGCTGACCCCGCCCCTGCTGTACGTCAGCACGCAGGGACGTGCCCTTTCCTGTCATGATTCCACGTTTCCTAAGTAGGCTGTGAGGTGAGATGAAAACTACCCCCCCCCCCCCTCATTCGAAGGACATCTTTTGTCCTTTGCAGTCGAAGATCTCAAGGTCGGATTGCTCGGTCGGTAGGATTCAGGACTGTTGATCGTAAGATTGTGAGTTCGAATCTCACGGAAAGATCAGCTTTTTTCCGTGGGCCCTTGGGCAAGACACTCCATCTCCATGCCCCTCTTCAGCAGGTGCTTGCTCGAAATGGGGGACTATGGAGGAACTCGAGTACAACAGGCACTGTATTAGCCTGCTGCCATATAATACTCTCAGGGTTGTCGGAGTGCGTACCAGATGATCCGGGTAATATCTGTGAAGCGCTTCGGGCAACTAGAGGGGAGGGGAGCTATATGAGTACCATATTTATTAGTAGTATTATGGGTAGTTATTGTTACATACATACCCATAAGTACAGCAGTACATGATTATACATTTTTACATAACGTTGACAGCACGGATCAACCGGGCCGCTCCTGCCTCAATTCGCGAGGTTTTCTTCGGCAGCACACATCAACGCATGCTGAATCGAGATGGATCATGATTCCATTGAGTCATACAATACCGCGTCCGTCTAGAGGAGGAGGACGTTCGTTAGATCTAAGTATCGAAGTTGTTCAATCCAGAGAATTGATTATTGTCATGAGATTCGCGGTTTGTTGAGGTCCCCCATGATGCTGAGATCCGTCCGCATCGTTCCTCGTCATACCGCGGGGTGGGCCGTTTAATTATGCGGCTTACACTGCCATGAAGCTCGACACCAGATCAGCGTAGTCGTATGCCTATTAACCGTGCCGTTCCGCGGGGCGTAGTTAGAGAGCCATTCTCACTGGCTGGGGAAGTGCTCGCTCTGATTGGGAAACTCGAGAGGAAGGGAGGGGTCGATCATTCTGGGATGTGAGGGACTGACGCGAACGACTGAAATGAAATCCGGAACAAATAATGATAATAATAATGATAATAATAATACACTCAAATGGGTCAAACAAACTCCACCATCTTCCATACATGGACGACCCCTGAATCTTACGGGAAGAGCGAAAGAGGACATCGAATCTATGATAAACAATCGTACGGATCTGTAGCGAAGATATCAGGATGGATTCGGGCTGGAGAAATGTGGGAGACTGATCATCCAACGAGCGGAGTACAGTTACAGGCCATTATAGACTCACCTCGACATGGAAGATCCACGGGACGTCGACGTACACACTTATGAAAGGAAGTACACACCCCTGAAAAATGACAAAAATCTCCAGCAATTTCCTCTTTTTCGGGAATATTCTCCAAAATATTCAGTTGATAGCTTCTGGCTACCATTCCTCTTCCGCAGGTGCATCACAGAGGATTTACCATATATAATCGCTTTGTTATTCATGAGTGTCAGCAGATCCGTGTAGGTGGATTTCTCGTATGGTTTTGTCAAACTGAAGAAGACTGAAGACATTCGCTCGCATATTTTGTTATTGTGCATTGCTCAATATATCGTTGGAAATGAATGTATCAATTTATAATATATATATATCTATATATATATATATATAATATATATATACTTCTAAGCCAGGTTCTAGAAAGAACTATATCTATATATATATATGATAATAATATAATATATATATATATATATAGCTGACTATAAAAACATTAATAATTTTAATAAGAATGAGTGGCCAAATATTTTTTTTCTAGGCTGGTATTCCGTAAGAGACTCACAGGCTGCATTACTTTCAATTCCGTTCCTTACATGTGATATATATTATATATATATATATATAGGCCAAATATTTTTTCCTATCTTGGATTCGTAAGAGACTCAAAGTTGCATTACTTTCAATTCCGTTGTTACAATGTGATTTATATATATCATATATATATATATATATATATATATATAATATATATAATTATATATTATATATATATCTATATATTTTATATAAATATATTAATGATGGACAAGATGCAGAACTGTGAAACAAAAATGCTACGTAAATGATATAGCCTGGATCTCGAATAAGATCGAATAGCGATGAGCTATGAAAAATGTGAGTAAACAGCCGATATGTTTTGGATCAGATCTTTCGGACAATACTTGTCCTTCGTCAGTGTGCAGTGACCACAGAAGAAGAATATAATTATCTATATATCTATATATATATATATATATATATATATATATATATATTCAACAGTACTGGCGACGCATCGGTAAATCCCATATAAAAGTTTGAAAAGTGTAGACCGATGGCGGTGACATTTTTCTAACATTTATCCTACTTTTTGGGTTTAAACCCTTTATCGAGGATAAAGTTTGGATTCGGGATAATGATCGGGATAAGGATAAGATCGGGTTTAAACCCTTTATTCTCGATAAAGGGTTTAAACCGGAAACGTCGGAATAAATGTTATAAACATTTTCACCGCACGGGTCCTACCTTTCAAACCTTTTCCTATATTATATACTATATATATAGATATATATATATATATATTATATATTCTATATATATATAATATATATATATATATATATATTATAGAGTGAGTGGCTCAAATATTTTTTTTTTCCCTAGGCGTTGTTATGCGCGTAAGAGACTCAAAGCTGGATTACTTTCAATTCCGTTCCCTACATGTGATTTTAGGCAACAATAGACGCCTATTCATTATTAATATCGCTGATAGTTCCTTGTGCTCTTTTTGTAAAATTCAAGGAAACGATTTGAATGGGAATGTCGTAATGTTCTCCTTTTTGGTAGATGCTGAAACAGTGTACATTGGGAAATGCATCGTGTTCAGTCGAGAAAATAACTTCTTGGTTATAAACAAAATCGAGAAAACTTCATAACTATTTAATTACCATTTGAAATTTTATATTTTTTTTTCAGTGCAAACAATAATAAGATACCAAATATGATTATTTGGGGGGGGATCAGAATTTAGGTTTTCACCAGCAGTCGAGAATGTATATATTAGAAGAAAGAAATGAAGCGTTACTTTGGCCTATACTAAGCGGTATGATACATTTATTGCACAAGATGTTCACCTTACTTGGTTAATTTCCTTCAAATCAATCAATGCATGTCAAGTGACGGTAAGTTACTACTTTGAAATCTATGGTAATGATATGCAAAAGAAAAGGAAATTAAGCACGGATAAGAGGAGAAAAATCAATAAATAAATATAATAAATATATAATAATAATAATAATATAATAATATAATTAATTAATAATAAAATAATAATAATATAATAATAATAATTAATAATAATAATAATAATAATAATAATAATTCCATCCAAAATTTTATTATTATTATTATTATTAGATTATTATTATTATTATTATTATGATATATCCGCAATTATTATTATTATTATTAGTATGTTTTATCATAATAATATATAATTTCTGGATATTCTCATTTCTTATTTATTCAGATTTCCTGAACTGCCGCCCTTTATAGCGATGTTCCTCTGCGGAGGCATTTCCCAAAATAGTGCCTAAAACACTTTGAACCCATTTTCATATACGGTACCTATGGGTACCTGTTTGGTTTTCTTTTGCCTGCATCAGGCTGCATGGGATAGGGGATTATGAAAAGTACAAATATAGGGTGAATTTGGTGGAAATCCAGTAGATTTATTAAAGGCAAATGAATTTGACATTTTACAGGCGAATTCGAGCAGAATTTGAGAACGTCAGTCTGGTTTCCTGTATACTTACTTTCTGAGGATCATGAAACCCAGAAGGACAAGAGACAGGCCACGATAAACGCCCGCTACCACTATCGCGATGATTCACCCCTAATTCAACAGCGGGGCTCCCGTTGTTACCGACACCCTGTTGGTTTCCTGGAAAAAGACAAAAAAAACAAAAAAAACAATCAATTCAGTTCTTACGCGATTCAACTTTCCACTGAATAATCTATGTAGAGCAGAAGTCACTTGGAGCCGTAGGTAGCCCCTAATAGTGCAGCACGACAGAGTGTTATAGTGACATATGAATGGGCGATGTAATTCGCACTTTGTCAGATATTTACGTTTCGAACCCCCTCCAGTCCGAGCTCCACATCATTAGCTCTAGTTCGCCCGTGATGTTATACACGCCCAGATTGTTTGGTTTCTGTTGCTCGTGATGAACCAGCTTGAAGTCCGAGGAAATTATGCAGGCATTCGAAAACAGGGTAACACTCACGGAAGATGTTTTAGAATTCAAGTACATTCAAATAATTTACTATAGCAACGAAGGTATGCGTTGGGGGATATCTCTGACCAAACATTCAGAGATAGAGAGTAAGCAAACTGAATTATGTTTTAGGATGGTGATACATCGGACAACATTCACAGATAGCGAGTAAATAAAACCGCATTATGTGGGCCTCCTCATTTTGGCGCTCCATGGAATAAATAAAATGGCACTGTATAAGGCAGACAGATACGCACTTTTTACGTCAAGTTCCTGTACTGTGCTGATGTGGGGGCCCTTGAACCAAAACTCGGGACATGCTGTATCGGAGCTCCTATGCAGAGCAAAACTCAGGGGGAGCCGTGTTGCTATGCCCCAACAGGCCCCTACAATGACAGTAGGTGATAGAGACATGTGAGTTGAGCTATATGATTAGCATTTTGTCAGAATATAGGGAAAGGTTTCGTTTGACAGTCTCCTCTATTACGATCTACACAATAATAGCTAATTCCGCTCGTGATGTACCAATTTCACGCCGAGATGGATTCTGCCAAACGCAATCCATTTGTATTTTCGAATTAATATTGTTGTTTTTCCCCCGTGCTCAGTAATAGAAAAATTTGATCGAAATTTCGAGTAATTATCGGCGTATTCTGAAAAAAACCGGGTAACACTTACTGAAAGATTTTCCGGTTCTCCGCTACGACATAAATTATCCACTATTGAGCAACTAAGGTATGCGTCGGGGCAAATGGTAGAAGAAATTCGCCAATAGAGAGTACACGAACTGAATGTGTGATCACGATGTTACACACAACCGAGCAGCGAGAGCGCTTCCTCACTTTGAGGTTGGAGTTCTCTGACGGCGCTTTGAAACAGGGCAACAAACGCAGTCTAATTTCCTCTCCAGATGATATAAATCAATGCCCCGAACGACAGCACGCGGCAACTAGCAACCGTAGCACGGTTTGTCGTCAGTCTTGACATAATAGTGCTCAGTCAGTTGAAGATGAATCCGTTTAATCGCATAAGTGGGACTCGGGATTCAGAGATGTTTCCGATGCTTGAACTCTCAGACTCCACTGCTTGCTTGTATACGTCTAGAATCGAATCTGCGGTGAGAAATCCTCTATTGATGCCTATAAACGTGCTACTAATTACCTACTTATAGTTCTCTCTTCTGTACTTGAACCTTCCACTCTAAACGCGGCCCCGTTCAAATTGACAGATTTCGATTCGAAACAAACAATTAGGTTCAGAATGAACAGAATCTAGTCATAAATTCGACCAGGACAAGAACAATACTCAAGATGGGACGTATTTGAGTTCGTAGAACGTGGTCGAATTGACCAGAAATCGATTGAAATGGGTCAGAAACGGATGAAACATATGACCATATTTCGATTCGAAACAAATTATTTTCTATTGAAACTGAACAGGATCTTAGTCAGAAATTCGACCAGTTCCTGGTGTCGGAACATGACGAACATGAACGCCGAGTTTTGAGTAAATAAGCATGATGATGATGGTGGGTGGTGATTGAATTGGATGATAATAATAATATTAATATAATCATAATGGTAGAGGGCGATGACGATAAGGATGACGCCGACGGTGATGATGCCGCGTTGTTGATGATGATAATAATTAAATGATGATGATTAAACGATGGTAATGATATAGCGATAGTAACGTGACAGTACGTTTGGAGTGGTTACTCGTGTTATCGTTTCGGGCGCAAGACACGTCATGAAAAGTCATGGATTCGAGAATTCAGGCGAAGCTGAGATTTGTGTCCACAAGGTTCTGAAACTTTGATCTGTTTCAACTCCAGTTACCTTTGCCTGACAAAAAAAAAGAGTCATGAAATCATTGGAGGATTATGAGCTACATTATTCAACCTGCATCAGTTATCATGTTGAAGCTACACAAAGTTCTAATTGTCACAGTGAATGACTGAACAATGTTGATTTCTGGTGTACCTGGAGGGACGTTCACATAAAGCACTGGTTAGCAAATGATGCAGCCACGCAGGTATCTTTACTGGGCAATGACCGTAATGAATAGAGACGGATTTAAATTCTAGAGATGGGAGGGCCGGACTAACATTGTGCCATGTACATGGTGAATGCTTGTGCCTTTGGTGTATTTACATATACCGGCATGCTGCACGACAGATCCCCGTGTCTCCAATATAGCGTAATATTTTTTGGGTGGGGTGAGGTGGGGTGGGGTGGTGGTGGGGTGGACGTGGTGGTGGCGTGGGTGGTTGGTGGGGTGGGGGCTACCACTAGAGACCCTCGGTAGGTCTTGAACCAATGGCTCTACGTCAGTTAAAACTCAATGCTCGTATTAGTGATATACTAATTTCCCTTTACCACAAGTGAATAATTGAAGGCAGTGACTGGAGTATGTTGCAATCACATGAATAGAATACTTTTGACAAAGGTGTATATACAGGAATCTGAGCAAAGCTAATGGCTGTACACATGGTCTATATATGGATGTCCCGTTGTGTGGCACAGCATCGTACAGCTATAAATTATATTTTAATCGCTGCTAGTTTCAGTTTTTAGCACACACAAGCACTCTACAAGCAGAAGCCGTATATACCTCTCTAATATTTTCTGTTAGTGTCGTTGCTCGGTAGTAGAAGAGAGGATTGCTGTAAAAAAGAACATCCATTTTTCCAGTGATGTGCGTTAGCCTATACCTGTAAAAATGCGTTCAATGTTGTCAGTTGTTAGTTACTAATTCCATAATAACAAACACTGTATTGACGTAATGGGACCAAAAGTTATCCTCTAGTATTTGAGTATTCCTAGAGAGAATTCATACTGTTTGTACGAATTCCTCAGTGCAACTGACATTACCAAGCCTCTATCATTCACAGTGTTTACGTTAAAGAATCCAATCCCAGAGCATTTCCATATTGTATATGGGTATGAAATAATGGAGCGTAAAAGTCTATATGCAGACTGTTTTAAGCGGGGAATTTATCGGAAAAACGAGTTTTAAGTCGTACTGCCTTCTTTGCTCAGACAAAAATCTACAAAAACTGAACATCAATAGGAGGACTAATACGCGTTTATCTGTTCATTTTATTTTATTGTTCAAAATTCGACGAAAACCTCTGACAAAATGCATGGATTATGCAAAAGTTCCGTTTGAAATCGACAAACTTTAGTAAATCGGAAAATAAGCCGTGTGGCGGCGCCACTTTCGAACTCTCAGAGGTGTCCCTATGACGGGCCAATGTGCCAATTTTCACACGCTCAATCGAGAAAATGTTGTTGTTGAAGTTCTTTGCACTTACGAAAATCTTCCGGCGACGCGCACCGGCGTCCGAAACGTGCCGACCGAACTGTTCCTGAAGAATTGGCATGCACTCCACTCCTAAAATGTTGTCTAACTAACACCGCCCATCCCAGTGTTGTTGTAGAAATTACACAATCTTGGTACAATCTGCATATTTCTGTACCCTTACACAACAGCCGGATAGATTTTGCTAGTTAAAATGTGTGTGTAATTCTACACGCCTTTCCTAAAGTGTGTCATTATAGGCTGCGTTATTGGGGGGATTTCACCGTCCGCAAGATCGAAGGGTTGAAAAAGCAATTGGAAACTTGCTATTTCTCCATCATGGTTTGATTATTCCGACTTCCAACAGTTTAAACAAGCCTGTTGTAGCTTTCGGAGTTGAATTAAAACGTGAATTTTGCATTTGTTCTCAATTTAGCGAACTGGTCACAATTAGCATTTTATTTTACTTTAACAATGTGTATTTGGCCATTGTGATTTACCTGATGCAACCAAAAGGCAATTAGTTGTTAAGAGTGAATGTTCCATGAGCTGGTTCCGTTTTAAAATGAATTCAAAATTAACATAAATCATGCAAATTACTCACACTTATTACTTCCAGTGACTGGATTTCACCTCCAAATTTATGCGCACTGAAAGTCCTTTGCAGTGACCCCCAACAGCCATTTTCTGCATCAAAGATAAACCATATCCCCATCTTCAAAAAAAAAAAAAAAAAAAGATTCGAATTTTTTTTTTACAATAGATCACGTCTTTTTAGACACATTGATGAAGAGAACTTGAGTAACCCCGATATATTTTGATAATTTCTAGGGACTTGAACTGAACCATCATACACGATGTTTTGGTAACAATCACGGACACACAATAGTTACTCACTACGAGTAGCATATCTGGGCTGGGTGAGTGGGTAGCATATTTGGTGCCGCCGCAACCAGTAAACAATAACCGCCTTACCACCTCTGAACTTTGGAGGCTGACCCAAAGTGTGCGTCACTCATTAATGTGGGTCAAAAATGAAGACAATATTTTTTGTCTCAAGACTAATATTTCCAGTGCTGACAATATTGCCATTCTTAACAGCAAAAAGTGTACATAGCGATTGGATATATACTAACGTATAGCATTAAAATATTATATAGTACGATGAATAGTGAGTTACTACTCACTTCTTTCTCATTTTGCCGTGGCGACAGATCGAAATTAACTTAAATAAAGCATTAAAAGCATTATAAGAGCTTATATAAGAGGACGCTTTGGATAAATAGAGCCGACAGCAGTTGCTTTCGTTCATGTTCGTACCAATTACCGTTCTTCAGGTCTTAAATTGCTTCGTTTTTCATGAAAGAGCTTATTGTTGGGGTGGTGGACGATATTACAGCTACGAATTGGAAATAATCCTAATTTTGGATCAATTGACGCAGCTGTTTATGCGCAATCGCAAACAATTTAATTCCAACACAAGCACGGTTAAGAAAGGACGAAAAAAGATATCCGAAACATAACACTAAACTTCTCGCACTTGTTTTATGTGGCACGCATCAAAACCCAGCTATTTTTTGTCGATAGTTGATGTCAGCCGTCCCGTTATTTCGTCGCTAGGAACGAGCAATCGCAGACATTAATGTCATTTCGTTTTGCATGAATTCCATAGGTGCTGACGAAGGTGCCTGTACTCCCCATACTGAAACTTCATACAACTCGACAGCCATCCGGGCTTTATCGTATTACATGGTTTTTCAGACTTTCCCTCCGGTGACCTCAGATAACCTCTACCTGCCGTAAACAATAGGTTTCATGTACTCATCATGGAGAAAACACATACTAAGTAAGAGCCTCATTCATTCATATTGAATTTTCATTCACAAAATTCTATCTTTCATCCAAAATGACCCCGATCTCTACATCAGAATAATAGGGCTCTTGTACTCCCCATAGGAAGCTACCATCAAACTTCAGCTTGATCATACAACCGTACTAGACTTGTCGGTTCACAGATTTCGCTTTGACCTCTGCTGACCTCAGATGACCCTGATCTGACTCCAACAATAGGGTTCAGATACTCCTCACAAGGAACACACACGCACACACACCATGAGCTTCATCCATCCAGGTGTGTAGAGTTATCGTGTTTACATCGAGGTCACACGTGTACACAATTCCTACCAACCACACACAGGCCAAATACGACCTGACTACTACATAGGTTCCTCTGACGTCGTCAAGGAATTAAAAATGGAACTATTCTATACTAATCAGGCAGTAGTGATTTTCATGGCTTTCTTAGTTCTGTCCAAATTCGACGCCCACTGTTTTTTTCCTGTTCGAAACTCTCTGACATCTTCGGAGGACATCTATCCCATGCTATCCCTGTCTCCCCTGGGCCCCCTCCCCACATGTACACCGATAGTTTGTTTATCATTATGACAAACAACCCAACAGAAGATTTTATTTCTACAACAAGCCACAAAGTAGCTCCCATACTTCTTCTAAACACAATGTTGCGCAGTCACTCCGTGAGAATAACAGTATCGCTCACGGTAATGTCTATCGCTCAACACAAACACCATTAAGGATAAATGTGATCATCGGTAGGCGATAAACCTATCCAATAGCCTTGCACCATGAACTTGTTGACCAATCAGGAGAATGTGAGCGTTCGAAGTCACAGTTACCATCTGCCGACGATGTTATCGCTGGCTTTATCGCTATAAGTGGGTGTTGCCACTCCAATTTTTATAGCTCTTATAATAAAGTGACTGCACAAAGGTGGGAAAGCTCTCGATTAGTATATTTTGGCTGGCTGCAACCAAGCGCAGCAAGCCTTTAGGCTGTTATAACCCTCTCTCCTCCGCTTCGTGGTACTGCTTACGGTTGGTCATGGTTGGTGTAATCGATGGATCGCAGGGCTGTAAATGTAAAATGTATCGCATTGCAACCCATGGTAAGTGGACAGAAAACGGACGTTTTCCGCGCCGAAAAACAAGAGGTGTTCGGAGACTCACCCCGGTCATACCGAGAGTACATTAGGACCAGGTGTCTCGTACGCGTGCAATGTAAAAGAAAGGTAGGAAACTTGTAGATGAAAAGGGTCCATCACACCATACAAAAACAGTAGCACACACCTCAACTGACAGTCTCTAACATGAGGCTGAGGACCGCCGGGGATAATTTCATTCATTAACACCCTGACAAGGCGTAATAGTCTCCTCCCCTTTCTGTAAGCAGAAACGCTGGATGAATATTATTTTCACTAACCTATGCACCTTTCGTTTACCTTCAGTTTGGGCTTGGATCTGCTTGAAGCGGGAAGGGCGGGAGAGGTGGTATTTTGCGTCGAGATCAAATGAACCCCCTTTAATGAAATTGTATCTTTTCATTCGGATCCTAAACACAGTTTGTTAGGAGTTCTTTTTTTGTGCGATTGCCCCTGACCATCATGCGAATAGCGGTGTGTAGTGTTTTATTTTGGCCATGCCTCAACGTCAGGATCAAGCGCGTAGCCAGCCTTCCTCGTCGGGGGGTGGTGGGGGCAGACGATTTGTTCCCTTCCGGGTTTCCCCCTCCGGCTGACGAAGTGTGGGCGGGGGCGGGAGGTGGGTGAACACCTCACTTTAGGAGACGATCGAAAAGCGGGCTCTTGTACCAGTCACCATACCCCAATTACTTAATGCATTTTGGGCCCACCACCCATTCTCGTATGTGGGCGGGGGGGGGGGGCGGGGGGGGTGGTTATCCGTTCCATTCCTACACTTTACTGGATCTTTACTATTTTTTCTCGTTTCACCTTCTCTCTCTTATTTCCCGTTTTTTTTTTTTTCCGATTTGGCATCTCATTCTTGGTCAGGGGACAACTGCCCTGAACCCTCCCATTGGCTGAGCCACTACTGCTCATCTTGAAACACGCCTCCAGATTTCTAGCAATTTCCATTCATTTGGGGAACTTCCCATATCCTCCACTCCGAGGTGCGAGAAAGGAAAGTAGATGAATTTGGAAGACACAGACAATAACCTATAAGCCAAGAAATGTCCTGCATGTAGCTTGCTGACTGACCTATCTGGCGTCTGTATTTCAATTTTTTTTTATTCATGTTCTATTTCAGTTTGTATTTCATTTGTAATTCAGTCTGTATTTCTGTTTGTATTCCAGTTGCATTCAGTGTTGCCGGGTGTCGACCTATTGGTCGCCAATCTCCAGTTTGGTGATAGGTGTTGACGTCGGTCTCGAGGGTCGAATTTCGTCTCGGTGTTGGTTTCGAGTTTTTTCTTTCCTTATTTTTTCTTTTCCTGAGACTGATGCTTTTTGCTAACATTTGGTATAACCTCACTTTTCTTCTCGTCCGACAGACAAGGCCATGGCGGGGACTTCTGTCCGCTTTGCAGATCCTTCGTCGTCGTTCGCTGTAGTTTGCCGAACCGTACTCTGTGTACGTTATACCTACTCAAGCAAAACCGGTTCGGGGCTTTTCGTTAGGTTCAGCGATGGATTTTCTAGTATTTTGGAACTCGAGGGGGGGGGGGGGTCACCTTCAGGATTTACAACTTCCTGGCCAGTAGGGGCTGATATCGGACGTTGCGCAGGCTTGCTAACGCGAATAATGGATCTCCAATCCAGGCACCAGATAAGCCACTGGGAGTGTATTTCCTAGTGTCTGAATTAAATATTCAAGCAGATTCAGATCCGAAATGAAAGCAAACTCATTCAAAGTTAGTTACCGTGGCCACATTGACACCAGTGATACTGGCCCGTTCCCGCAAAGTACAGGATAAAGCTGGTTATCGGTAACGCGGCGCACGTCCAGAATTCGGGACATGGATTAGGAGTACAAGGGTCGTGGAAGTGGAAGGGATATCCAAAGGCACGCTTAGTTTCGCTTCTTAGAGGCAGAATCGGCACACAAGGTTACATTCTTTGTTAATATATGAATCAAATGTGTTACAGCCGCATCCTCACAATGTCTTTCTTGGTATGGTCGAAACCCTAGAACAAGGCTAGTCAACTTAGTAGAAACATCATCGACTGGTTCAACTGTTCATGTTGGGCCTCCACTGTATCATATGGCGGAATCTTTCTTTTTTCATTCAAAACTGGAGAAAAAATAGTTCAGAAGCTCAACAACCAAACATAAAATTGAACTAAATGATATGTGAATTTATTATTTGTGTGAGGTAAAGGTCCTCCTTTTTGAAGTATCTTATAAGAGGCACGGACCTCCGGGTGATATCTTTCTATATAATCCACCCCCTTCTGTACCTTCAGTTTGCGCCGTTCTATTGATAGTAGAAAGACCAAAAGGAGGGTGGTATTCGAGCAAAGAAATCGAACGGAATGCAACTTTAATCATATTTTTTTAGATCCCAGCCATAGCTTGTTGAGCGTCATGTTTTGCACTGACTTCTATTACAGCGACACCACCCTTCTCGACGACACATGGTGCACTGTGCAACGGCGTCTGTGTCTCCCTTATTCCCATACTCGGCTTATTCACATACTCGGCGAATTTATTTTTATGTTTATGCTGTTTGGATTTTCGGCTAACATGTAATAAATAGAAAGTACGAAAATGTCAGACCAAACTACATAATTATTGTGTATATCGGTCATCTAGTTTTTATTCGACCATGCCTCATCTTGGATATTATACGCCTTCAAAGTTCTAGCAAAATGTTCTTTCAGCCCGTGGAAATTTTCCCCGATCCTGAGTAGCCAATGCAGTGCTCTCTGGCGGAAGTGAGAGGAAAACAAGTAGAGGAATTTGAGGATACTCGGGTGTTGAAAACGCAATCAAAACATGTCTACATTGTAGGTTGTGGTTGACTAATTAATTGGTGTCGCTCTCAGTTTTTGTCAGTAAAAGACTAAAACAGAAGTAAAAAGGTGCAATGTTAATTGTACAATCGGCGCTTATATATATCATTCAGTAATCACATTCAACTTATCCCTAACTTTACTAAACGACTGGCCAAGGGCGAGGCCACGACGAATTGGGGGGGGGGGGGGGGGGGAGATTTTGTCCTCTGTTGCCACATCTTCGTCCGTCATTCGCGGGAGTTCTACCGCGATACTTTGTGTTTACCATCATTTCTCGTCTAACCTACTCAAGCTACAAACCGGCTCGGGCTGCTCAGGGACCGATTTTTTGCGCTGATGCGCAATGCTTTAGAAGTAGGCCTACTATCTGATTGGTGAGTGGTTCATACAGTAGCTGTTATATATTGGTTAGAGTTGGAGATTAGGATAAGTGATTCGGGAATACCGATATATAGCCAACTACAGAAATTCCTTCCGCGACCGTGCCCATCAACTCAGGCTCAGCCCTCCTGATTCACACCCCTGGTCAGGAGGGGCTGGTGTCGGACGTAACACTGCTTTCCAACGCGACTAATGTTTCTCCGATGCCCAGGCCTCCATATAGCCACGGGGAGTGTAGTTCCTAGTATGCTGACATCCCCCAGCAGATTAATGATCCGACATGGAGCAAACTCATTGAAAGTTAGTTACCTTGGTCACAATTGTCCCCAGTTGAAATCCGGGCTGCCATACCTGAAAAGCTGGTTCCCGACGCGTCGCAGTCCCGAATTCTGACATGGATTTGGAGTACAAGGGTCCGTGATAGCTGGAAGGAAATGTCAGGTCACGCTAGTATTCGTCTGGAGAAAAATCGTCATACAAGTTTGACATTTTTTTCCATATATGAACCAATAGGGTCGCAGCCGCAGCCTATACAATGTTGTTGTTTCGTTTCATTCATTTGTTCCATCATTGTCAGCAAATAGTTCACAATTAAGCCAAAGAGAAAGGAAGTGACCGAGTTGAAAACCCTAGTGAGCTTGTCGAGATCACACTCTCTGTCATCAATGCACCAACATCACTACAAGAAGAAGAAGAAAAAAGTTCAGCACTAGCCCCCCACCCACCTCCCCCATCCATCAACCCACTTAGGGAAACTGTAGGAATAGCTACTAATTAATGTCTAACCCAGATGTGTCCGAGAGGGCATTCCAAAGTTTGATAGCCGGATAACGTAGTGTATTTTGTGAATAGGAAGTCGGTCTACCAGTGGTGGGGAGATGGATGATGGGGATTTCCTATGTCGTTATTGTACACTTTTGAATCATAAATGTAGAGATTACCGATGACATTTGGAAAACAGTAAGGTGTTAGTCTGTACATGAAAACAGAGATATTAACTTTAATAATGTTATCTACTTTTAAGAGATTTAACAACCGATACAAGTTATTGGTGTGGTCACGTACGGGGAAAGCATGATTAATATGTCTAATCCATCGATTCATTCCACTGTCTAATAACAGAACCATGCACGCCGTATCCATATCAACATTGTTGAATCAAACAACTGGGGAATCAATGGTTTAGAAGCTCAAACCATATCATGTAAGAGTGGTGGACACAGCCAATACCTCAAATGCATTGCCAGATAGCAATGGGAGCTGGGATGATTAAAGAAAATATCGAGATGTTGGCTGAGGTTACGAAGTGGGAACGTATTTCAGCCCTGTAAATCTGTATGCAGAAACATTGTTACAGGGTCTCGATCGCTCCGAGAGCGAAAAAGCTGCGACGTTTTCGATAGGCCCTATAACCCAGCATTATCACGAGGGATTACCTTGATCACATCTGGGACCGGTGAAACCTGTTGTAACACATGCAGAGGCTCTCACCGGCACACTGCAGGGCCATAATTCTGACAGGATTTGGATCACATGGTCTGTTGTGACAGCTGAAAGTGAGGCGAGTCATGCGAGTATGTTGTATGTGAACTTTTTTTTTAATGCAGTTGTCTTCAATCAATCGGATCAGCTCAGTCGGAATGACTCCGGTCTGCAGCTCGAGAGGTCATGACGTTGCCAACCCATTTCCGGTGTGCCTGCTAGGTAATGCACTTTGCAACTTTGTCCTCCTCTCTCTACACCTCCTCGTGATAACTTGAGACTGAGTTATAACCTACCGCTGGCACTTGGATAGTACCTATTTTCTGGAATTGTTTGCGCGTACATGGTAGTAGATCAAGTTAATATCTACAAAGCGCCTGGAGTATATTTATGACGTGTGTGTTCGCCTCTAACAAACATTTAGCTTTCGGAGCGTTCCCGGACATAGCTCGCTTTTCGCGTGCGTCACGTTGAAATGAAAACCTGACATCCCTGCGAGTATTCCGCAAATTTCTAGTAGCGCATAATTTCGCGAAGTCGGTGTTCTATTTTACTCCCAAACCGCATATCCAGCTTGTCGGGGAACGCAAGCGAATCAAATTGCCACTATTCTACGTCTTGTGATTTTGAATATTTATGACAATCACATTCTCGACTTTCCCTATTTTTCTGTTACTTACACCACGGAAATGTACCCCCCCCCCCCACTTCGATTCGAAACGAATACGCACATTTCTGAAAATCCTGAAGTCAGAACACTCTATGGTGGCTGTGTGGCGTTTATCCTGTCAGTTTGTTCCCCTTGTTAGGATGGTTATTCACACAATTAGATCAATGTTAATGCACTTTGAAGCAAAGGAATGAACAATATATATCAGTTGAACCGCGATTTCTGCGCTTAGGACAGGATTTTATACTTGCACTATGATGTACCGTATGACACTCTGCAATTTTTTCATTGTTTTCCTCGAATGTGAACATGACATTGCGTACACACAGTCTACGAGCACACTAAAATCAATTGAACTCTTGAAGCAAATTTCTACATTTTATGTGCAGGTTTTACACGTCACACATTTTTGCGCATCCAGGTTTTGACGAAAAAAACCCCACTACTCGACATTCACTATCATATGTAGATGGAAATTGGATCCATCAGTATAGATTTCCATTGTCTATAATATCACCTGCATTCTAGTTTTTATACACATCCCAGATACAGAAACGATTCCAGTCAAAGGCTAGATTCCTCGCACTCTGAAAAATGTTTATTTACGAATTTACATAACACGGTGTAATAGTCCAACCTAATCCCCCTATCATTGTGTGAATTTGTGTAAAAAAATATACCGAATTTGGCGACTTATACACAATGATCGTGCATTTCCTTACACAACACCGGGATAGATGTTCTAGTTACACAACATTTTGAAGAGTGTGTGCTGCTGAGCGTTGATTGACAAAACATAAATTTCATATCTAGTATGAATGCCATACGTTCATTGTCTGTCACTCACACACCAATGCCGAAAGATCTAAGTGCGGACAATTTGGGGGACACCTTTTAGGTCATGTTGACGAAATGTAGTGCTAGAATCAGGGGCGTACCGGATATTCTTCTGGGGGGGGGGGGGTGAGATTGGGAACCATGGGAACGCATTTACAGCATCACCTTCCAATGGACACATGCTGTTGCAATCTTTGCTAAACAGTAACTGTGAAACGGCACAGTGAAAAATGGTTATTGTATTACCCTCCCACTGCGTAGGCCTACGCCACTGGCTTGGATGTTTTGGCCGATAGTCCTAATGAAGGCTACGGCATGAGGGGCGTACCAGAGTGGAGTGTGCAGTATTTTGTTATCGACGCATATAGCCTATAAGCAGGGTATAAACTCGACCATCTCCACCATGTGGTCGCCTGTGAAATCTGATGGACACGTACACGAGAATCCAGTACCCGTCAGTGAGCAGGTACCGCCGTTCTGGCAGGGAGTACTCGAACACGAGTCCTGTTGAACAGTGGTCGTTGGAGCTACAGTCGTTGGAACTACAAGAACATGGAGAGGGAGGTTATTGAAAGGAACCCGAGTTTAGTTACGTCACTGCTATACGGTTGAATGTGCGTCATGCACCGCTACCGTTGATTTTTCCGCTACCATAGAAATTTGCCTAGCATTTGACGTTGTCCAGAAAAAAAAGCGCCTGTTGTACAGTTGTATGTTCGCTTTATTGTCCGAGGTCAGTGGGGCGTGATAGGGGGTCCAGACTGAACAATATCCGGAAGCCTTGGCAGAACTAAATAATATAAAATAAGTTGCTTAGGTACCGAAACAGGGAAGGCGAGCAAAAGCAAGGAATTACATAACCAGAGTACAATGGACGCTTTTCCTACGTGCAAGTGGTACATATTCAAAACAAGGCGATCGTCATAAGTGCCGCGTCCTTGTTCGGGAGCAGCAATTTCTTCCATCAGTCACCGCACAAACGACCACACGGGTGGTGTAGACAATAACGCGCACACATCCCCCATACGGACTTTACCTATTGCGAGGACGTCCATTTTGCGAAAAAACTAAGTCCGAAATGTGTGTTTGCGAGGTGTGTTCAAGTCCTCGCTGCACGGTACTTGTCCTTCGAAGAATGCTAACACTCAACTCTCATCACACACCACTAAAAAATCTTGCATCACACTATAAGTATATCCGAGGACCATGCTTCTAATGCCCTTTGGAGGATAGAGGGGGTATGTCGAATAGTTTAAACGCATTTTCTTCCGAGGACCCGATTTCAGGTCCTCGGAAAAAAAGATGTCCTCGCAAGTCGGGTGTGTTACCAGGTTTTATGGTCCTCGCCGCATAGTACAGTAAACGCACAAACGTACACACACACACACACACCCACACACGTATCACAATTACCACTGGTGGATTACTTCATCCAATAATGATTCAATCCCACTCGCGATGGGCAGGGCTTATTCTTACCTACTTTTAGCCGAATGCCATTCCCCCTACCAATAGGATTCGCCCGAAATATGACACCTTAGATTATATGATAAAATATGCACATTAAACACACAAAATAACCCCTTAGGGAATCTGGCCTAATATTCTAACCATTCTATAAGAGACCAAACCCAAAGGCGCAGCCACTAGGGGGGTCCTGGGGGTCGGTGACCCTTTTGGGAAGGCCTGCCTACATTGATTTTTCACACACAAATGTTTTCTATCACTGCTTCGGACCCCCCCCCCCATCCGAATTGCTCATGACCCACCCACTTTCAGACAGTGGCTGAGCCCTTGACCACAATCTCTAAACTGTTTGCAGAATAGATCTGGTGGAAAATGGCCTGACTTATGCAAATTATCACCTTAAATGAGTCCTGCAGTAAACTTACTTAACTACTCTATAGAGGTCGCATTTATAGGGACAGAGATGGTAGCACCGCATTCACGAAACTTGTATAAATTAAGCAAATCAGACAGCATAATTTTCCTATCTACTCCAAAATCGGATAAGTTTGGTGAACCTTCATAGTTGGTTCGTATTCCGGCCTAACCTGCATCACAAATACATCTACTTATCTAAGGTATCTCGCACACGTTCAGGTTATTTTCCCATTAATTATATGGCCGTTCGTTTTGAAAATAGGAGACGCGCGAAACCACCATTATTTTGATCACTCTCCTCCACATAAAATTTCGGCGTAGGGCATCGGAGGTTTCAGGGAATTCGCTTGCGTCACATACGGACGGACTGACAGACAGGCAGACAGACGCACGCCCGACAAATTGGCCAGTATCTTTCTTCTTAAAAAACCTTTATGGAGAAAACAAAATAGAAGAAACGCGAATTGATAATGTGGTGGAATGCAAGCGCATGTGTTAGTGCATAGGGTCAAGAGAGGGTGTATCGCCATGCGGTGTGAGACAATCCCGCCACCCGTCGTGGAGCTTGGACCTACGTTCGGGCAAGTGCAGTAGGCCTTCAGTTATTAGGGGTGAGTGAGGTTGCATAGTGGGTGCGGTCCCGTCTGGGGTGACGTATGTCCCTGGACCCCACACATGGACAACCTCACTCACCTCAACAAAGGGCCGCCACTTGTCCATCTGCTTCGTCACACTGACAAGAATGCCCTTGCCAGGTCTTGTCGGGAAACAAAGGGCAAAACACCGTTAAAAGTCATGTCACTGCATGACAGGTATCTGGGAGCAAAACGAAGAAAATATTAATATTAATATTATCAACATTACTTTTCGAACTCACAAAAACGCTGAGAATGGTGACTGAAGAAAGTGGGTTTGGATCTATGGCCCCTCTCTGAACGCCTTTGGTATACTTGAATTGAAGATAGTCTTATGACTAGAAAAAACGCACATGAAGGCGGTAAAGACACCTTCCAGATTGTTAATTTGGCACTCAAATTGCAGAAATCTAATCAAAATCATAAAGACGCCAGCCAAAAAGGTCATGAGTCCTTGACCTCTCTCCTAATAACCTTTGACCAGATACAAGAACAAATGGGATACAAGACCAAACTCCAGATCGATAGAACCAAGAGTTCTGGACTTATCATGTCCACAAGGTTTCCAGACTTTGACCCTGTTTGACCTCGAACCTGACCCCACAAGAATAGGGTTTTTATGTACTCATGGGGAACCCACATAACAATTATGAGCTCGATCCATCCAGGTGGGGTCGAGTTATCGTGTTTACAAGCCAAAATATCGACTATCAATAATTTCTAATTTTGACTCAAACTGCCCCCTCGACCTAAACAAAAACAACAGGGTTCTGGCTCTCTATAAGAAAGCTATACACAAGATTTCAACTTGATCGGACCAACCATTCTGGACTTATCGTGTTTACAAAGTTTTCAGACTTTCACCCCTGGTGACCTCAGATGACATCTGATCTGACTCGACACGGTATGTTCATGTAATAATCATGGGGAACACCATACCAAGTATGACTTTATTCATCCAGGTGGGGTCGAGTTATCGTGTTTACAAGCCAAAATATCGACTTTTCACGAATTTCCTGCCAAAATTCACTTCCGACCTAAACCAAAAAAAAAAAAAAAAACGATATAGTTCCGTGCTCCCCCATAAGGACGCTATATACTAGATTTCAACTTGATCGGACCAACCATTCTGGACTTATCGTGTTTACAAGGTTGTCAGACTGTGACCTCTGGTGACCTGACCCGACCTCAGAACAATAGGTTTCATGTACTCATAATGGGAACACACATACTAAGTATGAGCTTCATCCATCCAGTTGGGGTCGAGTTATCGTGTTTACAAGTTGTGCGTCACATACGCACACCACACACACACACGCACACACACACACGCACACACACACACGCACACACACACACGCACACACACACACGCACACACACACACGCACACACACACACGCACGCACACACGCACACACACTGTCATGACTGCATAAGTTCCTCTGACTTCGTCAAGGAATCAAAAACCAGAAACCTTAATTGACTGCGTGTTAGCCTTTCTCAGGAATATCAGGAGACTAGGCCTATTCGTTTGAATGTGGGTCCTATTTTCTGCGAGACATTTTCGATCTTTGATCATCTGAAGTGGAAGGAGTAATGGAGCCCTGGATTGTCTTGTCCTGCGAGTGATTCTGTAGTTCAACTAAAACACTCAGTAAAAGTGGACCAACCATTTTCATAATAGGTCACGACTTTTGTATTGAGGCTCACCATGTTTGGAATGGAGCTCACCACTTTTGTAATAAAGCTCACCAATTTGAAATGGAACAAGAGTGCCAATGGCACAGGTATTTCACCTATCAATTTTTACCAGTGTAGGAAATGTGCATAATGTTTTGAAGATACCTTGAATGAACATTGACACATATTACGTAACATCAGTCAAAAAGAGGCCTAACATAGGTATCAACTTTCATGATTATACAAATTAGCCTGTATTGAGAAGAGAAAGCCCAACAAATGTTCAACAACAAACTGGAGTAGATGTCGCTATTGACCACTGAACAAAATGGATTGAAATTGACCAATAGATGGCATTTAACCTGAAATTCCCGAACACTCCATATTGACCATTGGTCAATGTAATAGTGACCAAAATTCAATATAATCTGATTTATTCTGTAATAGTAGTAGTAGTAGCTGCTGACCTATTTACATTGATCACCGATGATACTGACTGAGATTCATACACATGTAAATTGAACTGTAGGAGGAGAAGCCGCTTGACCATTTGAACAAAATGGTCAAAATGACCCCTAGATGACTTTGACATGAATAAAATTTCTGAACATCAAATAAGTACCAGTAGTCAATGATTATACTGCTCAACTTCCATGATCATCCAATCTATTTTGTAGTGGAGAGAGCAGGTTGACCATTCGAACAACATGGTCAACATTGACCCTAGATAAGCGTTGCGTTGGCATCAGATTATTAAACATCCTACATGTACCACTGGTCAGTGATTAAACTGACCAACTTTCAGTGTCATCCAATCCAATCACGGGAGAAGGAGAGTTTTGTTTGTTTTTTTTAACCCCAAAATTAAACAATTCTAACAAATTACTCCTGATGACCTTTGATCTCAAATTCCTGAACACCCATATGCCCCCTCCACTCATTGATCATTTTGACCGATTTTCAATATGCTCGACCACCACTGTATGGCGGAGTAACAATTTGCATCAACTGTGAACGATTAGATAGATAGATAGATAGATAGATTGATAGATGATAGATAGATAATTGTTTTTAGTGTGGGTAGGGGGTAGATCTTGGTACTATCTACGCGGGCGCATCATCGGTTGCGTCCCCAGCCGAGCGAAGGAGATTTTTTTTTGTATTTACAAACTCCCAGATGGCCGGAAACGGCACTTCCCTAAGTGCTCTAAGCCTTATATGGCTAATTTCTACTTTATTAGGGTACCAGTGGCATTAACACCTGTGAAAGGTAACTACAGTGTGGCCTTATTCCCTCGTCAATAAACATAGGTTAGTTGGTCACAATTATACTATTTCATAGCTCAATATTGCGAACTGGCATTATCCAGAATTATCTTTTATTCTGGAGACCCCCCCCCCAAAAAAAAAGTTTGCATATGCCTCTCCCTGTGACTTTAAATCAACTATAAGAACTCATGGCGTACCGGGTACTTGGGTAGTGAGCCAAGGATTATCCTCCGAATCCGATTATCCTGCGAGCGTTTACCATAGTATTCTATTCAAAATTTCGACTCTCAGCACAGATTCGGGGCAATCTGATAGGAATATTCCTTCAGAAACTTAAGGGTCCTTTGAATGTCAATTTTTTCCACAATCCACCAAATATCGTGAGATGGACATTGTGTACTTTTATGTGCTGTGGGTCCCCTAATGAGAGAATATTGCATAAATCTACTACCGTCCCCAAAAGTGAACGCTCAAATTACATACAGTTGCAGCACGTTAGTTTGGAATTTCGCAAGCAAACTTGTATACCTTGTCTAATTTGAAACCTGAAGTCTTGAATATAAAAATCTTTTCAAGTTGGAATGGCTATCTAGATCGCCTGGTAGCCTACCTTATGAAAAAATCCAACTTGTAATTGGATTTAAGTACCAAGAGCGCCGTTTCCAACGCAATGCCATATTTGCAAAACTACTTCCTACAGTTCCGTTTACCTACGGATTGTCGCATTTATTGCCAAAAAAAAAAAAAAAAAATCCAAAACTACATTCAGCTTGTTCCAGATCTCAGAGCACATGTTCAACCGCCCTGTCACCATAGAACTTCGTTTTCGTGTTTGTCCAGTCCCCCCCCCCCGTCGAGTGTACCTCCGATGAAGACCGGAGGCGATCTTGTAAGTAATACGGTTTGTACAGGTACCAGTGTAGCTCACGGAAATCGGAGTGATGTTTTCATTCTTCCTGGACCGCGATACGAATCTAGCAGCAGAGTTTTGTCACCGTTGTAGCTTGGATAATTCGCTCGCCGGATACCATATAGAGACTGTTACAGTAGTCTAGGCGCGAAATATAAAGCAAAGACCAGCCTCTCCGGGTTTTGCGGTCAAGGTATCTGGCAAGCTGACTAATTCTTTTCGGAGAGCAAGAGAGCACCGACGATGTGTTTGACCGTTCTTTCATTTTAAGCTGCGGTCAATAATTACGCCTAAGCTCTTTACCCTCTTGCCTCGTCGCAATAGGATATAATATACAACACCTGCGGGGATAGTAGGGCTCTTAACAAACTTTGGTGATATGTGGAGAACTTCAGTTTTGGAATCTTGACATCATTTGTAACGTAGCTTCCAGGCTTTATGTCCGAACGCAGAGCGCCAACTGGTCGGCCCTCCTTGCCTCTCGAAGGGATTCAACGTAAGATCTATCTGGCGTGTCTCGCCGTAGACATTACTTGGAGCCCATGGGCAGATAATGATGTCCCCCAGGGTGGCTATCATACATTGGAAATGGTTTGTCCCAGTACCGAGCCTTGTGGGACCCCTTCATTTAGGTTTGAATGGGGTCGGAGAGAGTTCCATTTAATGTTGCAGATTGACTCCTTCCGCTCCGGTAGGAATCGAACACTGAGTGCGATACCATTTATCCGTAGCGAGACTGTAATGCGGTTCTATGGTAGTGTCATGGTCATCGTATCAAATTGCGGCCGAAAAATCAAACATGACTAGAACCGCCTCTTCGTGTCGATCAACAGCCTTCATAGTCATCTGGATTCGGATCATTGCCGGCTCCTTACTGGGAATTTTCGATAGGCTGACGTCTCGTGGCAAACAGGCCCTTCCGTTGGAGATAACCGTTTAGTTGGACTGCATCAGCTCGTTCGATGGGTAAAATGAATTTCAGATTAGATATTGGTCTGTATTTATTAAACTCAGTGGTCAGACCAGGTTTCTCAGGATTGGTCTGACTTGAGCTGTTTTCAGTGACGGGGTATGGTCCCTGAAGATAGAAGTGATGATTAGTTTCTGATGTGAGGAAGCAGGGAGTCCACAGTCCACACCGGACTTGAGGAATTCTTGGGAATCGGATCCATGGAACATTCCGACATTGGAGTCACTCACCGTTTACCACGGCGTCAATATCGACTTTCTCGAAGGAGTCGAAGCTGCGTTCCCACATTTTTCAGCAACGTTCACTGGAAACGCTTGGCATGCACTGTTGTCCCGTTTCTCTCGAAGATCTTGAATCTTGGTGTGGAAGAATGTAGCGAAGTTATTTGCCAAGAAGCTCATAAGAAACACATTCATCCGAACTTTACATGATTATGGAAATGCACATCGTCAAAGACCAGAACAATTGACCATCATCACACTCTGATTTGGTTCCGATAGAATGTCCGGTTTGGCCCGCGGGGTCCAGCAGTTCAGATAGAGCTTACAGTGATCGGTATAAACAGCTATTTGTCGATCCTCAGTCCACAGATTCATCATCTTCCGCTCTAGTCGTGTCGTTCTGCTAGCTTTGACTTCCTCAGTTTGTCAGAGTACCACTGGCATGCGGGCGTATGTGCTTGGCGTGTATGAGAGGCGCGTGGATGTCAGGTAGGTTGCACAGCTCGGTTTCATAGCGATGAGCAAGTTCCGACGTCGGATAAGCAGACAATTTAAACCTTACTGTCCTGCTGAAACCGGCAGTATCAAGCCAAGGAATTTTGCGTGTACGGATATTAACTATAACGGGGGGAGGGGTGACCTCCAGTGAACACTTGACCGCCATCTGATCTGACGGCATCCAAGATGAGGCCACACGTTTGAACAGGTGAGTACTCGCCCCTTGATATATTCAATTCCAAAGTATGGCCCAGCCGGTGAGTGGGACCGTCTGAACATGCTGTGCCCGGCTGACTGCAAAAGCTCCAAGAATGAAGATGCCCCGATCGGGGTATCATCAATGTGAAAGTTGAAATCTCCGTTAACACCACTCGACTGGGGGTAAATTTCGACAGACTCTAGCAGGGTCTAAACACTCCTCGAGAATATTCCAGATGTTCACTTGTTCTTCTTCGAAGGTGGAGGACGGTTATATGGTGAGTAGTCTGAGTGACGATGTTCAGTAGATACAGTATTGTCCATGTATTCAAAGGAGTGATAATGGTGGTTGTCATTGCTCGTCACCTTAAATCCTTTTGTTAGATATGAGGCCCACACAACGCCACCACCCCCTCTTGCACGGCGAGGTTTGTGGTGGACATTGAAGTGTGGCAAACAGTTCTTATATCCACTGACATGTACATTTTCTGTGATTCCGTCTTTTCAATGGTGAGCACGAGTTGACATATCCATCGATGGGTGTTTCGCAAGGTGATCCAAATAGAGCTTCTGGGCGTGTCATCGATATTCGAATGCCTAAAAAAAGCCTCTCAAAACATGTTCATTTTATCGTATTCATTTTGTAAGTTTGTTAGTTCGTTTCGTTCTGTTGTCACTTACAAAGCTCCATGAGCGTCCTCGAAAGAAAAACCGGCTATTTATGAATGCATTCATCAGTATTTTATTATGAGTCTTATTCATATTGATTGATACTTTTACTGATAGCTTGAAGATTACTTGGATCAGGAGATATTCGAGTGGAATAATACTGTTTGGAAAACCCTTATGGATTATCACCTAAAGGACGTTGGTAAGCACCTGTGTAATTATTCTCTTGCTGACATTCCGAAGTTCAGGTATGAATTTACTACGGATCTCTGTAATGCATGGTCAAGATTTTCGCATCGTTACCAATAGGCGATTTTGGGAATGAAATTGTTTTGAATAATTCGCACATCAAAATTGACGGAAAGCCTGTCTTTTATAGGTTTCTACATTCAAAGGCTATCAACTACGTGTATAATTTTTTCAATCATGATTGTACGCCGTGATTGTATGCTGATTTTCTCGAAGCTTACAATTTAAAGTTTTCCATTCACATTGTAAAATGGGCTAATCGCAGCGGTTCCTATTGTGTGGAGACAAAATCTTCAGAGTATTGCTCAGGCAAGAAACATTTTAATTGATAAACGGGACACAAGGTAAGATGCACGCAATGGATCTACGAAGATATGATCAAGAATATTTGCAAGATGCCTACATCACTAGAGAAATGGAATTGCAACTATGATAAGAATGAGTGGGCAAATATTTTCTCCAATGTTTGGTATTGATTCAATCTGCATTACTTTCAATTCCGTCTCTTACATAGAATTTTAGGCACAAATAGACGCTTATACATTATGACATCGCTGTTAATTCCTTGTATTTTTTTTTTAAATTCAAGTAGAACGATTGAACATTTCTTTTGGGACTGTCAGTATGTGTTTCTTTTTGTTAGATGCTGGAACAAGTTATATTGGGGAATGTTTCGTGTTCAGTAGAGAAGACATCTTCTTTGGTTATAAACAGTTAAGAAAAACATTTATACAACTATTTAATTTACCATCTGACATCTTATATTTTTCAGTGCACGCAAGATGATAAGATTCCAAATATGATTGATTTTGATCATACATTTAGGATGTCCCTAGAGCTAAAATGTCGATCTGAGAGGAAATGACGGGTACTTTGCCTATACTAAGCTGTATATACATTATTGCACACGATGTTCTCTTTAACGTTTCAGTTTCTTAAGCATCAATTATGTTTAGTGTAATAGTACCTACTCCTTGAAATGCCGTAGGGTCGTCACTCTCATCCTAAAGCAAGACGAAGACCCTTTGTCGGTAATATCGACCTATTTCTCTCCTGAATACTGACTATAGAATAGCAGCCAATGCAGTTGCAGGTCGGCTCAAGCCCTTTTTAAAGGAGATTATTGGGTGTTGTAATCAAACAGGGTTCCTTTCCGGTAGATTTCAGGGTGAACTATTCGTTTCGTCCTAGATTTAATTGAGTACTGTGATACAAATTCCGGGTTTTATCTTCTTCATTGATTTTGAAAAAGCGTTCGATTCGTTGGACTGTATTTTATTCACAACATTTCAGATTACTTTGGGTTTGGTGCTAGCTTCAAATCTTGGGTTTGCAACCTTTTATAATAGTTGTAGTGCCGCCGTGTGCAATAAACGGGTTTTCAACTGGGTTTTTCCCTGTTAATAGGGGAGTACGGCAAGGCTGCCCACCCAGTCCCTATTTATTTATTCTTTCTGCTGATATTCTCGCACGTCATATATTCTCCAGTGATAAGTACAGAGGTATTCGAATTTCTGACCAGGAATTACAAATTATTCAGTATGCTGATGATACAGCGTTGTTTATCGACGGTATATAATTCAATTTCAGATTTGTTCGACATTCTTGACGATTTTCACTATACATATGGGCTCAAGCTGAACCTGGGGAAATCTCATATGTTTTCTTTGGGACCTTATTTTTCACATTGCCCTCATATTATCTTGCCGATTTTGCTATTGATCCTTCTTTCGGGCCAATCAAATTCCTTGGTATCGAGTTACTCACGATGGCAATGATCTTTTAGACTGACTACTTGAAGAAACTCTCTCGGCTTAAATCAATTTTAAATGTCTGGTCCATCAGGGACTGACCCCGATGGCAGGAAACGTGATTGTGAAATCTTTCGCTCTTTCACAATTAGTTTCCTTTTTCAGGTTTTGCCTGACCTCCCTGCTAGCTTATCTAAAATGAAGTGTTATTTTTAATTTCATTGGTCCGGAACCCCGACGCAGGTACTATGTACAATTCTTGGGAGGAAATTCTTGGTTTGAAAATCACGCATGTGAGAAGTTTTATTTTCCTGCCCTGCAACTACTTGACAACTCGGTATAGGAATGAGAATAGCGGTTTGTGGAAGCTATTTTACTACTATCTATCTAGACACGGCAGGCATTTTTTTATTCAATTGTAAATTCAATAGTAAACATGAGCATATTGAAAATCGCGGCAGGCATTTTTCATTCAATTGTAACTTCAATAGCAAGGAATGATTCATATTAAAAATAGCTTATCGAAGACGTTTGTTCAGCCTGGGGAATCTGAACTTCAGGTACACACTGGGAGGGGGGGGAAGGGTAAAGGGATTGTTATGTTTTATTTCTGGCATCTTGGCATTTTAACACACATTCTTTTCTTCAGTCTGCGCTGTTTTTATGGTGTTCCGTTTACCATCTTATTTTTTATTGTTGTGCCTGTATTGAGATGCTTGGTCCGAGTGTCTGAAACTGCGCCTGGAAACTTTCCTTAAAGGATTGTGGACCCAAATTGCCTGTCAGCAGTCGTCTCACCCCCCCCCCCCCCTGGATAAAAAACCATGCGTGGTGAACTAAAGCTCTGCTTATCTTTTGCTCTTTCTATTGTCTTGTTATTTACTTGTTTATTTTGAGCTGATCCGATCTGCTGTATTCAGCACGTTTGTTGGTTTTTTATGTTGTATCCCATTTCATTTATGTTTGTCTTTGTATTTTCTAAGTGCTCTGTTCTTATTCTTATTGTTCATATCACATCCCTCGTTATCGGGAGTTGTCGAGTGGAAGCACAAGAAGCACTTACCCTACCTAATTACTGGTCACAGGAGGTCGCCCATTCTTCAGAATCGTCGTTCTAGTAATACAATAATTCTTCATTTCTATCTCTCCAGTGAGCTATCGTCCTGGCACTCATATTACCTCAAGTTCGCTTTGCATCGGAATGCAAGGTCTATTCGTCCAAAAACAAATCCAATTCCTTATGCGAATGAGGGATCGATCATACAGCTCTCCACTACAAGTCCTGCTCTTTGGATCCTCTACCCATGCCAACTTCTCAGGTCTTTCTTCACCTTGTTCCTCCTACTATTACTAGGATCGTAAACAACTCCTTGGTTCCGGTGTTGTTGCCTCTTCACTGAAGCAGCTATTTGTCACTCCGCTGCCTGAAGAAAAAAACCAGGCTTGGATGTTGAGAGCCTCGCAAACTACCGCCCGATTTCTCAAATCTTCCTTTGTGGGAAGGTTATTGAAAGACTGGCTGTCGATCAGCTGCAACGTCTATGTTGAAAACCAGCTTCATGCCCCTATGCAGTCGGCTTAACGTCCTTTTCTAGCACGAAAACTGCACTGGCTCGTGTACAGAACGTCATCTTATCTGCGCTGATAGGCGCAACGAAGCATCTTGGTTCGCTCGAGTTAGTGCTGCATTCAACACCATAGACCATTCTCCGCTGATCATCGCCATAGCTGAGAGATCCGATGTTATTGGTCAATAGGCGCTTGAGTGGTTTGCTAGCTACTGTGCGGTTCGAAATCAGCTATACTATTGATAGTACTATGTCCCGTCCTACCCTTCTTGATTGTAGGGGTCCCCTCAGGGAGCTGTCATTGGGCCTATTGCTTTCATACTCTTCAGTGCTCAAATACAAAACATGGTTGCAGCCCACGGTTGATCCAGTCTGTCGCCTACGATGACGACACTCAGCTCTATCTGACACCGACCATTCTGATCGGGCGGTTCGCTGTGAATCAGAGGAAGCAATGATCACAGACATAAATCCTGGTGCCGTTCGTCATATGCTTGTGATGAATGATTTGTTTACTTTCCTCCACACTCAGGAGTTCTTATTGGCCGTCCTACAATCAATGTCGGCAACTCTATAATCGAACCTGTATCTCAAGTTCGCAATTTAGGAATAATCATGGACTCTTCTTTAAAATGTCTAGGCCACGTGCAAACCATTTGTAAAGCTGCTCTGCACGCCATTAGAATGATAGGGAACATTCGTCAGTACCTCGATCAGGAGACCACACCATGCTGATCCATGCCTTTGTCACATCTAGCTGGATGCTTGTAATCCCTTGTTGTTTGGCCTCCCTTAACAAGCTTCAGCGAGTGCCAAACATTGCTGCTCGACTTGTCTCTTTGTTCCTCGTTGTGGCATATCACTCCCTGCTCGCAGGCTTCACTGGCTCCCTATAAGGCAGAGAATTGCTTTTAAAATTCTTCAACTCACTTACAAAGCTGTCACTGTATGACTCCTGATTTCATCTCAGAGCTTGTTCAGCTGCCTGTTCCTTCTAGAGCTTTAAAGCATCAGCTCAAATTCTTGCACGCTCGTCCACCAAGCTCTATGGGGATCGTTCGTTTTGCTCTGCTGCTCCTCACTTATGGGATGCTCTCCCAAACTCTATTCGTCTGGCCCCGACTGTGGCTACTTTCAAGTCTTGTCTTAAAACGTTCCTCTTCACCCAGCATTATCTGTCTGACTAATCCTTTTGTTCTGTCTTTGTTGTGTGTTTTCTCCCTTGTTTTGTCTTTCTGTTCCTTTCTGCGTCTTTCTGTTGCGTCTTCGGTTTTCTATTCGCCTTCCTGTTTTGTTTATTAAGGTATTCAAGCGGCCCTAGAGGTTGTTTTTGCATTATCGCCTATCCAATTCCCCATTATTATTATTATTATTATTATCATAATTACGATATATGAATCCTTTGGAACAATAGCCATATTAAGATTAACCAGGAGGTCGTTTTCTATAATAAGCTGTTTAATGCAGGGTGATCTACGTAAAAGAGATCTTTATAGATGACAATACGCACATGCCATTTGATTTATTTTGGTAATCGTTATTTTAGGTACTCCATTGGTATGCCTCCCTTTCACACTCTATTTCGGTTTTAATCTCTTCTGTTCCCATTGAGTGGAAATTCAACATATTCGCTGTTAATCCGGAAGTGCTGAGAGCCATTGTAGTGACTTCCTTCAGTTTCTCAAGTAGCTTACACAAGCGTTTTCCTGTATTTTCACTCCACCGACGCCTGCTACAGGAATAGTTTGGTTATGACAGACGGACGATGATTGGACGATTTCTTTAAAATCCCCTCTTAGCCGTTGATTAGAAACTAAAATTAATTATTTTCAATTTCGTTTTTTACATAAGCGTATTGTGTATCGAACACATTGTTGTATTGATGAAGAAAACTGATAGTGACCTTTGTACCTTTTGTAACACTGAAATTGAGGTTATTGATCACTTGTTTTGAGGGTACTCTTTCACCTCACTTTTCTCCTCACCGGAGCATCCTATTTGGACGCCCGTTTATTCTTTCTAGGAAAACTCTTTTTGTATAGATTAATTGTGGATCATCCCATGAACTTTATTATCCTCCACTGTAAATACTTTATTTTAATTGCCGTCTTGAAAAATGCAAGCCTAACGTTTATCAGTTTTATATAAGAGATTAAGTTTTAATTTGAAAGGTGGAGGATGATTGTTCCCGGAAAACTACAACTAAAAAGCGCATTGACCAAGTATAAAGCTATATATCATTGTCTATCTTATAGGCCCCCACAGGATGATGAGTTAATCTTCTAGTAATATCATATGCAGTCTACTTTATATCTGTTTGTAAAATATATTTGGTAAGCATGCTTTTTTAATTCTCATTCGAGTGAAAGAAATAAATGATGAAAAAAAATAATAATAAAAACTAATATAAGACGGTAATTTACATTAATGTTTGACCTAGGGGCAGCAATAAATTTCACGTAATTAGTGAATGGAAATGTCTCGATGCCATGACTCGTGAAAAAAAAATATCAGCTGGACAGAATAATGTTCCGTGAATCAGCCATAAATTTCTGATACTCGATAAGTTTCTGCGTTCTCAACATATTGCTATAGACCATTTTAATTTTAATTTTTACATGGAAGGGAATAAGTAAAATCTGATTCGAGGTTCCTAGCTCATGTGCGGAGTCGTTTGCATCGGTCGAGTCATCACAATTTCGATAATTAAAGTTCTCGTTTTACAAACATCGAGAATTACAGTTGAAAAATGCCCCACATAGAGAGTCATACTCAATAGCAAATTGATGGTCACTCGCGGTCATTAGTACGCGTGGGGAGGTTATGGACGGGCGTTGGGGGGGGGGTTGCATCATGATAAAGGCGCCCAAACTGTTATTTCACGGAATATACGATGTTCGAAGGAAAGCTTGACAAAACTCGAACAGTCTATATAACCTTTTCCTCTGTTCCTCCCAGCCGCCCCATGTTTTGTTGTTAATTATAGTTGGATTGCGCCGGACCAGGGATCTATCTACTCCGTTACAAGATCACGTGGCTACGAATACAGTAGGCCAACTATGGAACGCATCTATGGATTTTTGGACAAATGGGCAAATGAAACCAAAACAAATATGGTATGATATATTCGAATAATGATATAATCAATCAATTACTAGCGTAGGTTGCACCCCATGTCTCGATTATTACGAATAAAGTCACTTCACTCGCGAAACCAGTCACGCTAGTCTCGCACTTATTTTCGACAGTAGGCTACAGTATGACACGCATAAGTCGATACAACGTATAGAACCTATGAGTAAGGTTTTCTTTTTTCTTCTGATCACGACAATATTGCCGCTCCGTATGTCGACATAGCCTAATTCTAGTGAACCTTTCAATGGACGTGCTTCCCTTTCAAAACCACTGAACAGGCATACATGTATAATAGTTTACATGAGCCGATTTATTTTGTTTAGCCAATATGTAGGATACAGTGTCCCAATAGAGCTTAGCAGCCGCGTAGCCAGCTTTCCAGTCAGGTGGGGGGGGGGGGGGTGGGGGGGGGGCGAGTGTCGATTTCCCCCGAATTGGATATTTCTTCCCGGGTTTCCCTCGACTGCCTTATACCATGGGGAGCGGGAGGGGGTGGGGGGGGGGGGGGCGCAACGAGGGCGCAAAAACAAGCTGACCTCATAACCTCACATACTCCCATTACCTCAGCCAGTTTGGGCCCACTTATTTTCGCGATTATCAATTTATTCTCAGTTTACTTGATCATTTAAACAGAATAGATCCGAAACATGCCGTCATGGGGCCATAGTATGCCACCTGAAATGTTTCTAAGTTCCAAGAGACAAGGCGTTATATGGAGAGATCGTTCCCGGGCCGGGGGCCAGTCGTCGTCACATGAGAGTTTCACGCGTGACCACGAATCCAATATTAAGTAGATCGTTGCACAAATGGTGCGATTGACGGGCTTAACGTGGAAAAGATGCGAAAAAACACGAAGCTACAGACCATATTCGTCAAGTCGGAAAATCCGACGAATTTTCGCCTAAATTAGACGAACTAGAGGACTTAATTAACATATTTCACGCTGAAATCTAATAGTTCTTCTACACGGAGATCTGACCATATACAGAACGAAATCACCATAGCACCCGCAGTTCATCCGTAATTCTTGTAACGAGCCTAAACAATGCATCACATAAAGTAGGCTATTAATCTCCTTTTATAAGTGACGTTTGTTGCGCCCAAAATTTATCAGAAGCGCGTTCACCCAACCCCGATACTACATACACATTTCATAAAAATCAGTCTACCGTTTCGGAGAAATCCCGCTACGAGAAAAGTAGGACACATACATACACACCTACAGACAAACACAACACACACACACATACACACACACGAAAAGTGATCGTAAGTATCTACTGAACTTTGTTCAGGCGAGACAAAAAAGGGTGGTTCATTTTAGTGTAGGACCCTATCATTGTTTTTTAGTTTGTAATTCCTCTGTGAGAGAAAAATTAATTTGGAATCAAGGCCATCCTTATTTAGGGTAACAAAATTGCAGTCCACTCATTTACATGTACGGCTGTACCTCCCTGACAATGGATCAGTGACCCCGGGGCCCTGGGCTCACTTCGATGTACATAAAGCGCATATTACTCTGGTTGATTGCGACACCCAGGGGGGGGGCCCTTAACGAATGGTTACAAGTGGTGACCGTCCATGTTCTCAATGGTATATCCTACCACGAACGTGTGGCGCTTCTACATCATCAACACTCTTAATTTTGATTCTGACAATACTGACCCAGTCAATAGGCGAGTCATGTCACTCATGTGTAATATAACCCCCGACCCCCCCCCCCACCTCCGAAGATGTAGTCGAAATCCTAAGTTCTCCAGTCCAGCGAATGAGGGTCGATGGGGACCACGGATGTCGAAGGGTAATTGGGAAGAGTTGGCGGGTTGAAGTTGAACGAACACAGTGGTCAGAACGATCTTTCGAAATTCTCCTGTTGATACGAACCTTCCTACCTGAATTTTCTCGAATTTCCTCCATACTTGGACAGGAAGGAATACAGAGTCACGTTTCCAAAGGTGGTGACCAGTTTGAATATAGGCAGTCATGACAGTGCCAAAGGGGAAATTTCACGTTCTACACCAATGGAACTGCTAAGTGTACGGGCAACGGGGAACAGGGACTATTTACAAATACTGTAGGTCACTGTATGGTAATAGGTACGAAGGAGGTCAGGACACGGGATTGGCCCTCTGCTCCTATAATAGATTTCTCCTTATATAAAATTTGCTGTTTTCATGGCGCTTTTTTTGGAGTATTTTCCATATTTACTGTAAATGAAAATAAAAGGGGGACAAATTTGGGAGGGAAAAATCGAGAAAAAAAAAAACCTACAGAAAATTTGTTTTTTATTTCCTCCCCGGTGGCGGGGCAGGAAACCAGAAAAAAAACAAATTCTGCATCTGCCAAAAACCATGGCAGGGAAGCGCATCCAATTGGAGAGGGGACAAGGAGGGGGAGGGCAGGCGACGAAGGTCACTGAAACAGATGATGATTACATATTACCCATCAAGCAATACCAAATAGCCAATCAAGTAGTATACCTGCTTGAATAATATGCGACTGATAGCTTAATAAACGAATAACAAAAAAATAGCAATCACGTAATCTCTCCAATTCACAAGTGTTCAATATTGCAATATTCATGAGACGAGTGTAAATTCGCTGGCCAGCAAGTTTGTAACCTATACCAACTTGCTCCCAGTTGCAAATTGAGAGTACGAATCGTTTTTTAAACACACTGGATTGGGACGAGAGCATAATACCCCTCCCCCCTCCCCCAGGGTTTAGGGGCAGGTACGGTCCAGTGGTAGTTGCTTGGCAACAACATCTTCATGAAGATTTTTATAAGCTTTTTAGGGCATAAATATTTATAACTTACCTTGCATATTACAGTGCCCGACTAGCGATGAGCCAAAAAGCAGATCAGTGTTGCGAAAAGCGACTCCGTCGTGGACAGCGGAATCATGATTTTGAAAATATTTCAATTCACAGATTTTAGAAGAATATATCACGAGGAAACGTTCCTATTGTGCCTTAGAAATATATCCGATTCACGTCAGGACGAAACTAACGATTTCCTTTAAATAGCTCACTGGAACGGACATGCGTCATATAGGCCCCTCTTGAAGATAACTTCCCTATAAGAAACTGTTCCGACATGGCCTACACCATAAGGAAGTTATTCTGGGTACCCCATACCGAGCCCTATAGACTGCGCACCACATAAAATCAAGGTTTCCCACACACACACTAATTCTCTATACTTTTTTTACAGCCAAAACACCAATTGAGGCTGCTGACTCATAGGCTTTGTACGCTGGATCGCAGACTTGTATCGAACGGACACGGATGACTGAGCGCGAATACAACAGATGGGAGGTCGCTTAAAAAAAATAAAATCGGTGCGGTCACACGCAATTCAGCAGCTCATTGCGCAAAAGGCTTATTGTCAACACACAAAAAAAGGTATGCAATATATATGGCGTGGAAGAGGATCAGAGCACATGCATGGTAACGCCCTTCGCAGTTACCTCATTTCTGGCGGATCATTAAAGCGGCACTCCTAGATTTCATTATTTTACTGATCCCTGTCTTCCATATACATGTTAGAAACCTTTTCAGGATTTGAAAATAAAAACCATTTGGGCAAGGATCACTGCGCGTTCTTGTTATTCTTTGCCAAAGGCAACATTTTTTCTTATTTCGGGCGTGCGTTTCAACACTACTTACATGTCTACTTGTCAGCACGTTACGGTTCAACTAGATATGTGGTTTGTACGTACCGAATAGGCGTACATTATCGTCTTTGCTGTTAGGGGTACAGTTATGAGAGAGGCAAACGATCAGAAGCTTGTAGGAATGAGAATTATGCTGAAACGCATTCACTGGGATCATATAGGTAGGTTGCATATAGCAGGAAGAGTTGTGAATGAGATCAGTCGTCTCGAAATCTGGACTTGCAAACGAATGGATCACTAGTTCCGATTTGCAAACAATTGGACGCCCGAGAACTTTTCCACAGTCGTGCTCAGGCGGGGCATGTCTCTAAATTCACGTACCAAGTGTAACGAGGAAACCTTGTGACGTGAACTGCGCCGTTACGTGGCAATCCCATTCGGAATTTCCACGGGTGACACGAATGAAGGAATCTATGAAATGCAAACGTCAACTAGCATGAGGAGGGGCCGTATTTCGGGCGTTACATAATAACTAATATGGCCTGATGGGTAATAATCTGTTTAGCTGCGTGAGGCAGTCTTCGACGTGGGAGGGCGACATAAGCACCCGATATGATTAGTATTATATTAACCCTGCCGTTTTCAGCCATCGCGTCGAGGGCTCGAGAGGAAACGAACTCTAGACGTACTATATGCAGGGTAAGCTGCAGACCAAATTCGCGGGCGAGATGCCATACATATTTTTTAGGGACCGTGCCATGCGTAGCAGATGCGTGGAACCTAATTCTGGCCCAGAAGGGTTTCATTTTTTTTGTTCCTGCTACTGCACGCTCTGTTAGCTGCAAATATTTCTCCAACCAGCTAGTACACGGGGTAAGGACTATGCCTTCTTGACAGTTTTTCAATGTTGTGTAGGGGGGGGGGGGGGGGTGGTAATCACAGGCAGACGCATCATGCAAAGTGCCTCCTTTCATTTGTAACCTGCCGAGTTCTTGTGCATGCTGAGCGGCCAGCGAAAGGCCAAACAGTTGCGGTTTCGAGGTCTTTGTTATGACCCGAAGCGGGATTCTGACACCCTAAACTCCAAAATGGTGAGGACACTGTTGGCCTTACACTCACTTCAACATCGGGGACAACAGTTGCCTCTGACACCCAAATTGTGAAATCCGCTCTTTTGGAAGGGATCCCACATTACAGCCAACGATAGGCCGGGTCCCAGGCAAAACTGAATGTCATAAAACGTTTAAATGTTCAGGGGTGCCAGAACTATTGAGGAACTATTTGATTCTGAAGATTCAGACATACGTAGGGACCGATCCGGTTCAACTCGAACAAACATATTAACATTACTTATACCTATCATTAGCAAGCTGTGTTTCCACGAGCACTGACGAGGCGGACGCGGACGCAGCGAAAAAAGAGTCATGTTATTGTCAACGGATGACGTTTCCACCGAGGCGGCGCGGACGTGGGTGGGAGTAGGTGCGGACGCGGGCGGAACGCGCGCGGTTCTCGAATCGATCATGGAGCGATTTTCCGCCAGCCCCGAGTGTCGAGTGGTATTTCGCACTCATTTAGGAATTTCACCGTCATGTCGCTTTGTGAGTAAACAAAGTGCACTGACGAATATAGCTAATTGCAGGGGCCACTTGTTGAATGAAGAGTTTTGAATAACCAATTGTGCGCTGCTCATACAGCGGGGTCAGTACCCAACACAAAAAACGTTGTTGAAAAACGCTGTGAAAATGTTTTCGTCTAAGGTTTAGGAACATTATCTTGTGTGGCGGAATAACTATGTACAAAAACCTCTTGCCAACATTCCTTCTTGCGATAGCCAGTATATATAACATTATTAAAATGTTGATCGGTTGCGACCATAAAAAACGTTCATCAGAAGGTTGATAACACTACAAATTAAAAACGTTATGAAAATCTTCAGAAGATCTTTTCAATATGATATCATACCGTTTTGTGTGTGCTTGGTAGTTCCAGCTGGTCGTGAGTTGTATGGAATCACTATTGCCCAAACCGGTTATCAAGAAAAATAAACCGAAGAGTTCATCGAGCTGGTGCGGCAAAACCGTACCTGTATATGATTGACGACCAAGACCATGGTGACGCAGCAAGTATTGCCAACAATTTTGAGAATTCAGAAATCTAGATCATTGTAATGCATTTTCCAGCTAGAGAAAGTCATTGAATTGTTTGTCTCTTTCGAGCTTCATCATATTGAATTTATATAAATGTTATATAAAATTTATTGGGCAGTGTTTCTTTTTTAGTAGGGGGGGGGGGGGAGGGGGGGATGTTTGACAGGTTCTCTTTTCACCCATTTCAGGAGCCCTGAATGTAAACTGAGTCCGTCTGGGCCTAGAAAAAGAGTTTGAGCATTGGAAACTTGTTTCCTATTGGAAAAGTTGTGTAACTGAATGCACGACATGTCAAGTGCAAATCTTGAAAACACAATTGTACGAACCTAAAGACATTGGAGAGCAAGATCGATAAGGGGGATGGGAGTAACGATGGGCTTAGCTCTCACAAGCAGGGGATCATGATATCCCCCCCCCCCCATCCCTTTGGCTTACGGGGCCTGCAACAGTGTTCAAATTTTGAACTTAAGTGTTCAACATTTGAACATCAGTCTCATTTCAACGAACGCGTTCGAAATTCGAACATCCCTCACACTGTGTTCAGGAATAAAACATCAGTGTTCGTTTCCTGAACAACTAGGACTTCAGAGTGAAACCAAATTTTGACGATATTGTTTTAAGAATTACACGAAAAAGCAAATGGCTGCAGGCCCTCAACATCTTTGCTCGCCTCCGCCCGCCTAGTGGAAACATATCACCGTCGTCCGCCCTAGTCTTGGGGTTACGACGTAGCTAGCACTCCCCAACTCCGTGTTGCAGATAAACCAATAGTTTGCCTTCTCGCTATGGTATATATCAGTGGTTATGCCATAGCTATGTCTGGGGACTGTTTGAATTATACGTCATATCTTTACATCGAAGAGCCATCACACCCGTTCATGTAGTTGATCACGTCCCGGGGCTGCTATTCGGCCCTACTAGAACACGCTTATTGAACTAAAATAATAACGTTTCATATTTTCTGCAATATTGTGTAATATCCTGTATGAAATTATAATTTGATCGATGGACAAAAAACATTCATTTCTGTCGGAGAAGTCTGCAATTTATTCTTGCTATTTTGAATATCTTATTCGCCAATATGAAACATGATAGTCGATATGGACATAGATTAGTGAGTTTGTGGAGACGGCGAGAATGTGGGTTTTCCAAGCTCTTCTGCTTTGCAGCAAAGTTCCCCAGCCCGGGGGGGAACGTAGAAAAAATCATTTTCTACGCTAATTAATAATGACACGTTTCTCGTTGTTTAATCATTTTTGGAGCAAGTAGGGACCTAAAAAGATTGATATTTTCGACTACTTACTAGCCGTTTCTGACGTTAGTGGCGGTACTTGATGCAATGATTGATTGCCCTTTCATACAGCTATAGCCTTTTACTTGGACACCTCACGCAACAGTCTTGGCGAAAACTATCTCTCGACCATACTGTCCAGTCTTATAGGGACCTAGATGTATGTAGAAGCTCAAATTGAGTCCACAGTCCGGCGTCTTGACGACTACGTCCGCCCCCTCGTGGAAAAACAGCTTTAACCGGAATATCGTTATTCCATAGGAAGGACAGACTGATGGACAGTCATGGTGCCGTTTCATTGGCGTGAAGTAAACACTATTCTCAACGAGGTAAATCCTTAACTGGGAAGCGAAATAACTTGTCTGTGTTAACAAGGAACACCAATTACATTGACTCTAGTGCTTCCTATGTAGAAGTACTTAATGAGTCTTAGTGCAATCTAACAGCAAATTAAATATATTTTACGTGGGTGATTTGATTTTACTGGATATTAAGTTGGTGGTCAAATATTAATTTCAATTACTGTTGACCGTTATCAGCTCAAACAAGATGCTACTGGACGTGATGCTAACTTTTCGTATTCTCCAGATGGTCAATCTCCAAATAACGCATTAAAAGAGGTGTTTAGAATTCACCAAACTGAACTAATAGCACACTATCCAGGTGTTGTGTTATCTTCACATTTGTTGTATCGTTCACACATTTACATAAATGTTGTGTTTTTTCAACACCCCGGGATTGTGTGCTAGTTACACCATTTCTGCCTTACAAACATACCAACTAGTATACCCAATAACCAGTAAAGAATCCGCGATCATGAAATTGTCGTTTTCGATGCCTCAATTCATCCCAGCCTTTTCCGACCAGTAGAAGGAAGTTCCTATTCGTTCTCAAGGAACTAACGAAGGCATTTGACAACAATTATTCAGGACAATATTTGTTTCCAAACTTCATGATTACCACAGCCGGTGATCGGCATGTTATTCAAACACAACTGTTGCCAATTTTGATGGGCGGAAGAATGTGAGTGGTAATATGGATCATTGACACTCACGACAAATATTCGGTTTTCGAAATACAGCGGTCAACAGTGGCACCGCGTTTTTCCCCTAGTGGCTTGTATTCAGTTTGCAATATCGAGGTCTTAGTCTGCACACCCATGGATCTGCTGTGGTGGCAGTGGATTTTCTGGGTTGCTACGGGTAATTTTGAGATAATTTTCGCTTGTCGGCTGTGAGCAGTAGCGTTGTACCTTCCGCTCTCTAGGTTCCTAGAAGTGGTTCGGGAGGTGGAGTTCACTGATGTCCTTTCCATGGAGAGGTTGGGTTGGTTAAATCCCTGCCGCGTATTATATGGGAAAAAAAAAAAAAAAAAGCCTAGTCCAGAAAGAAGGCGAGTTATCGCTGGTGCTCATCCACGATCAATACGGCCAGGTTCCTAGATATCTTTAATTGGTCGTTCCTAAACCCGTATAAACAAAATTTACTCCATAAGGTGAGGGGAAAGTAACGCCTCTACAATGAGGTTAGGCGTTCTTCATTTTGCTCATGTTTAAACTTTAGAGGACAGAAAGATAGAAGTCATAACGAAATAATACCAACGTCAAGGCGCAACTATCAACGAAACGTTAGTACTCTAATCAGGGGAATATCCCTGCCAACTCCCCCATAGAGGGAGCCGAACGGCTTCATCGAGTATTCCCGTTTTTTACGAGGAGACTGCCGACAATTGCCCATCCTTATCTACCTCTGTAGAACATTTTATTTTCATACCAACCAAGACATCGAATCTTAGAACATGGTGGTGAAGAAGCTTCGTTTTTTCATCTGATTTATAAGTTAACAAAGCTGATGATTCTCTCCATACACTCAATTGTGCTCAGCGCTAATCACAATCGTAAGGCAGCCATCCATCATAATCTAATAATACTGGTCACTGCCTTCACTTGGAAGACGCCATTGTTACCACTCTTTCCAAAAAAATGCAGCTCCACAATCGGTTTATCAACTCCGAACTCCCATATTGTTCATCACCACATCGTGAACTACATGGATAACTCTACCATCACTCTGACAAAATGTTCAACATGATTTAGAAATTGGGACACTCTTTGAAACAGAACTGGCATACGAATTTCCGGACTTTGCCCTCTCTTGACCTTTGACATGACCTCAAAACAAGTGATCGTCTATTATGGGGAACCCACAATACCAAGCTTTTATACGGGGGGGGCGCTAAATACAACTCGCAATAAGGAGCACCGATCTTAAGCGCTGAACATCACTTCGAGTCGAGAACTACCGGCTTCAGAAAAGCCTAGAAAAGAAAGATGTGCTTTGATTTGAAAACTGACCCCCGTTCTTCCAACACAATAATCATTGTTACTCCTCTGAGAAAGCTGCATACCGATTTCAATCTGAGCGACCATGCATTATGGACTGTATCATGTTACAAAATTTTCAACTTGACTTCAAAACACTAGGATCCATGTACTCATCTGGGAACCCCAAATACCAAGTATGACTTCTTCCATCTAAGTTAAAATTGGTCCAATTATCATGTTTCATATTTTTCCATTGTTTTTTCCAAAACGACCATCCTGCCAACACCAAAACAATGGGTTGCTTGCTCCCAATAACGAGATACTACCGAATTTCAACCTGATCGTCAACATTTTAGACTTTATCGTATTACAAGAATTTTTTGGATCCGGACTTCTTTGAGAGGCGGATTAGCTCCAGTCCGTAGAGCTTCGGACTTAAGATCAATAGATTGCTAGTCGAAATCCCAGTGAAAGCCCCGAGGCTTTTCGCAGTGCTGTTAGACAGGCATGTCTCCTCGAATGTCCAAGATAACCCGGTAAAAGTGTGGTACCTGCGAGGTACCGGAATATGCGCCGCTGCGTTGGCTGCAGGGTTTAGTAGGTCGTGAGCGAACGTGAACCCTGGGTTGTTGCCGGGCGGGCAAGGTCTTCATCGGGTTACCAATTACCAGGGGATTAAGTCCTAGTCGTGTGAAGAGGCCTGCCTTGATACAAGATATACCCCTAATCTTATCTTGACTTCAGAGGACCTTAACCTGACATCAAAACAATAGGGATCATGTATAGGGGCGGGAGAATAGTAAAGCGGTATAAGTGTCGCTTTGCCATGACAACAGTTCCCGGGTTTTCGATTCCAGCCGATCAGCACCGGGCGTTTTTCCAGAAGTGGCGGTATTTGCAGTTCGACTGGCGGGTCGCTGCGTTCTTAGGTTCCTGGTGGGCTGTTGAGCAGTGGGCTTAGGGCTCGGTAATTTCGGGGGGGTGTCTCGTGGCGGCGGCTTTGAGCAGTCGCGTCGAACCTCTTCCGCTCCTCCAGGTTCTGAGAAGCTGTCAGGTCTGGATTCACTGATGCGTCCGTCGGATGGGGACGTAAAATGCGGTTCCAGGGAGCAGGGATTGGTCACTCCCTGCTCGATATCATCTGCGCACTAGGTCGAGAAGAGAAGCGAGTTGTCGCCGGTGATCATACACGTCAAAAATTCGGTTGGGTTCCACGATGAGTTCAAATTGGCTTCCTGAACCCAGTAGCATCAAATCAAATGTAATCATTATGGGAACCCATAAACCAAGGTATGAAACACATCTATCCAGTGGAGTGGAGGGTCGTGTAAACAAGGCGAGGCGTCACACGCACGCACATAACACCACCACGTATGCACGCCACAACTGTCATGAGTGCATAGATGTTTTCGAGCAAGGAATAAAACACACGGGCTGTATTGATTCTACCGGAGACCTGGACTGCAAGGCTAAGGCGAGGTGTGTTACCCCGTAGTATTAGCACGTGACAGGTCCACGCAAAAGATTTGCACATAAGCTCCAACATACACTACGGCGTTTTGATCAAATTCAAAGGATAAATTCCTATGAAAAAATAATTTCTTAAGACTTATGGAAATTCAATATGCAGGTCCGTGGTTTTTATTAAAAGAGGCAAAGTTGTTTCATTCCAAAATGTAAAGGCTGCACTGCTCTTTGAACTGGTGAAAGAGCTTCCTATCTCGAAATCCATCACATCAAAGCAATCTCAACTCGTACGAACAATGTCGTTAGTTAAGCTCAGCAAGGTTCTCAATCTGATCCATGGACATTTTGAGGAATGCTACCAAAACAAAAAACATTTGCTCGCTGGTTAATCCCTGCTGGAATATAGCTACTCCAGGTTCGGAAATTTCCATTTTTTAACCAAAAGCTTGTAACATTGGGAAGCTCGATATGGTTCAGCGCGATTTGTTTGTAAGGATCACTACTGGTCAACTTAGTGTCACATGAGAGATGCAATGCTTGACTCAAGCTCTTCAATTATTCTAATGCTAACATATTGGTTTTACTGGTTCAGATTCCGGAACACCATTACCAGACTGGCTATTGACACACGACTATATCAGTTAATGGATAAGTCATAGACAGGTGGATTTTATATCAGAGCTTGTCAGCTTCATGTTCCTTCCAGATCTCTAAGGCCATCTTTCAAGCAACAGCCTTAGTGATGGTTTGCTCATCCCAAGTTCTACGGTGACGTTCATTCGCCTCTGCTGAATGCTCCTCTCTTGCTGGGATACCATCCTGATCCGTCTGTAAGCTACTTCGAGTCTCCTCTTATAATTCTTAAAACACTTTCTGTTGAAAGATTCTCCGTTATGTCTTTGTGTGTGTTTGTCTTCCTATTTTTCGTCCTCGCTTGTTCTTTTCTGTTTTTTCTCTCTATTCTTCTTTTGGGTCTGTGTAAAGCGCCTGGAGGCTTTTTGCATTAGACGCTCATCAGTCCTCATTATTACTATTATTTTTGATAGGGTGTTTCCGGTTGTCGTATTGGCCAGGAACAATTCCAGATGGAAAAGTTCGTTTCAGTAATAAAGGAATTAGGTGGGAGTAGTATTTATTGGAGACATCGCTTCAATATACATCAAATCTTTGTTAAAGTGACAATAATCACGAAATGTTTTCTTCAAATTTATAGATGTTTCTGTATGTCCCATCAATCCTTCCATCACAAAATTAGTTTGATTCATGATTGGTCTGCGTTGATGATCAAAGTTGTTGTCACAAGTAGTAATACACTGGCCAGAATACCGCACCGTCCATATACTAGTTAAAACACTGAGGGGTAGATAGCACGTTTCAAGCATTCCATACAACTAAAAAACCGTTGTTGCCCAAAATACTGGCTTTGGAAATAAACAGACCGCACTTAGTGGGCGTCTCTTTTGTACGGATTCTCCATAAAATTCAAGTTAGAGTTTGCGTGCAAAAATCGAAATTCGCGAACTCTTCGACGTTAGTGCGTGTTTCGGAGACGCGCATGCTGGTTTATAAGAGTTTACCGCACAATTCTAGCAGAAAAATCCCTGTTACTCTGCAAAGGTACAAAATCTAATTTTTCAGTCATTGAAGTAAGTTCTTGGCATTTCAGGGAGCCTCGGACATCTTTTGATATCATTCCCAAAAAAGAACTAGAAAATGTCGGAGCGGGTAAACCGCCGACGTATATATCCCCGCCATCTCTATTCCAGAAATTGGTGAACATGAAACCGGACAATTATCGTAGAAAGAAGCATTATTATAGACTTGTGATGAAGCGACAACGTGTACAGGGTGTATTAATGGTTCATTCCCAGGAATTTGACACAGAGGGGGCCAAACTATGACATGGATCTTTCAGGCCCAAAATCACGTTTTTCATCCATTGCTCTATCAATATCTACTCAAGAAGGACTTTTTGTGTTGATATTTCATCTATGATCAAACAGTACTATTTGCATTGAAATATTATATACAAACTCCACAGGTCTCATAAAAGGAATAATACAGGGTTTCATATGTAAAGGGGAACCAAGTATTGAATTAAATCAACCCCCACACAAGCTTTTAATTTGTGTTATGAATTGATCTGATGTTATTTTGTTAATTTCTGACAGGGACATTAAAAAATTCTTCATTTAATGGTTTAGTTCAGGTTTTAGGGCCATGAGAAGCATATGTTTCCTGGTTCAGATGTAACAGGGAGTTGGGAACAACCAGTGATTGTGCTCGATTTCGGAAAAAAAAATAGGAGTAGTTAACCAAATTTGTGGTGTTCTAAGTAAATCATGACTACAGATATAATTTCAGGAAAAATTCTAAAACAAATTTCTTAGTGAAGTGTTAGTTGTTGGACTTTTAAAAGGCAATTTAGGGTGAGGACACCAAAGTCCAAGCCAATATTTAAAATCTATTTTTTCCCATCTTACATTTGATTTGGTTGCTTCAAAAGTTGCATCACTTGTAGTGTCACATGGTCTCGGAAAATGGGAATAACAAAACAGGAATTTACTTTCCGTTCAGTTTACAAACTAATATAAAGGGTTTTATGTACGCCATTTGGGGGGGGAGGGGGGGGAGGACACCAAAATTTACATAGTGACAATTTCTGGGATCATGATTTTGTGCTGCCAATTAAATTGGTTTCATTACCTACTTGGCTGGCGGAAAGTTTACTTCAGGTCAATTAAATACTGCAATAGAGATACCGCAAAGAGAGATAGGTGACCTGTCATAGAACTCAAGAGTTCTAATGTACTTGTCAATTGTATGACGCACACCCTATACCCAGGACAGTGTGAGTCATTGTCAAAGGTGGTCATGCCATATGGTACATTGACCACACTCCTAGTTACTTAAATGTTACATTCCTTGAAAAGAACCACCAGTTAGGCCAGCTGTAATATTATTTTCTACATAATCAGAACAAAATGACGCAACCCCAGAGTCAGTTGTAGGAATTACATTTATTGAAAGTGTCCCATATGGAGTCAATAAGAATTTGACGATGACCCACATTTGACACGACCCGTACCGGGTATTGGGGGTGCGCTCTTACAGTTGAAAAAGTGCATTAAAGTGGAGTGCACAATTTTACAGAGTAGCATTCTGAGAAATATCCTGATATTGATAGGACAGAAATTGATATTCAACTCTATTGATGAATACAGGAATGTGCTAATGGTGAAAACGACATAGTTTATAAATATGGAATCACAATATGCCTATCTTATAATGCACTGTTAATGGTATGATGCACCCCTACAGCCCCTTGGGGTGCCTGCCGTAGTACAATTGACAAGTGCATAAAGGGGTGTTGACAGAAAGGGTGCCCCCCTTTAATGATGTGACAGTTTTATGAAAATTGTTTAACTATCCATGTGATACATCCACTCTAGGAGATTTTGCATTCTGTGAAACACACACAGTGTATTGCAAAAAAGTATGTAAAATCGTTTTTGAAACCTAAGTGACCTTTAATGACCTCAATACATGGTGTGTGGTTTTATAGAAAATTGACATCATATGATGCATCCACTACTAGTAAGCATATGCAGGCCAATGAACAGTCAAATATTATTGCAAAAAGGTATACAAAATGAACTTTGATCCCCTGGTAACTACAAAGAAGGGTCCATCGAAGCGGGAGTTGTTTCTCTCCATAAAGCACACACGGCTCAATCACATATCCAGAAATAACTAGTTTCTATTTTTTGCCCGTAACTTCTGAAATAAGCACATTTATTCAAGATTCGACCTGCACCCACCACATGAACACCAGACAGAGGGTCAATTAAGGTCAGAGGTCACACAACATGCAGGTCAACACTTATATACAATGGTGAACCATCCAGCTTCGCAGATATTCAATTATCCCGATTATAGCCAAAAAACAGTTTTCGCCCTCTAAGTGACTCGAATGACCTTTATGTATTGACGTTTTTAATGAGACTTGTACTTCCAGGTTGATACATCCACTACTAGGAGATTTTTGCATTCGGATGAACACACCCGTGCTATTGCATAAAAAGTACTAAAATCAGTTTTGACCCCTAGTGGACCTTCCTTTTAATGACCTAAATGACATGGCGGTTTTCTTATGAAAGGTTACACTCCATGATGATGCATCACTTCTAGAAGCATATTGCCATTCTAAAGAAACATGTCCACCATGTTAGTGCGAAAAAAGTATAAAACTAATCATGTTGAATGTCAGGATAACTAATATGCAAATTAGTCCCAGATTACCCTCAGTGATCTTGAGATATGGATAAAGTTATCGGACTGGTAGTAGGTCCTATTTCACAAAGTTTCGCAAATCCTAAAAAGTTGAGAAAATTAATGCATTAAGTATTCTAATTATGATAACAAATATGGAAATTAACCACACATAATGACCTTCGTGATTTCAACGCAATGAATAAAATTATCGGGACTGTGAGAAGGTCCTTATCACCAAGTTTCGTGAGAATCACAAGTTTATCAAATTTGCCTAATTTGCTAATTGGGCCAAATATTATGCAAATGAGTCATGCAAGATGACATCCTAGTGACCTCGGCCACATTAGGAAAAAATCATTGGCATGATAGTGGCCCTATTCACCAAGCTTCCAGGAAATCCAAGAAGTTTGAAAGATCACATACAATGTATAATTAGGCTATGGGCAAAGGAATGCAACTTGACCTCGGATGACCTGAATTGTCGCCATGTTTTTGGCTCCAACAATACCACAAACCACCACGTTTCGTGTAAATCGCACGAGCTTGAAAAATTTGCGAAAACCTGCAAAATAGAGGGGCAGCAAATATACGATTATAGCCCATTTTCGAACTTATCCGTAGAATTGTACCATATGGACAGGTGGACCAAGTTTTTTGGGTTCTCAATCGGAATACAGTGTAAAGATGAGAGCGCTAAACGCCTAAGTTTCGGCGGCGCGGCGGAGGGAGACGGCGTGCACACGGTCAAAACCATAATATCCCAGAACACTTATCGCAGTGTTGCGGGTAATAAAATTCTGAGAAGTGCTTTTTGGGACAATTGTCTTTTAAGTTTTGCTGCGTGTCCTGTTCTTTGCCAGTGATAACCACTAGTTGGTGTTTCCATAGTTCCAGGAAGTCAAAGGCAGAAGCGTTCTTGAAAATCATGCGCAATCTGTCAATACCAGTTTTGCCTGCCACTGGTCTGATTCAACAGCTCTTCAAAACCTAACCTAAGGATTCAATGACATTGTATATTGAATCTTATTCAGATTTTTAACAAGGAGCAAGATATGCCAAACAAGGACCAACATGATTCTTAAAGTATCACAAATTGCCATAAAAAAGCCAACAGGCAAGAATATTGGGGGTGACACCTTATAGTAGGGTCCTGCCTAAAACTCAGACTACAGTGTACAGGAAATGACAAATGCACCCAAAATCTCAAATGATGATCATGAAAATGGACTGATTTGTTGGAAGCGTAAAGAGAAGTGACCATTCGAGTGTAGCTTTCGAGGCAAGCATTCACTGTACCATTATTCTCATAGGCTGACTGTACTTGCAGTTGCATAGCAGTTCATGGTCTTCACTCCACGGTTACGCATTCCAATTTCAAACTAGAGCCCATGTCACAAAATTCTAAGGCCAGCGGAGACTTTTTCTTTGTGGTTCTGTTCCCGATTATTGCCTATTCTTTTTCTGTTGATTGCTATATAGTAAGATTAGTATGTTTGAATGTATGGAAGGGAGCGAAGGTACTCAGCATTGAAATGATGTGTGATTTAAAAAACAACAACACACCATTGAAAGACACAGTATCGCGATATTTCTGCATGCACACACTAGATTGGGAGAGGAGAAAGCTTTGAGATTAGGAGTATGGAGATTGAAGTTGTATATTTGAGTTTTATATGAAAACATTACAGATGAGTGTGCTTGCACCCAAGAGGTACCTGGTCCGATTCCAGCAAGCACCGGGGCATATGTTTTCGCAGGACATGCAGTTGTGATGGGCAGGTCATTGTCTGGGTTCTTGTTATTGAAGAATTCAGCAGATTGTTCTCTCCGGGTTATTGTGAGATGATATATCTCTTCCGACGAGTAATAAGGACCCATGGTTACTTTCGTGGTGGGGGGGTGGCAAAAACCTGCATCCCTACCATGACTCTCCATCTCCCCCTTCTGTAAATGCGCACTGCAGAAAATGTCTGAATCGGCAAAGATAGGAGGGGTGCCATTGTTTGGGTGGAATGGGGAGGGGGAGAGTCTGATAGAAGAGGGCAGAAAACCATGCAATGACCATGACAACATTGAGGGATTTTATTCCCTCGTCAATAAGGAACAAAAATGAATATTCAAGAAAACAATTAAGAAGGTTTTGGTTCTGCAAATAATTCCTCTTGAGCAGTAGAGCTGTTCTCCAGCACCTACAATCAATGAAATCCACCCCCACACTGCTGGGAATCTCTAGCAAACATTTCCTGGACAAATTCCAATATTTTTTCTGTTAAGCGAGAGGGGAGGGGGCAGGAAGAGCAGGGAGAGGGGGGGGGAGGCTAGCACTTGCCATGTATTCATTGATGTAGATAGTAGTAGGCAAGACAATGGACTTTGGCACCACAAACTGAATGGCGGGCTCGGGGGGCCCATCGAAAGCTTGTCTGTAGTACAATATTATTACTCAATTCGAGGGCGGAAACCAGTGAGAAACTGCCAGTTTTATGGCTTTTTGCCTCATCTCTACCCTATCTATTGATTATAAGAGCCTAGATCTGTTTGCGCCATACAGCGCTAGGCCTCACTTTTCAACCATTTGCTCATGTAGCAGTGCCCATTCTACTTTCAAATGAATAGTGGTCTAACCCCAGCTAAAATTGACAATGGACAAACAATGCCCAAGGCTGCAAAATTGAGTATTGAAATGTGAAAGACCATGGACTGTGAGTGGCTCGGGAAGATTAGGATTTCGTGTTCATCATCCTGTATCCCCCAGGTAATTACTTTACCGGATAAGGACCTGTCTCCGCACACCCAGATGCACAAATGCACGCAGGCACCACTACACACCTGGCAGTCTGTCGGCACTGACTTCCAGTACTTTGAAGGGCCCACTTTTAGGACACTGTTGAAAAAGTCTCTCAGACTTCAAATGCGATTGCAGCCTCCGACCTGAGCGTGCTGACCAAGCCAAACTTGCTTTGCACTAGTGCAGAGTCTCATGAGATGAGAGATTAATCTGCATAGATAGATCCTCTGAACAGTTCTACAAGGTCTCCACCAGATAATTAGCTAGGCCTCCACAAGCTGCCCGTGTAGGCGGTGTGATCGTCTTCAACTCTTGGTGACAAAGTTCTGTTCCAGTCGAACTCCCACTGGGCCCAGCGAAAGCAGCAGCGGACAAAAGAGCTGAGAACAGCCAAGGAAATTGGAGCGATTTAGATGATGGTAAAGAAATTAATTTCATGCTCCCATTTGATCTTTATAGTTGAATACATAACATGAAAATATAAGAAGAATACAGGGGAATCATATAATACCGTTCTTATATATAGCGCTTATAATGATAATACACTATATCAAAAGCCCTCAAATAGTGCTCCCCCCCACCCCCCCCCCCCCCCCCCCCCCCACCCCCCCCCCCCAATTACCTCATTGACATGTGAAAGAGTGCTTTTGCAGATATCCACGATTGGATTGGAACCTTGTGAAAAAGCTAACCTCAAAAGTCAATATGAGTTCAGTATCAATGTGAGAACCTGTAGACCAGGTATGAGCTCATCGATTCAGTGGGGTTGCTTGTAACAAGCTCAATCAGCAAATATAGAAAATTCTAACAATTCTCACAATCAAAACAGTGGATTCAGAAATTCTCAAAAGAAGGAATGCATACAAATTCCATTTGATTGGATCAAACATTTCAGACTCCTGACCCTGAAACAATCAGGATCATGTACCACTTTGAAAAACCCACATACAAGCGTGGAATCAGACTATAAACATTCCGGCTCTCAGACGATCCCAAGAACAATAGGATTGAAGGTACCTATATAGGGAACCATATACCAAGTATGAGCTTCATGGTCGAGATTAGTGGGACTCAGGACGGTGATCCGGAGGAGGCTTGAGCGAAAATCTTGTTAAGGACAATCGGCAATGCTGATGCGTTATTGGGCAAGGCACTTTTTTCACTCTCTGGTGCTTCTCTCTAGACAGGAGCTAATTGGGGACCTTTGAGGAACTTAATATAACTGGCACTTTAATATTCTGATGGCTTGGCATACTTGGCAGATTTCCAGTGACCAGAAGAACATGCTGTGAAACAGCGGAGCGTCATGTCTCATGGGACTCATAGGGCACTATATTACAGGACAATGGAGGCTTGAATACAATCAGAGTTATATTGTGGAGAATGTAAAACTGTCTATAGTCCAAACCCCAGTTCAATACATGTTCCTATGTGGAGGTATTGGCCTTCAAAGTTGGGTCATTAAGCAGAGAAATTGGTAGAATCCCAATTGCACAATAACGCATGACGTCACACATGTACAAACCGGAAATAAATTATGTATTTGAGGTGTCAGGTTGTTGAAATAAGTCAACAGTAGCAGGCGTTCTGTTGTTTTTCTTTAACCAAAGTAACCATCACCCCCTAACAACACACCAAAGCAATTTTCTCCCAGACTAAATTGCTTTCGAAGTAAATTAAGTTTGAATGTCAATGGAAACAAAGAATGTTTGCAGTTGTGCAAGTATGACAGCATCTATCATTGCATGCTGGATGCAAAACTTCAAATGACTACAACATCCGTAACGAGAGTCCTATGAACTACGGTTTGGTCTGACGCGCTTGTATCAGCGATTGAATTAGCCCTGTATCAATCATCATTGCAGTGTCCTTCTATGTATTATATTATAGCACCATATAAAGGGTAGGCTCACCTGTGAGCATCTGCAGTGCGGGGACATAGAGGGCGATGTTTCGTAATCTGTTGGCTCTTCTGCATCATTCTGAAGTGGTGCGCGTATGAACACTTGAAGAACATCCAGGCGACAGACTAGATTAGATAGTATTTGGTTTGATCAATAACTTTGGTTAAGCAAGCTAGGTAGATTTATTCTGCATTTTGAGATTGGGTATTGCACAATTTCTTGCAAGTTGACCTTTGATTCCAACTTCCTGCGTTCAGATTTTTGTATTGGCGTAAACAGAAACAGAGAAACAGTTAACTAATCAGTGACAATGTTTGTACTAGCATTTAAGGAAACAGCTCGACTAATCAGCGACAATTTCAAATATAGGGGACGGATATTGACCATGCCTATCCAAAGGAGTAGTATCTGTTTTATGGGAAATATGATGGAATGCCTAAATGCGAGTCAGACACAAAATAACTTCCATTAGCCTATTTCTCATTACAAATATAGGCAGACTGATAGTGGACCACATACATATTTAAATGGGAAGTCATCAACTGAACATTTGCATGAAGGAAGCAAATTGTACAAAGAATTAACCACCAGTAACTCGAGTCATTGCAATGTCGAAAATTTGAAGGACTAGGGGGGGTAGTCTGCGTAGTCTTGTATTGTATAAGGTTCAGTTGAAGTCTATGTACACCAAGCACAATATGGCTCCCTCGATAGTACTAGTCTATTTTCGACCCCTATCCCCCTCCGCTTGAAAAGTCAAATAGTGAAAGTCCTGGAGCTGCATACCAATGGAGTGAATGGGTTCAGTATGTAGGCCTCAATATGAGCCCTGCTTTAGGAGGGGGGCTCCAGTTAACATGAATAAGGCACCATAGAGTCCTTGTCCAGAAAAACAAAATTGTAGAAAGACATTTTCGGGTCAGCATTTCAACATTGTTGTAAGCTTAGGAATAAGAAATATGAGAAAGGTTGACAGGCTAATTTGGAAATTGCCCTGACTGTAACGCGGAAGTAAGCACAGTGTGAGACTTGACCTTTGGACCTATCTTAGATGTATGTGATCCATGCATCAAAAAACTCTATGAAACACCCTAATGCACTCCATTCGATCAGTAGTGTCATTTCAACGGAAACTTTGAAAAAAAGTTGTGATTTAGGCCAGAGTAGTCACATCAATGCCTTCAGTTACCCTGACACTGTTGTCAAATTGATCAGGATTGAAGGGGTACCATCTTCCACCAAGTTTCATGGAAATCAACCAATGTCAAAATCTGCATAAATATGCATTATGCAAATTAGACTACTTAAATTCAAATAGTCACATTAAATTGACTCGGTGGACCTTGTCTTACTGATAAATATACTTGATGGGACTATAAAAACCATTCCCACCGAGTTACAGAGGTTTTTTTAATTTGCATAACTATGCATTAGACTACTTTAATTAGCACATTAATCTAGAAAATAATCAGTTCGTCTAACCTCAGAGTGTTTATAACAATGAACTGCATCACCATCGCATCTACCGATCATGCACACACAGCTACGGGCCAATTTTCATGCATCTGTAAATTTATGCAAATTAGTACAGCCTTTTGGGACGAAAAGTGGATTCACATCAACTCTTGCAAAATAAACTAACACCGAATTTTGGCATAACGCTTTCACGGTTTAGGGGATATCAAACTACTCATAAGGAAAGACAGATATAAAGGCAGACAGACAGACAGACACAAACACCAAATGGAACACGCACACAACAAAGTAATCACTAAGATCTGCATGAACAAACGCAGGACGCGACAAAAAAATCAAAACTACTAGTATAGGTATGCTACTGGGAGATTGGAACAGGAGGAGAGAGGCGTAGGCCCACATCTCTTCTCGCATAGCAGTGATTCCAGCAACTGTTATGAGTGGGCCCTAGGGTTTGAAGAGCCGTGCTAACACAAGGCGTTGCATCATACTCCTTACTAGGCTGAGTTATAGGCCTAGCCTACGTTTTAACATTCGTTACGGTAGTGTAGGCTAGCGTACATTACAGCTGCCGGTAAATTATGCCAAATTATGTCCAACTAATACATGGAACACGATCTCAAAGAATATTTGCGATGGCTATCTAGTTAAACAGATTATCCTTAGAAAATTGCACCAAACTGGTAATTTGGGGAACTTCCAATGAGTTATATTTTGCATATTTCATTTGGGAATATGTCAACATATTGCATCCTCAGCCATTTTGTTAATATTTTTGTGGGTTCGTCTCGTTATATTCCCTTTCCATAGATTGGGGGTTTATATTGCAAATCTGCCGCTGAATCGTGTAAAAAATTGAAGTTTACAATCCAATACACCATAGTACAACTGCACACAACACCGGTGCCTAAGGGTTAACTAATCATGACCAATTTTGTACTAGCATTTAACCGGAAACGCTTACTATCCGGCGACAAATTCCAAATTCATAGGGACTGACTATTGACCATGCCCTTCAAAGGAGTATATGTCTTTCATGGAAATATGACTGGAATTGCCTAAATGCGAGTCAGACACAAAATAACTTCCATTAGCCTATGTTTCTCATGCCAAATATCTCAGACCTCTAAGTGGACCACACTACATACTTTTAATGGGTATTCAACAACTTTGAACATTTGCATGAATGACGCAAATTGTACTCACTGAATAACCCCCAGTAACTCGGTCTCAATGTTGAAAATTTTTGATGACTAAAGGTAGTCGGCGTAGTCTGTGTATTGGTGTTAAACCAGACTTTGGTCAGGAGCAGTTATAGTAATTAATGTTCAGTTGAATCTATGTACACCAGCACAATATGGCTCCCCTATATAGTACATAGTCTATTTCGACCCCTAATCCCCCTCTCCCGCTGAAATGCCAAAATATGTGAAGTCCTGGACTCATTACATGGTGAATGGGTTTTCATTAGGTGGTCAATCTGAGCCCTCTTGGAGGAGGGCTCCCGTTACCCATGAAGAAATCAGGCACCAAGTTTCAGTGTTCCAGAAAACAACAAAATGTAGAAAGGAATGTTTCGGGGGCAGCATTCAACATTGTGTCAGCTCTAGGAATGGAATTAAGAAATATGAGAAATGTTGACGTCATGTGAAAATGGCCTGTTAACTCTAAAGATAAGACAAGTTTTAAGATGACCTTTGACCTCATCATGAGATGTTATTTGATCTTGAATCCAAAAAAATCTCTACGAGAACCCTATCTGCACTCATTTCGATCGTTAGTCCTTTTCAACAGAACTTTTTCAAAAAATGTGTGATTTAGCAGATTAGTCACATCCAAGGACCTCAGGACCTGACATGTTGTCAATTGATAAGCGATTGAAGTGTACCATCTACACCAAGATTCATGGAAATTCAACCAAATGTTAAAATCTGCAACATAAAGTATGCATTATCGCAAATTAGACATACTTAATGCAAATTAGTCACCTAAATGACTCTCTTGACCTTGTCTCTACTGTTAAAATTTATTGTGATTGGGGACTATAAATAAACATCCCACCGAGTTCATGATTTTTTAATTTTTGATTTGCATAAACGATGCAAATTAGACACTCAATTAGACATATAATGCCTAGAAAACTAACAGTTCGTTACACCTCATAGTTGTTATAACACCTGTGAACTGCATCACCAATGCATCTACGATCAATGCACACAAGCTATGGGGCAATTTTCAATTGGAATTGTACAATTTATGCAAATTAGTAAAGCCTTGGGACGAAAAGTGATGCACATCGGGACAAATCTGCAAAATACACTCCAAACAGAATTTTGGCATAACGGCTTTCACGGTTTAGGAATATGTCACTACTCAAGGACAGACAGAATATACAGGGAAGACAACAACACACACCGACGGACACGCACACAACAAAGCAATCACTAAGGTCATCTCCTTGAACAAAGTTCAGGGCGACAAAAATCAAAACTATTTAGTATAGGTTATGCTCCTTGAGAAATTATGGGGTATCACGAGTTTAGTATCCAGGCTGGTGATTCAGTAGTCTTTCAGACAGATAATTTGACACGCAAACTGAGGCCTGGGTTCTACTCACCGATTCAAACATTGTGATTGAAACTGAAAGACAGGATCAAGTCAGGCTGGAAGGGAACAATGGAACAATGTCTAATTGGTAAGGTTGCAACAATTGCTCAAATTAATCCAAAGACCATCATGGGACGGAAATTTCATCTTTGTTGAAGGTCAAACCATACAAGTGAGACGGGGGGGACGAGTTGTATCAGTACCTCTGCAAGCAAATATTCTGCGTCAACTAGCAGTCACTGAAAGCTTTTCCCGGGTTGGTCATTGCAGTTGCGATGGTGAGGTCTCAGTCAGTATTTACTCCATAGTCCGATGTTAATGCGTTATTGGTTGATGGAGTTCTGGAGTTTGTTTTGGATTATTTTCGTAAGTCAAGAAACAGCATTCTTTCGCTCCTCCAGGTCTTAGGAAGTGGTTCAGATCCTGGAGTTACTCGGATTGGGATATGTAAAATGCTGATCCCGGGAGAGGTTGAATTGAAAAGGGTTACACCCCAGCGATAACATATGAGCACTAGTCAAGAGAAAGGCGGAGTTATCCCCGGTAATCACCCACGACCAATACAGCCAGGGTTCCATACGATGGCTTTCAATTCTAGAAAAAAAAGTCAACTCGAAATCCAAGGCCTAAGAAAACAACCAATCAGAGGATATGGATTGATGGGCATTTCATGGCATGGCTTGTCGTAGAACCTCGCTTCAAGGTACTCGGGGACCTCCCCAGGGAGGGCTGAGGAAGACAACGTCAGCAGTGAGACCTCCGCTAGATCCAGGAAATGCCGCAGATGAACTATCGGTCGTCGACTCCGTAATCATGGCGGTGTGTGGGCGTATTTTCTTCAGTTTCAGTGGGTCGATATGCATGCGATTACTGTGGCAGTGGAGAAACAGGATGGTAAAAATTGTCAAAGCAGCTATATTAGGTTAAATAATACATTATTTTTTACCTTAGAGCCTTCCCAACAGGGATTGAAGCAATCCAAGGCATGGAAGGAGGTGGAGGGAAGAAAGAAAAGGTTGGCGCATACCCTGTTAACAGAACCTAGCTGCAGGAGGCTAATGATCCTGACATCTCGGTCCGAGCCCACCTGCTGGAATGGTCGGATGATGGGCCAGCGTGTACTCCCACTTCCCAGTCTCTCGTGCTGAGCGCCTAGCGAGGCGGCAGGGGAAAACAGGGTACATATTGAGTCTTTTGGTATGCCCAACCAGGTTCGAAACCCTGATCTCTCGGAGGGAAGGCCGCTGCTCTACCAATTTTGCGAGCACTTGGTAACTCATCTCACTAGTGGTGGGGGGGAGGGGAGAGGTCAGAATAATTTTGGCGGGTGGTATAGTCACTGTTGCGAGTGTGTAGGCTCACAAGTCACAACTAAACAGTATCAGAAATGAGAACGTTCCTCATACTAGTCATATGGCCATATATACCCAACTCGTTATTCATCCTTCCTTAGATTATTCATCCCATTCTGATATGTATTATACTTGTACAAAATCACCCACTGTGAGCTGTTTTGGGGAAGGCTTTATGTTGCACAATGTAATCCAACCATAGCAGTAGATACACATAAAAAGGTCGCATGTGGATGGTTTGTAGTTTGATATCAGTGTGCTTATACTAAAACAAATTCAATATCAGTTCATCTGCCCTTTGACATAGTTGATGACACTAATCTACAGTCTGAGCCACAGTGTTTTCATGAGTGTGCTTAGAAAACCTCATTTTGTGGTAATTTTTGTGTTTTTTCAGGTCAGGAAATATGACTATTTATAGATAATACATTCATAGCCCTCTTGATGAGTTGTTTTTCTCTTAGGGTTTACATCAATCAGTGTGAATGGTACATGATTGGACGTGAGAAGGTATTTTAAAGTATTAATTTTTTAGGATTGTCAGTGGACAAGACGGATTTGGAGCCCTCTGCTCATACGGTAAGCGTCCTGCGAGTCTTGACAAAAATTCATATGGAAAAAATTTTAGTCAGGAGGATAATCTTTATTTTTGTTATTTTGAAAAGTAATACAGTCTTGGGACATAATTCAACATTAATACAGGCAATAATAAATACCAAAAAATACAATATTATGAGAAGTTTGAATGGAACCTAGAATATTACGGTACATATAACACACATCATACAGTTTTTCAAATACATGCTTACATGAGAGAATTTTGAATACACAGGTGAAAAGCTCTGCCCACTCAGAAGATTAAATAGATTGGACTGAAAACAAACTATTCACTGTGTGCGTCTCCCACGCACGATGTACTCCAATAACTCCCAGTGGAACTAGCTTGACCAGAGCTGTACAGTACATATTATGGATTGACCATCTACATGGAACATGTGGTGACTGGGACACTCCTCACTATGTAAAACAAAATAATTATGGAATAAGTTTCCATTGCTGAGGTTTTTTGGTCTAAACCTGTGATATTATTTGGATTGGCATTGCAAACGTAAGTAATGGGACCATCTGTTACCCATTCTGGGGCATTTACCAGCCGATACTCTACATAAATGCAGACTACACATGCATGCGTCATGGCTTACCAAGATTCCTCAGACTTTGTCAAAGACTCCGGAGTATATATAAAAAAGAAAAATAATGATCAGATCTGGTGCTTAGTAGCACTTTTCCACATTAAAGACATGATCAAGCGCCTCACAGATATGGTGTGAGTGGCATGCCAGCCTGTCTATTACAGTACGCACCTCTTGCCTCTCCACTCCCGACGTTACCCATTTCATTGTGTCATAAGGAGTATCACATCCCACTCAGGAGACATGCCTTTCCAACAGCAATCACAGAAATTTCCTTGGGCTTCTATGATGGGGTCTCGTAACTCGCAAACAAAATGTTTGAGGTTCCGAGCCGCCACCTGACAAGACCTTCGGGATTCAAAGCCCTAATCAAGGGAATGGTTGGAAGGTCTAACCAATAGGAATAAACTCGGATTTGGATTTGAGGGTTGCACCCAAACCAATGTAGGATGCCGTTATATCCTACTCACCCCTTTCACATTTTGAACGCAACACTGGATGGCGTTGGCCACCACCACCACGAATGCATCAACGATCGCAATAACACCTGGGGGGGGGGTGTGAACTCTCTCGCGTGGTGTCGGGCGACCTTCTCAGGGGTGACTGAGTACCAGGATTCTGATTATGGAATGTACCCTAATGTGTTTCTCGTGGGAGCTCGCGACGATCCAACTAGGTCTGTGAACTTAGAGGGAACCCCAATCTAACCCCCACAGCCAAATCTTACTTGCGCTGGTGGTTACAATTGTTGAAAGAGAATAAAAAATCATTTGAATCACTTTGTCCAGGTAATAGCAGGTTCGGGCGAAGATATGGCTTCCTCAAATTCATATATTTGCTGATTTCGGCAAACTGGCAACCTTTGTGTTAGGTCATATCTACCAATCATAAGGGATAAGACATATTTCTTATTTTTCTCTCAAATGGTAGATATACATCATCAAATGTGGCCAACTTGCAAAATGCCAAATAGCAGTGAATATTTGTTAATCTTTGAAAATTCCTAACTTTCATAACCGAACATGCTCTGAACTGAAACAAAGTTTGATGGGCATGATTTTTAATGACACAATCATATGACAATTAAATATTTCTGGCTGGAATTTCCCTTCAATAGCCACATCGGTTTCCTACAACAGTAACGAGAGAGGATAGCCGAGGCTCACAGTGGGCAAAAACGTATTCTGAAGTGAACAACCTGTGACTCCCTATAGGTCATAACAGGGGTGCTCTATGCCTATTCCTCCTACTAGCCAAATCATTTTCTATACCCCCCCGGCCTAACCTTTCCCCTGATGTACTTCTTTGTGTGATGGTTCGAAGGTAGTAGTGATGTTTTTCCCGGTTAGGGATAAGCTCTATTTTTTATTATTCCCGCTGTCACATTAGGGCAACATCCCCGTATTGAACGTTTGAACAATGTGATCAGGGGTCCGGTCCTGGGAAATGACCCTAATAAGCACATTAGGTCAATGCCTGACTGTACCTCTCACCCGCGTTCATCCGCTGTTTTGTATTCCTTTATGGTGTTCTTCATACTATTAGGATGGGACATTACAGTAGTGGATTGTCATGATTTTTTGAGTAACAAGCCCCTATTGTTGAGGTTTTTTCTAAAACTACTCAGCATGGCCCACTGTATGGGCATAATTTCTTCATTACACACTCCCCAATCCTTTCAAGCAGAGGGGGATACAGACTGCCTTCTGGGCAAATGTCTTCTGGTAGTGTTACTCAACAGCACGGGGGTCATTTGATAACAAGAATACCAACCAGAAACACCACAGCTCACTCCATGCTGGCTCCGCTCGTTTCTCGTATTAAGGCTCCACATAGATAGCCAATCAGAATTGAAGAACATGAAAGTTGAAAGGCAATAAGATTCAAAAATGGAAAGAATCCATCCAAGTCTGGGTTAATGTATTTCTCTGTGTTTTAGATGTAGGGCTGAATCTGAGAAGGAAGAAGAAAACCAGTTATGGAAAATATCGGAAACCAAACTCACCTCTGTCCATCTTGATTCCTCTGATCAAATCTAGAGAACAGCCGATACCTCTGGGGCACAGTTTATTTCCTCATCTTCTCATCCTCCTTCACCTCCACGTAGTCCAGACCCTGGATGGCCATTGTTCTTGTGGTCTCAATAGTTCCCCTATCCTGGGAATTATCGACACCTCACGCTTCCACCTTGACTCTCTCCTTCCCAGCGGGACTGCCGCTCGTATCGGCGCTATAGTCACTGCATCCTTCCGGCGCCCTAGACCTCATCTGATCCTCCTTCTTTTAAGCAGCGATGGCTGCCTCTTCAGACAACCTATCCTGGCCACTCCCGGCCTGTTGGTCACCCAATTTCGCTTTGAGGTCATTTGCCGACCGAGCTCAAACCTGAGTGTGATCCATTGCACATTGACTGCAATCCCTTTTGTTGGCTGCTCGTGTCATTGTCACCCGTGAGGGTGTCAACAAACCTTTTGACCTTTTCCAAGGTGGGACTTTCTCCCACGGGGTCACCTGGAGGGACACTCTCGTTATCGTTCTTGTAACGTATGTGGATGGGTCTCTTGCGAAAGTTGAGATGGTCGTCTCTCGGCCACGCCCCTGCAGTGATTTGGGGATGAAGGGACCTTGGCAGAAGTATGCTGGAAGATGTTTGTGCCTGCAAGAGGAACACAAATGAGGTCTTATAAAACGTTCAGCGAATATTGGTCCAGGTCAGTCACTAAAATTCTCATCTATCTTCATGTTTAGGTGACCATGCAGTCCACGTTTGCAGAATAAAGATAGTTTGACTCCAAGGAAAAAAGGAGAATATCAGGGTAACAGGAGAACCAATTGTTAATATTAGTTTATACTAGTTTCAAGGGGTGGGACCATGTGTCTCAATCACATCTGTCTTGGTTGTGAACATGGTTTCTCAGTTTGGGTCACTGAAAGTGAAAGGCAATGTTGCAAGAGAAATATGCAGAAATTTACGATCAAGGATACACCAGACTCCAAACTTGCTGCCTTGGCCTTAGATGATGCGATTCCTCCTTATAAAGTCTTCAGTGCCAAACCCTTCATTCCCTCTTGACACCTCTTCAACTGAAAAAAAAGGTGACCCGGCATCAAAAACTGTTTGTAAATGCATGGAGTCTGTTCATTTGCTATCCAATTAAACTTTGCGACTTTATGAGTTAACCCACCAGCACTATTACCTGTATTTTACGGTCAGGGTCTTCGTTGATATCATGTTTATAGGGACTTATTAACACAAGGAATCACAAGTCGCAATCGTGAAACAAGCCTATTAATATTTGATTATCGCAATTCCTTTTCAGAATATCACATCCAAACTTGATTGAACGCGCGGTTAGCGGTGGGGTTTATGCCTCAATGCTCAAGCATTTTGTTCAAAATAACGTGACTTGTCTTCTACTCGTGTGGGACTTCGCCCCGCTGATGCCTATACACAACACAGAATGAACATCCGCATAAAGAGGCCTCCCCCACTGCGCTTGAAAAGTTAAACATCAGTAAAGACAAAGGCCAAACCACACCATATGCCAGAAGCTCAAAATTGGGAGTTAACTAGTTCAAAGCTTTGGCAGCACGAAGCACCTTTAGAAGCCAAGCCCAGTGTCTCATTTGACGATTGCAGTATCGTCAGATATCCTTGACACATAGAAGGGGTGTTCCCATGTCTATCTGCCAGAGATGCAGTTGTCAAAATGATGATGGAATTGATTTGACGGCATTTTGTGAAATCCATATATATACCACCGATGTAGAGATCGAAATATTGAATGGATGGCGCAGTCGATCCATAATTGTTGGTCCATTGCCAGAATTCTCCCTGAATGGAGGCAATCACACCACATCCTAATTCCAATTTAAGCATTTGGTGGAGGCTCACCTCGGCAGGGCATAAGTAACCTGGATTGGTATAGCAATTCACTAGTCCAATTGGCAAGTTTGCTAGTTGATTTGCATCTTCTTTGAACAAGCAATACACACCAAAGTTTAAGGAATCCCCATTTCATGAGGACATGCTATGATGCTAATTAAAGTTCATCCAGGTTTTTGAAATAACAAGGATATGAAAATGAATGTCATTGTTCATACCTCATCTACAAGAAAAACTTCAGTCAAACTTACAGCACTCAAATTATCTCTCTATTCTTGGAAAAAGTGTGATTAGTTCACAAGTAAAAAAACAACATCCTGGCTGAACAATGCAGTTTACTACAGGGAACTGTTCGCACAAAATTAAGAATTTTGCCTAATCTATTGATTAAAAAACAAAAATCAATCATAGTTTTTGTATCAGTCAATGCATAGACAAAACTACATTATGGTAGTTTTCCCTTGGCTGGAAAGGAGGGACATGGAACAAAGGCTGAATTGTTTAAATTATCCCCTGCCTCTTGGTATTGCATGATCTCCATCGTGGCACTGTCTAGGGGTGCCAAGCTCAGCGTATGCAGGGGCAATGGCGTACAGGGTGACCTCCAAAAAATTCAGTATGCCCGACGGGGATTTAAACCCTGGCCTTTAACATCCTCCCTGAGACCCAGAGACCCATTACTTTACCCCTTACCTCTTCAGATCAGGATTACATCATGAAACCCATCCCGTATAAAGACTGGTCGCTGCTAAATCCTCTCCAATAACAGGCCACTGCTAAACATATTGGTAATTTTGATTGATGCTTTTAGACAGCTAGGTACCGTATCTGCCCTCTTCACTTGCTTGTGATCCCAAGTGGTGGCGTCATGTGCGTGACGGGTACATGTTGGCGTTCCACTCGAGCAATCCCTGGTCGGCACCGATGGGGTAAGTCAAAGTTATTAGTCAAGGTCTTGATGGGTACCTGTACCACCTACTTATTGCTACTTGGTTTTTAAGGAACCTGATTGGCATTCGAAATACTGTAAATTTGCAACTCATTGGATTTATTATTAATTCTGCAATGAATCAAGCATTCGCTTGAAGGCCAATGGTCATGTAACATATTTTCTTCAGAACAGCACAGGTAAGAAGAGGAAATATCGAGGCCTCAAGCCCAAATTTGGAGATTAAAGGACAACTGCAGGCTTGGATACAAGCGGAGGTTATATTGTGGAGAATGGAGAACGGTATAGGTCCAACCTCATTTCAATACGATGTTCCTATGTGGAGTTATCGGTCGTCAAAGTTTGAGCCATTAAGCAAAGAAATCATGGTAAATCCTATGTAGCCATAATGCCTGACGTCACACCTGACAACACATGAAGGTATGTACTTGATTGTTTCATTCTGTCGAATAGGTCAACATTCTCCGGACGTTCTCTGTATCCCTCACTCACCAAAGTAACCATCAACACCTACAACCCACGACAAGCAAACCTCGCCCATAGACTAAATGCTTTTCGAAGTGAAAATAATGTGTGAATTTGAATAGGAAACAAAGAATGTTCACAGGGTTGTGCAAGTATGACATTATTCATTATTGCGTGATGGATGCATTTCGACTCTTGCCCAATACACATGCTTTCACAATAACACAAACATTCAATGACTATAACACAACGCCGTAACGGAAAGTCCTATGAACTTCCCGTTTGGATTGATGCATTCAGTAATCATCCATCTATAAATTGCCCCCTCATAATCACAGCTGCAGTTGTCTCTTTAAGCCGATGCCTTGTCGAGTTATTTTCTATCCACTTTGAGGAATTTATGATGTCACAGGAGGGAAGGAACAATGCAAAGACTGTCCACAGACTATACACAGTAAATGCTGCATTTTTACACCTTTATATTAACAGAAAACAAAAATACAGCAAGGCATTCACTCAGAAATGAATAGGAATTAGTCTTCAAACTTGTGACCAAATTTTTCTCTGTATTTACTGTATGGATTACGCGTTTCCTTTCCTCCCCCATATGACGTCACAAAGAGATTGTTGCGATAGCTGATTGTGCCTTATCACTGCCCCTTGGATTGTCAAATTTTGGTTGGAGTTTTTACGCTCCATGATGTATAAATAGGAGATACCAAAGCATGTATATAACATTTCCATGGACCATTGGCCTTAATTTGTGCATTTGGGTCCCCAAGAGTCATTAGGTTTGGGAGTAGAATTTAAATCTCTGCTTTCCCACGCTTGATCATAGACTTCTATGCCATTGATATGCACTGTAGTAGGATCATGATGGACACGAAACCCAGTGTTACAGCTTACGAGCATGATTGAATGGTAACAACAGGCGAAGAGCATCGATGGCATGTGAGGGGTGGGATTCCATTGACCAGTAGTCGGGATTGGAGCGACAATCACCTGCCATGAAAACCAACAATTGTTTTAGAAGTGAATACGAGTTTATGCATGAAGAGAATGAGATGTAGCAGCCCATGCATATGCCGTTCAATGGCATTTTCAGGAAAGATATCAATAGAATCAATATGCGGTATACCCTCTGTATAGGCATTGGTACATGTGCTACTATTTTGCCTACTCAGTGTTGGTTCCCTAGCTTTCACTGAGAATTTTTTTCCCCTCTATGGAACCATATCTCTACAAGTATCTTTGCAAACTGAATGGGACCTAATCAGACACTGGCCCCCATCTCAGCTCATGTGAACTAACGTTTTCTCACATGCGTACCCGACCCCGTAACCGCACCAATTGAGTCCTCGCCAAATGCATAAGATGACACCTCACAAAAAAAATAAACTTGGTGTAGTTCAATGGACTGTAGCTTACGTTATACCCTCACTCGATATTAGTTCTGATAAACCTTGGGACAATTTTTCATACAAACGTCACCATCCATTTTTCGCCCAGTGTTGCGAGAGGACACTGCCCTCTCGGGTGTCTCAAGTTGATATAAATGGTTTGAATAGTTTTGGTAGAGTTGTGGGGGGAGTGGAATGTCTTCCTACTCTATCATATGCTCATGCAGAGAAACAAATGTGGATTGGTGTTCGCTGGCTTGAGGGGATCCGGGTTTTCCACTGGGTCAACTGGAGTGGCTTAGTAGGAATAGCTCCACCATGGGAGCAGTATCCAGGTCTGCATCCTTGATGGGCATTGAATATCGGTAGGTTTGATCTCTGCCTCAGCAAGTATACCAGGAAAAAAAAAAAAAAAACAGAACCCATCAGCTGAACACTTGTGATTCTTACAGTTCTAACCCTTTGAACCCTGAATTTCTATGAATGATCTGCTCTCACACCTGAATTATAAGCATACAATAAGGGTGTTTTGAAAATCTTGACTCTGTGTTCGAAACACCTGTAAACCGCCAAAAAGTCCATTGAAATGAAAGCTGACATGCGAGTGAGCTTCATAAAAAGTTATTGAAAGAGTTAGCGTCCATCTTTCATTATGTATTGAATCCCACCATATTATACCAAATATTGTGCAGAATTTCTTCTGAAAAAGCGTTCCGCACTTCACCAGATTATAAATCAACTTCTGAGTGGTTTCATTCAACGTGCTGTATTGTATGGCACGTGTAACTCCAAAACCATCTTTATTGGCCGGGAAAGTGGCCTTTTATTCGGTTTTTCAGTTTTTTCTGCGGCCGGAAAACCAGCCTTTCCAGTTCAATTAGGTTAAGAGAAGAAACCACATCTACAGAAACATTCAGCTTGGATTGGATACTGTCAAATAGCTGATCCACTCATCAATCCAGTATATTGTTGGCTATTACTGTCTTCCCATTCTTTATATGGTCCCCCTACCTGAAGGACATTTGACACATTTCCCACAATAAAAAAATCTTGACAATTCGATGACCAAATTATGAAAGTCCTTGACCTACTTTCTTGAAGATTTCTTCAAGGGTCTCCCACAAAATGCTGATCAAGGGAATGATTTATGTAGGACCATTAGTTTTTTTTTTGACAAGATTCCTAACTTGTCCAGGTCTGGCAAGTGGAGAAGAGAAAAAAATACTTTCACAGGCTGCAGGGAGACCCCCTATGTCTGTCTGTGATAAACTGGTCCAGGCGAATAAAACTGTTGAAAAGTAGTTTGTAAGCTGATGCTTTCAGCTGTTCATATGTACTGCATACAAGTAACCTTGCCTACTCTTCTTCATGTTAATTCAGTGATCCCACAAGATAACGAATGATGGTTTGGACACGGACGGTTGGCAGGAATCATTTCGGCAAAATCATTCCAAAAAAATGAGTACCTGCCAATCTGAGGTTTAACTGAGGAGCCCTGATCATATTTTAGTAAATTTAAACCACAGAACTTACCCAACCAAATAAGGGGAAAGACACGGCGAGCCCCCAGGGTTCGCCTGGTTGCGCGTCAGTGATTTCGCTTTTAGTCAAAACATGCAAATAATTGCAAGGCATTCCATATGTTGCTTTAATATCCCAATACCTCTTTAAAATTCACCATTCATTGCCATCATTGACTACACCCCTTGATCCTACTACTGTACCCTCCCATTATAAATCATACTAGCGTTCATGTTCCCTAAGATTACTGATTGTCCAAACAGTAAATGGAACCCTAAATCTAATAAAGTTTATCCTATATACATCAAAGAGTAATGCCCTTTCTACATCTACTACTTCCATCACCGCCCTAGGGAGTTTTCACATCCACCCTCTCACATTCACCTAGTCTTAGAGTGGAATAAGCCATCTAATTAGGCTTCCCTGGCAGAGTTCATACCGGGCCCTACTGGATGAAGCATGGACTATATAAGGATACAGGGAGTTACCCTCCACCCCCCATCTCACACACCAGAGCTAGCAGTGACACCTGCACCATCATTCTTGAATAGGGCCTGGGAGTAAGTAAACAATGACTGAGTGTTTCCACTTTATATGTCAGTGTAGGGGGCCAGAAGAGGTGATGACAGATATGGGAACTCAAGATAGAAAGGCAGGTTTTGACAATTTATGAAATCTCGGTCTGTCCAGATGGGGAATACTAAGGTAGGATGAATGAAATAACATGCCGAGGGGTGAAATGAGGTAAAACTTTTGTTATTGATAGCATGCTATAATAATAGTGATTGCAGCATCATGCTGTCCAGCTAGGTGCCCCTGACTAAACAATTCTTAAAATGGTAGCGTGCAGTCCTGGAGTTGTTGCAGGGAAATGTCTATTATTTGACAGTTTTGGTCCATAAGTGACCTTTTTGTTGGAAGACCCTTTTGATGACTAACGGTTTTATTGAAAAATGTTACCTTGATCATATGCAGAAGTCCCGGAAAGTCATATATATAACACACAGTCACCAAAATGATGCAGAAAATGTTTAATATGGCGTTTCTGACCCGAAGACCTTGATGACATGACGGTTTTTATGAAAAATGCTTGCTCAATGTGAGCACCAAGCCCAAAGCATTATGTATCAGGTACACACACCCTATGCTATGCAAAAAGGTATTAAATAAACTTTAGCCCCTGTAAACTTTAGACAAGGTGTCAGATTGAGCGGGAGTGGTGTAGTCCTTATGGAGCGATATAGACTATAACATATCCAAAAATCGACAGTTTTATTTCTTGGCCTGAACCCTAAAATAAGACATTTTCGTTAAAAATTGACCTTTGACCTTTGTGGGACTCATCTTTTTTTTTTGGATTGAAATTTTGCTATTTGCTTTTGTTTATAGATGTTGTTTGATTACTGAATTCAAAAATTACCATGACAAATCTCTACGAAGACCCTGGCTGCATTCATTCCAATTGTACTGGCAGTTAACAAAATTCAAAAAATTGTGGAATTTATGCAAATTATTCAAATTAAAGGACCTAATGACCCTTACACTGTTGTTTAATTTATGGGATCAAGGTGTACCATCTCTACAAGTTTCATGAGGATTCACCAAGGAACAGCCGAAGTTATTGCGAAAAAAGCTATTAACTTAAAACTTTGACTCTGTAACTACCACAGTATGCGTTCGATCGAATCGGGAGTTGGTTCCCTCCTGAAGCACACAAAGTTCTATCACAATCCAAAAATCCCAGTTTTTTTTTTTGGGGTGGGGGGGGGCCCGTACCTCCTTAAATAAAGCACGTTTATCAAGACTCACTTTACACATGACCACCCGAATCCGAGGTCAAATTGAGGTCATATGTCACACACAATGCATGTCCACAATTATATGACAATAGTTAACCTTCCATCCAGCCTTCACAGATATTCAATTCTCCGATTATGTCCCAGAAAAACAGTTTGGACCCCTAAGTGACCTTGAATGACCTTTAATGACTGCAGTTTCCATGAAATTGTAACTCTTCCTGTGATACATCCACTCCTAGGAGCATTTTACATTCTGATGAACATGCCCAGTGCTATGGTCCAAAAGTACTATAATATTTTTTACCCCTACTGAACCTTTGAGCCCATTCAATGACATACGGTTTTATATAAAAATTGTTACTCTCCATGTGAATGCATCCACCTCCTAGAGCATATTGCAAATCTGATGAACATGCCCAGTGCTTATTGCCAAAAGTACCGAAATTATTTTTGAGACCCCTAAGTGACCTTTATGACCTTCATGATCTGGCGTTTTTTATAAAATTGCATTCCTCCTCACCATGTGAGCATCCAATCCCCTCATAAAGCATTTGCATCCAATGAACACCGCCCAATGTTATTCGACCAAGCTCTTAAAATAAACTTTGACCCTTGTAACTACAAACCAAGTCATGCGTCCGATCGAAGCGGGAATTTTGGTCTCCATCCATACACAACAAGGTCTATCACATATCCAAAATAACCAGTTTCTTCTCTCTTTTTTTGTGGCCTGTCCCCTCCTTATTAACACATTTAATTCAAGACTCAACTTTCCACCACATAAACCACCCCACAGAGTCAAAAATTGAGGTCAGAGGTCACACCGATGCAGGTCCAATTAATATCACAATGGTGAACCTTCTCACAGCCTTCACAGCCATTCAATTCTCCGATTATGGCCAGAACAGTTTTTTGACCCCTGATTACCTTGAATGACAGATTAGTAAACAATTAAAGACCTCTGGGCCCTCTACCCTACTGTAAAATTTTTGGGACTATAGATAAACACTCTCCACCAACCAGTTTTGTCAAATCCAACAACTTCAAATATCGTCATAATTTGCAATTAGACTACTTAATTAGCATATATCTGCCAGGATCCTGATCGTTCGTTTACTCTTCATAGTTGTTAATAATACCCCGAACGGCTCACCAAATGCATCTACGATCAGAGATATCTTGTACACACGCTTTCCGGGCCAATTTCTCTAAATATCAATTTATGCAATGAGCATGTTCTTTTTTCCCTTTCGGGAACGAAAAGTGGATCACACGGCAGCTCTTCTTCACGGCGCACGTCCACAAAAAGGTCCCAGCATGGTGCTTCCACGGTTCATGAGATATCTAACCGCACTACGACAGACGACGCCAGACAGACAGACCCGACAGACCGACAACGGACAGACCGACAACACACAACAAAGTGACCACTATGTCTCTCCTTGAACAAAGTTCAGGCGAGACAAAAACCCTTGGGAACCAGGTGATTTGGAGTTGCCAGTTTTACTGATCATATTTCAAGCTATCTCACTGCCAAATTACCACTCTCTTTCACACCTTGAACTAATATTAACTGGCGTAGGTGTCCCTTCTCTCTGAAGTGACCGGAAGGAATGTGGCGCTGCAATTAAAGGACACCCAATTGACCTCCAGAGACCTTGTTTAGCATTGACTTAGTGTGTAATTTGAAGAAAAGAATTGTCGTGAATTTTACAATTCCACAATTTTGTTTTCTTGTTTTTACTAATGCATCTTGAGAATAGTGTGGTGGAATAACATTTACGAAATTATTGTCAGGACTTTCTAATTTAATTGGAAACTCAGGTAACTCGGTATCCAAATCACAATATTTAGCAGATAACCAACATTGATTGGTTTTATTCGGCCGTAATTTCTCACATATAAATAAAAAATAAAACAGAGTTTGTACAAACCATAGTATAGATCGTAGCCTATGAGGAATTCTTGGATCTGATTCCCGCCTCCCACTAGGGAAAATAAATTGCAGAAAAAGGTTCGTCAATGGCTGCCTTGGCTCCTTCAACTCAAGTACAACGTTATAGACGGTCATGCCTTCAAACATGGTGGGAAAATACCCCGCGGAGCCCCCATGTCATTGGTGTGCCAGTTACAATGTGGTTTTCCTGCCAAACTAATATTGGAACTTGTTCACATGGCGTCCATTACAGATGACTGCCATTGAAGGCTGACTACAGATGGAAAAAATTTCCCTGGTTATGAATCTCACAGAGACTTACCCTCGTTCAACTCTGACGGTATCTCCTCGGGTGGTTTGGTCATCACTCCGTCCTCTGACGCATCCCTGAGGGCCGCCTGGTGGGTAGCCCCACGGCGCCGGCTGATGCTACACAGAGAAGGGCAATGGGACACCATGGTTTTTCGACAATGTTGATGCATGCACTACTAGTCTTGAGTCCGTCACACTGGATCACAGCTGAGTAGAGGATTATGATTTCCTTTGAGTATTATAATAGTTCATCCCGTACATAGAATGAATATATATTGTCGGCTGCCTATACTCACACACCTGTCACGCCGAGTGTTTGTTTGATGTCCAAATCTTTTTATTACTGGTATCATAAAACATAAGCCAAAAGGCTTCGGGATTCTGACTCTTCCTGACACCTATGTCAGACACAAGGACAATGGGAGATTGTACCAGCTCTATGACTGCTGTATGACCTCTGACCTGACCCCAGAAACAACCGGTCATGTACTCATCAGGGAACACACATACCACGTATGACTCATCCATCCATGTGGGGTCGAGTGTAGCGTGTTCACAAGCAAAATTGGCCAAATTATTGACTTTTCACAATTTTCGATTTTTACCAAAATTAACCCCGACCTATAAACAAAACATAGGTTTCCTGTACTCTCCCCACAAGAAAGTTACACACAATTTGAACCCGATCAGATCACCCATTTTGGACTTATCGGTCACAAGGTTTTAAGACTCTAACCTCTGGTGACCTCTGACCTGACCTCAGAACAATACGGTTCCATGTACTCATCATGGGGAACACCCATCTCAAGTATGAACCTCATCCATCCAGGTGGGGGTCGAGTTAATCGTGTTCACAAGCCAATGGCCCATTATTTGAGCTTTTCACTAATTTTCATTTTTGACCAAAAATTCCACCCCCACCTATCCAACTGAGAAAGCCAAAATGCTTATTAATTCCTTGACTCTTCCTGACAACCGATAACCAGACACAAGCCAAGTGGGAGATTGTACCAGATGTATGACCTCTGTATGATCTCTGACCTGACCCCAAAACAATAGGGTTCACATGTTACTCCCCATGGGGAACACACATACCAAGTATGACTTCATCCATCCATGTGGGTTGAGTTTTCGTGTTCACACGCCAAAATTGGCCAATTATTGACTTTTCACAAATTTTCTATTTTGAGACCAATTCATCCACCCGACCTATACCAAAACCAATAGGGTTCCTGTACTCCCCATAAAAGCTACACACCACTTTGAAACCCACCCGATCAGACCAACCATTCTGGACTTATTATCCGTGTTCACAATGTTTTTCAGCCTTTGACCTCTGGTGACCTCAGAATGACCTCTGACCTGACCCCAAAACAATAGGTTTCATGTACTCATCATGGGAACAACATACCAAGTAAGAGCTTCATCCCTCCATGGTTTGGGTGAGTTATGTGTTCACAAGCCAAATTGCCAAATAAGTGACTTTTCACAAATTTTCACACCACCATTTTTGAACCAAAATTTCAACGACCTATACCAAAAACATAGGGTTCCTGTACTCCCCATAAAAAGCCAACCGCAACTTTGAACCTGATCAGACAACAAACCATTCTGGACTTATTTTGTTTACAATGTTTGCAGACTTTGACCGTCCCGTGTCCTCTGACCTTGACCCCAAACAATAGGTTCTGTACTCATCATGGGGAACACACATACCAATTAGTAGCTTCATCCTCCAGGTGGGGTCGAGGTTATCGTGTTCACGAGCCATATTGGCCAAATTATTAACGTTTCACAATTTTCTATTTTTGAGGACTCAAATTCACCCTGACCTAATACCAAAAACAATGGTTTCCTGTACTCCCCATAAGAATCTTCCACACCCATTTGAACCTGATCAGACCAACCATTCTGGACTTCATCGTGTTCACAAGGTTTTCAGCAGACTTTGACCTCTACCTGACCAAAACATAGGGTTTATGTACTCATCATGGGGGAACCACACATACCAAGTATGAGCTTCATCCATCCAGGTGGTCGAGTTATCGTGTCCACAAGCAATGCGTCACACACATACATACAACACACACACACACAGACTTGTCTATGGTGGATCACGTGTTAGTGTGGTTTTTAGCCTACCGCAAAACGAGGAAACGTACTTATCCTATCTAATGCTTAATCCTCCGAAAAAGCCATGAGATACGACTCTTTAATGGCACAGAGGTAATGCTTATACCTAAAAAGCTACCGCAGAAACGAGTTCTGTAAAATTTAATTAATAGAGAAACTTACACACGTGTGTAATCATGGTGGACTTTCTAACGCGCATACCGAGGAATTGCTCAAATTGATTCAAACAGCACAATTCCGCGGGATGGGCTGGTGCCGAGAGCGCCCCAATGGCCCTATTCTAACCGAGGTATTCCTCGTTTGCGGTGGTACCCCGAACCGACGGCATCGATTGACAAGTGTCAAACCTTAGGTGTTCCCTCGTTTTTCCACCATTTACAAACGCACACACACACACACTGGCCATGACTGCATAGATCCTCCATCCTCTTCCGACTTCGTCAAGGAACAAAAATGCTACAGTCATGAGAATAACTTACTTTCAGACTGAATTTCAGCTGCGATGAGAGTGAAAATAGGGCACAATCTCTTATTGCAGAACATCCTTTAATACATAAAGTTAACAAACCTCTGTCATACCGAGTCACTGCGAAACATACTTCTCAAAACTCTGCTTCAAACTGCTATCACACGGTATGAAATGGTGCCAATTTATTGCACACTAGTTTCAGTTCAATCCTTGACTATTAACCATTAGTGTAGAGTAGTATTATCTGAATGAACCTCGGGCTCCTAATCTAGAGCCACAATAAATTTCAAGACCCAATAATGAGCAATGAAGGATTCCATCTTCTTTCTAACCTCGTACATTCATGTGTAGATATACTAATTGGAGGAGATTGACTACCTCTCTTTGCTGCCTCAGCTGTCTTTGTTACCCCCCCTTGTCTGCACAGCTGACCCATCAACCGGCCTCCCCGGCTGAGGACTCAGAGCTGTACTCGTCATACTGTACAGGAACCTTTCTGGTCAACATGATGCCTCTGCTCTTCTTGACGAATGTACGAGGAAAGGTTCCACCTCTTTCATCATTGGTATGTACATCACAATCATTCCCTCTCCCTCCCTCATAACTAACCCGAATCCGGCCTACATACTTCATTTTTCCGCAGTATACTGCCCACCGTTCACCGTTGCCACCTTCGATAACTTTCCTCAATTGTCCACCACCCTCACCTCCTCCTCCTTTACCCATCCCTGTCCTCATCTCATAATCTCGCACCTTGTCACAGTGCCTCGCCCAGCGTCACCCACTCTTCTGGGGACCACTCGTAATAGTAACATTAAGTCTCGAGGTAGTTGGTCCCAACACGGCTGCCTCCACGCTTCCATGACTCGCTGCGCAGCAGGTCGCGTCGCCTTTCGCATCTTCCATCGGCAGACTGCGAGCAGGTAGTATTAGTTCTGCTCCCACATGGTTGTATTGAGCCAGACTGCACGACTTCATTATGCTGCTGGCTGTGACTTGATCCCCACCACCGCCCTGATCTTCTTTTTGACGCCTGTCTTCTTTTTGACCCTGTTTATCAACGACAGTACCTCCTGTCTCTGGTTCCATGTTGTGGCTGATCCACTGGGTGATGTGAGAGGAAGTTTTAATGATGTGGCCTCTTCACGCTGAATTCTGGTGCGCCCTCTTGTGAACATCAACTGGACGCCCTGGTTTGATTTTTTGGCATATCGTTACAATCATGTCCATCAATAGGAATTCTTTGAGTCTCATGTTCTCCTCATCACAGCCCTCAACTGATGCTTTAGGTTCTGGCAGTGGATTTACTCATGTTTACTCTCCTCTCTCCTAAGGCTGTGAGTAGGACTGCTTCTTAAGGTCTCTTCAGCTTCCTTTATTCTAGTATTACCAAGCTGCAACCATTCTGGGAGCCACTGCTGACAACCAGTTGATTCACCACGACGATCCAGCCGTGTTTGTCCTTCACACACCCCTGCTTTCACTCGGTGAATCTACGTCTTGTGTCTGCTGCCGAGGGAATTTAACCTCTTCTCATTCCTGATACCATTGAGTTTCTTGGACAACGATTCTCCCATCACCCACTACTAACGACACAAGGTTGCCCTTCTCTCAACTCCCCGTCCTCCCCCATCATTCTCTGATCACTCCCCATATTCATCTCATTGGGAGGAAAGGGACGTTGATGATGATTAATCCTCGCTGCCGCCAGCCTCATCCAACAGGCCCTGGATTTTCCAGCCAATCATCGGGCATGCACCCTGTGGGAACTCGTTGCACTCGTTGTCCTTAGTCACCCAATCTTGCCAGACCGCAGGTCGGCCCACCCTCTCCCAGTAGTCTCCCCCGCGTCCCTCTGCACCCGCGTCGAACCATGCCTTGAGCTGGTCCGAGGCCTTCTCTTCCTGAGTTTCTTCCTTCTTCCTCCTCGGGGGAGAGGCAGGAGCTCCTCCAGATCTCCGCCTGCACAGAAAAATTAGTTTGTGTCTGAGGACATTGGAGGCTTAGTGAATTTGGAAGAACATTTTCTCCCAAAACTGGTGCTGTGAGGCAGGAACAAAATTCACATACTCACTGGTTTTTAATCTATGATCTTACATTGTTTGTTACCCCATAGTGTACTTTGCTCCCCACCCCCACGCATCGCAATCTTTTACTGTAGTCCAGCTGTCAACCCTATCGTCCTTCTTATTTTGCCAGTTAAAACGTTTAGGTTCATGAGCCAAAAATCACACCGCTAAATGATAAACTTAATCCGCCAGTCAAGTTGGAATGAAAAGGCTCCTGCAAGATCTGGCATGACGATTAAACAAGATGGTTGATTTTTCGTCGATGAATCAATGAAATTCTCAGCCAATCTGATCATGAACTAAATTCAACTGGACAAGAGAGGAACGTAGGGTGCCAGCCTAGACTACTGTGAAGTGAATAGAAACTTGTAGTTCAGATTGGGAAGGAACAAGAGTTTCAATGGTAACATGTAGCTCCCTAGTATCCTAACTACATAGTATGCGATTGTGAATGTGAAGGTAACTCTCAATTTATTGGAATGATATCTATCCTGTTGCTTGAACATTTGAACAATTCTGTCATGAGTGATCCAAATGGTGACAATTTTATTGTGTAGGTGCCAAGACATGACATGGAATTGACACCTTAGTACCTCTATTTTCTTAACACCTATATTTTACCATTAGTCAATGGGATCCTACTGACCAAACTTCAGCTTCATTTTATTTACCTGTGTATTAGTAGAAGACAAAGTTGCTGGAGAGTTTGAACAAAATGGCCAAATTGGTCCCTACATGACCGTTGACCTCCAATTCCTGAATCTCTCATAATCATCTGATGTGAACTGTAGTATTTTGCTATTTTTAAAAAATGTGAGGATTCGACCCCTAGATACCTTTGCCCTCACTTTCTTACACCCCGATGACCCTAACCCTTACTACTTCATCAAAGAGACTAAGTATCATCATGATAATAACAATAATATAATGACTTTGATTAGCCCTTTCCACAAGCGTGCTCAAAGAGCTTTTACACTAGTTTTACAAAAAGTAAACACATGAACCCTAATTACACAACAGCAATGTGAAACAAACATTGATAGTAGAAGACAATACCTGAGGTATGAACCATATAATGACCATCAGCGGATGCATGAGGAGTAGCGCTTTCAATTACGTTAATCAACTTGGATGGATCAAGTTGATGATGATATGTTGGGCTGGATACATATAAAGTTGCTCCACAACGGATCATCATGTACATGGCTGAGGTGAGCTAAATGAGAAGGTGCATTGAAATGTTCACTGGACTATCTATCAAGTTCTTCTGACATTGTGGGACACATCTTGAAATATAACAGCATGCCTACCTTACTGCGGGGCAAGTTCTTACTGTTTTGCTTCATGGCACTGCTGTACAATGAATGTACTGTATGGATCATTGAACATTTGCAGATCAGTGCTATTGGGCAGTGAGGGAGTTAATGGGAGGTGGGGAGGGGGGGGGGGGGCGGGAAATGAGGAGGCGAGTCACCAACATCTGTTCAAGTCCAGTCATATGGATGTAAATATGTGGGTCAAGCACGTCATTCCAGTAACTCACTGTACAAACTCAAGAGGTAGGTCACTCAATTATGAGCAAGTCATTAACTTTTTCAAGTTCAACGCGCGGGGACGTTCAGCTGAATTCTATGACTCCCACCGCACCACCATCAAGAAACAACATCCTAAATGTTTCACATAGGACATTGTTTCTCTGCACTAACAGGTGGTGGGCGCCCCACTCAGCCTATTGCGACATGAGTGGCCAGTCGCTAAATGATGTATTGAGAATGCCTGCCATGTATCCATAATAACATGTTGAGAGATACAATACCTAAACATGGTTAGGCTTGCTTTGGGCTCCCAATGGAAATCTCAAGGAAGCTAAGGGGAGTCCCCATCTGCTTCATCATCTCCTGTTCCTCTGTTAATTACTCCGCTCCCGAGGTCTACTCTTGCTGCTTGTGGGATTTGTTTTGTCCACGTCAACCTCCTCATAGTCAGGGTGACCCTTGTAGTACAGGTGCTGGTCACTGGAAACACCATGGTTTTGGAATCAGAAATGACTTGCAGCCGAAAGCCAATGTAGTTTTTTGTACAACATCCTACACAACGGTTCACCTGACCGTAGACAATCTGAAATTGACTTTTTCAATGCTGAAAAACACTCATTGCAAGACGGATTGTCTAGCAAAAAAAAGGAAGGCGATGGGGTTTTCAATCGGGTACTAATGTGAAAATGCCAGACACTTGGTAAAGCATATTGGGGGGTGCATGGTCGTAAAAAGGGTATAGAGTATGTGAATAGATTAACAGCTCATGGAATTCTGATACCCCACAAAAACTAGCAGTGTATACATTACGTCACTTGCAGAAGCCCTATAACACCTGACAGTGATGACCTTATCCCGTCGCCACTCTCACCATCCCGGCTAAGGTCCACTCATCAAGCTATGCAGATCGGCTTGACATAACATTCCCTGTACATGAGCAGAAGGCCAGAAACAGGGGATCAATAGGTGTTTAGCTGCTCACGAAGGCACAGAAAACAAATCCAGCGCGACAAGCCTTCCATATTCTGTGAAACTTACCAATTCTGGCAATAGAGGGGAAACTATAGGGGTGGCCAGATTGGGAGAGATAGAATTCACCAAATGGGACTAATAGGCTGAAAGAGTGGGGCATTGGGTAGATCAGTATGAGAGGTCGAGAGTCGGAGTTGACCCACACAGTCAGACCAAGGCCAGATTTCATACATGTGGATGTCATGAGCGCAAGACCCCTTAGATAGCAGATTCCCCTTTGAGTACGAACATAAAACGTGCCTGAATGAGGTGCATTTGGTTTGGAGAGATAGAGAAACTCAGAAAGCGAAAGTACAAATACATCGCGGACCACAACCACGCGTCATTGATGCCGCCCACAGAATATTATTCCAAGGAATATCTTCTTCCTCCAACCATTTAGCATCCTTATTCCATGAATTTGATATTCGTAGTTTTTGGTTGATCTCATCAACAGTTTAATCCCTTCTAATAAATCATGCTCCCTTGCAAAAATGAGATTTTACAAACACCCATACTGCACACTACATCTGTCCCTACGGAATCCTCCTAGCCCGAGCCATGCAGTACTGTCTACATTTTTTAACTAAAGGGCTGAATATAAATGCAATTTTTGAAACAAGATATATCCTAAATTTCATTCACCGAGGTTCTCTTCCATTGATTATACGGTATTTGGCAAGGCTGCAAACTTTACAGGGAAACCTCCATCAACCAAACACCACACCTCTTTACGTAGGCATGCCCACCAACTTTCTCCCTAGGGATGCAATGGAAAATCTGAGAGATTCAGTCATTTTGAGTAGGAACACAAAATTAAATACCATGCACCAAGGACAATTTGTACAAAAATACAGTAATTATATTTTCTCTTAAGTACACTGGTCATGTAACCTAACTTCTGCTTTTTTTGTGTCTTATACTAAGTATTATTAAAAAAAAAAAAAAACAGCAGAGAGAATTTCAGCCTAGTTCAAGTGTAAAATGAGACAACTACAGTTGCTACCGTGCAATGTGCCCCGCAACGTCCCAAGAGTAACTGGGGTCCCTGTGTAATACAGTCAATCCAAAACATGTATTTCATCCAACCTGTGACAAATACTAACAATGGGATCTGAGTAAAACTAGAAACTCTGAAATATTAACTTATCATTTTTCCTGCTATAACGTAGGGTGCAAAATATCGGCATTTTATATACTTGTCTAAGTCGAAAAACGGACCTTTGCAGCAGCGTTACTCTTGTGATGTTTCAAATCAGTAGGGGAAATTTTGTTAAAATAATAACCATAAAAAATAAAATAAACAACAAGGGAACATGCTAGACGCCAAATTTTGTTGAGGGTTTTTGACATGTCCTCCTTTCATCTGTGCCATTTAACCTAAAGAGATCTTTTCATGACCATTTAACTTAAATAATGTGAGTGCGGGCCAAGGTGAACTATGTGAATCGCTTTCGGCATTGTCATCTTCGGGTCATCTTAATGTGTGATGTCTGGTTCTGGCGAAAGTTGTCTTTGACAGAATAGTACTACACTGCACACTCTATCGTCATCATCATCATAAAAAGTTTTACTTCAAGAAGTCCATGCTAGCATGGTTAGACGGGAGAACTCTGATGGCAAACTCTCTTCACTCCAATCTATCCGGGGCTAGGGCATGGTCTCATACCTTTGACAGCGAGGTCACTTACAACCAACTAACAACAACCTCGTCCCAAGTCTCTGCGGCCCACCTCTCCTATGACTACCAGTAAACCGTGATCTCTCTAGACCTCTTAACCGTTAGCATTCTCCCTCCTTTCCACATGCGAACCATCTAGTGAATCTGCAACGTCTGACACAGTCCAAAATATTTACGCAGCCCCAAGCAATCTCTTAAGGCCAATGAAGATTCGAATTCTTCAAATCACTCTACAATCTATTGACCAGCTCATATCATTCTCTCAAGAGTCTAATCAAATTTTCTTTAACTGTTAACGGCCCAGTCCTCACTACTTATAGACTACCCTTCCACACAAACCTCAAAGCCTTCCCCTTCATACCAGAGACCACCCTGGAGTGAGCGTTGCAACTTTTTCCACCCACACCTAATCCTAGTCACAGAACTTCCCCCGCACTAATCATATCGCCTAAATAAAAGACTTTTCCATTCCACCAACTCCGGAATTGGCCTCCATTAAAACCACTCTGCTGGCTGTTCAGGAGAGACTGATAACTTCCCCTCTACAGCAATTTACACTTTAAATCCAGGGGCGGCGCCACAGGGGGGGGCAGGGAGGGTGGCGCCCCCCTATGGTTTGGGGCCGAACCCACAAAATGAAATCGAAAGAAAGAATGATGTTTAATGAGAAAATTTCGTGCTGGTGGGGGGCCCGGGTGAAGCGTCAAAATACGTAATCCAACTTTATTTTTCCGTTATTTCTATTCGATCTCATCGAGACTCCAAATCTGAGACTCACACTGTGGCGTAGATAGCGTTCCCAAATGTAGCGTATGTTGACCAGGGCAGTAGCGAGGGAGGGGTGGGTGTGTGGAGGGGTGTCTCCCCCTCTCCCGATAAATCTAAGCCGTCGGCCAAATTTTCGGTCTGTCGGTAATAAAGAGGATTTGGGTTTTTTGTTGTTTTTTTTTTAAAGAGGAAGGAAAAGAGGAAATAGGAGAGGAAGAGAGGGGGGAGGAAAAAGGAAGAGAAGAGAAAAGAGGAGAGGAGGAAAAGAGAAAGAGGGGAAAGGGGAAAGGAGAAAGAGGATGTTAAGGGTGTGAAGGGGCAGCAGGGAATGGAAAGTGGAATAGAAAGAAAAAACAAACGGAAGCCAGACTTTATTATCGGCTAATTTCGGACTGTTGGCTCTTCTCTGAATTGACCCATTCAGCGTCGGCAAGAGAATGGCAAGCCGGCACCCCCAAAAATTAGATAATGTGACGGGCACCGTCGATCGCCGTCAGGTGTTTGTAATGGGAACGAGTTTGACCGAGTCTGTCCGCATTTCGGCAAAAGGGGAAATGAAGGCGTATGTTAGCGTTTGCATTCTATTTTTCATGAGTTTGTCAGTTCTTTGACAGTTTTGTTTCCTATTTGGTCCTATATTCCAGAGATACTTGATGGCGGAGCCATTTTGCTGGAAACAAGTAAGAAAGAATTTCCCCGTACCAAACAATGAAACCCAGGTCGGTTGTAGACGGGAAATCATGCGGAGTGGCCAAAAGTGCAAAAGTGGAAAGTTTGTCTGAAATTTGTACCTAAATGACTGAAAATGACAAATGCCCCCATTGAAGTGTCAAATTTGTGCGTGCTTCGCGCGCAGTGTGTATCGATGGTCTGCTCCACACCCCATACCCACGAGCTGACAATGAAAATCGGGGCATTGTTCAAGATCGGGGCAGATTTTTTCGGCGTTCCCGGTGTGAAAGGGTTCCAGCGTACGTACGTGATGAGCGGGGTCGAGAAGTACTGAACGCCCATTTGCATCTGAGGACGTTTCAACATTCAAAATTTTCCAAAGGGGAGGGGGACACCCCCTCCCCCATATCAGTCTCCATTGCCGGATCCGTCGACAAAACATCACCTCTACAACCCCCCCCAAAAAAAAACTCCTCGCTACTCCCATGATGTTTACTGTTTGAGGAAACACGTGGTCATTGAGCCCCCCTTGTTAATATACGGTGAAACAGACTTCTGGCATCATATGGGTGACCACGTGGCCATGCGGTGATCACCTATGACCCATGCGATGTTACGCCATTAGATGTCTTCGAATTTGCATTAAGTTTTGGCAAAAGTAAGCCGGCCTACCTGTACCAAAAAGTTAGGACAGTTCATCAGGCTTTACTTTTTGTCAGGGTGTTGTATCGAATGAAATATGGACCTGCATGGAAAATGTCATGCATTTTAATTCCTTTCCAGAAATTTATGGATTTTCGTAAAAACTCGTTGACGTAAATACACTTACAAAGGGTATCACATGTCGCCACACCATTTGCATCTAAGCAGTATCATGACTCAAAAAATCGCCGAGGGGAGTGGACACCCCCTCCCCCTTAGACCCCTCCCCATGTCATACATCCAAGCCAAATCTGCCCCCCCTAGTGTAAAACTCTGGCGCCGCCCCTGTTAAATCTAAAAACAGAACTCAAACTACCTCTGACACCGCCGCTTGCACCTCTTGTGAACCCAGTGTCTGCAGGGAACTCGCAATAAATAGAATTACTACCAACTCCTTTTCTACAAACAGAGCAGGGCCAATTTCCAGAGATAATAGCAGGGAAACTGTCACAACTACTGACCATAAAACTTTGGTCTTCTTCATTTTGGACCCTAGTCCACACAACCTCCTAAATCAAGCAATTTATTTGGGTTTTTGGCCCAATACCGGTATGCGGTTCCCGGGAGGCCTAGCCTTTCACTGTTTATCATGGTAGGCTGCATTACTGGGCGATGGAAAACCCTTCATCGAGATAGAAAGCGGATTGCCATCGAAATATTGGCATTTTATGTTTGAAGTAGAATGCCAAGAACAAAATAGGGATTTGGTGGCACTACACTCACAAATGAGTGAAATATCCTCATTTCCCTGGGCGTGCACCATTGACTGATAAACACGAAGTGCCCATATGAAATGGTTTCGCACATTGCCTATAGACAGCTGGCATAGGCCTACAGGTTTCTTACAACTATTCCCCAAATTGCTACCATAAGTGTCCAGCACTATTTTAAACGCTGCTCATTGCTTTAGATCATTGGTACAACTCCAGATAACCCCACGATAACCACATTCACTCTCCAGATGTTGCATCGTTCTTAAAATGCAATTGCATGGTTGAGTGCAAACAGTGAGTGTGACTTCGTATTCGAAGATACTTACCGTATTACCTGTGTCTCACGTCTCAATGGTGATCAGCAGAGGATGATGGAGCAGAGAGCTTAGCAGGCTCATATAAGCTCCCCACGTTATCCCACGAATACTCGGTCGATGTCGCTTGTGAGTTGTTGGTTGGGTATTCCAGTGTTGGCGCTAAACTTACATCACAAATCTAGGACCGGGAATTCCTCCCTTCATTTATTTAGGAGGGATTTCAGAACATTGAAAAAGTTGGACTTGCATGTTACGTAACCTAAACAAATTAAAAACCAGATGTTGTTTGAGAGGGAATGTCCCATTGCGTAGTTTTTTGGGAGGGTTTCGCAAAATAGCAGGAAGAAATCCTCTTGCCCTCCCTTAGCGCCAACACTGGGGTATTCTGTAATTGCACTTACTGTTTCTAACTATAGCATCTAGAAAAGCAAAAAAATTCTAAGGTAGGGGGGGGGGGACACTCCACCTCTCGAACCTTCCACCACCACCATCAAGTTCAGCGCCCCCCCCCACCAACTAAAAAAAAATCCTTCCTAATCTGGGTGTTAGGCTTGGGTTAGTCTTGAAGTGCCAAACATCTATAACTTAGAGACACTGGTGCTGTAGCTCAAACTCCACAAATGTACCGAGCTGTGAAATGGACAATAATGCGATAAGGTTCAAGCAAGAGGTTTGTTTCAACTAGGGCCTTTGGTGCCCCTTTATGGGACTTTTGCCCATGATCTTCATATGGCCCAAAAAATGTCTCAGCCGCAATAAATGTGCCACATAAATGGGCCGCATGAGGGCCAACAGTGAACTGGGCATGGGGTCCTAAACCCTGGCACCCTGAAGGTACAGCTGATTAGACCATCCATTATAACCGACATAGCCCACATGCTGTGCAATAAAAATTGTAGGAGATACAAGTTTTTGCAGTATTTCATATTTATTGGACCCTTGGGCGCAAAAATTCCCAAACACCTCAATGGCATCTACCCAAGGACTGTTTACACGTAAGTTTTAAGAAAATCAATCGAAGATTGTGGAAGGGATGCATTTCAGAAGTACCGTTGTGTGAAATTCCAGGAAAAAGGGCCCACAGGCCCAAGTAGGACCTTGGACCAAAAATTCTGAAACACCCCAAAGGTACGGCTGTGAGACCATCACTATGATGAATGCCCAGCACTGTGAAACGAAAATTCGAAGAGGAGAAGCATTTTGTGTCTTCCACATGATGGACCCTAGGGCTCACATGGGCCTTGGGCCCTAAATCCTGGGCACCATGAAGGTATGGCCAATTGGACCACCTATTATGACTGAACATGAGCACCTGATGCAAAGATTTTGCAGTATTTCATATGAGGAGCCCTAGGTCCAAAAATGGGCATTGAGCCAAAATCCTGAACATCCCCAATGGCCCTCTACCCAACCAAGGACCATTACTTGTAACTCTGAAGATCATCAATTCAATCGTGTTGGAGGAGATGCAGTAAGTATCATTGTGTGACATTTCATTTTTAAAATGGGCCCACGGGCCAAGTGGGACTTAGACCAAAACATCCGAAAACCCCGATGGTATGGCTGTTGGAACCATCTTATGATGAAGTCAAGCCTGTGCACGAAAATTCGTATAAGAGGAGAGGCACCTTTGTGGAAATTCCACATGACGGGACCCAGGGCCCAACTGGCCTTGGACCTAATTCCCTGGGCACCCTGAAGGTAAAGCTATTAAACCACCCCAGTATGCCTGAAATCAGCACTGGCCAACAAAATTTGTAGGAGATACAAGTTTTTGCGGTATTTCATATAATGGACCGTAAGGTCTCAAAAATGGGCCTTGAGCCCAAAATTCCTGAACACCCCATATGGCCCTCCACCTAAGGACCATTACTGGTAACTTTGAAAGAAAACAATTGAATCTTGTGGGAGGAGATGCATTCGAGTAGTACTGGGTGAAATTTCCATTTCATAAATGGGGCCCTCGGGCCCAAGTGGGAGTGGGGACCTGGGACCAAAAAATTCCTGAAAACCACCCCGAAGGTACGGCTGTTAGACCATCATATGAACCGAAACATCAGCACTGTGCACCAAAATTTGTAGAAGTCAGTAACATTTTTAAATTTTACACATAAAGGGCCTTATAACTGCCCTCTAATGACCTTTGACCTTGACCTTCCAAGGCAAAACCGTCTCCTGGGGCACTAAAACATTGTGTCCGAGTTTGGTCGACATCCATCACAGAATGACTGTTTGGGGCCAAAAGCAATTGTTAACACACTGATAGATAGATAGATAGTGACTGCGATTCCAATAGCTTGTCAACCAGCATAGCATGGTTTGAGCTATAATGCTAATCCCTGATTGAACCCGCTAGGCCTACCTACGCATTCAGCTCTCTGATAATCATAATTCGTTTAAGCGTGCAATAAAAAATCTGTCAGCTCATTTAGGATTTTTTAATATTTTTCTTCGATTTTGAATCGTGGGTGTTGATTATTTTATACTCTGAAAATGCAGTGTTATTTGTACATGTTTGTATCGTTAATCTTGTTTTTCCTTGAGGACCCTCTTGAAATAAGTCTCCGACTTCTTTATCTTCATCAATACTCCCACACACCCGTATGCTTGATGGCGGTAGTTGGTGTGGCCAGAAACAAACCATTTATTGCCATGTAGCCCAAGTAACAACTGCCCTCTTGAAGGCATTATCATCATCCAGTCCAGCAATGCTTGGAGGGAGCTTGTTCCTTTAGATATGGTCCTTGTAAAGTAGGACCTCGTGGCATCTACATGGCAAACTATTTTTGAAGGATTGTGTGGTTGAACGAGTATCACTATATGGTGAACAAATCCCATGATGACGAACTTCTCATTTTTGCCTGAAGAAATGTTATGGCAGGTGATGTAAGCAAACCTCTCCATGTTTCGAGAGTCCCCTTTTAGAGATGGCATAATATCATGTATGCTTTCGGATCCTGTAGCGTCCAGTGACAAATCACCGCTGTTTTGCTTGTTTCTTTTTCTTTTAACCAGTCACAGTCTAAGAGGGCAATCTTGGGAGGCATATTCTAGCTAAGGACGCACGTAAGTATTTAGGCAGCTTCTTTAACATGAGCTGGGCAATTGTAGAAATTTCTCGAGAGAAAATTAATGCCTGGAGCCTTGGCAGCCAGGGGGGGGGGGGGGGGGGGGGGGGGGGGGGGGGGGGGGGGGGGGGGGGGGGGGGGGGGGGGGGGTTTGATCAATGTGAGGAATCCTTACAACTTGGAATCCAAAATAACTCCCAAATACGAGTGGGACTTGACGAGGTCGAGGTGGTGGCCCAAAGACTATGAACCAACTTAATAAGGATTGGTTTTAAGGATAGTGGTGAGACGTGGCATTAGATGGATTGAAGAACTGCAACAGTCGTTGGACCCTTGTCAGGGAGTCATTCAGCCCTGAAGTGCTCTTGGATCATCAAGGGAGTCCGATCGTCCCTGTACAATGAATGCGTCGGCAGCAAAAGCTGACGTTAGAGACACACAGTTGGGAGAATCATTATATAAACAAAGAAAAGAGAACTGACCCAAACGTGCCCTGTGACCGCAGACAAAACGGGACTCTCTGAGATAGTTTTCACCTTCGTCACAGTTCTTTGGGTGCGGTTCATGAGGAAGGATTTTGCCCATTGCAAAATCCTTCCTTAAGAACAGTGCCCTGTGGGACCGCAGACAACCGGACCTCTGTGATAGTTTTCACCTTCGATCACAGTGCTTTGGGGCTGCGGTTCATGAGGAGGATTTTGCCCAGTGCAAAATCCTTCTTTAAGAACAGTGGCCCTGTGGGACCGAAGCAAACGGGCTCTCTGAGATATTTCACCTTCGATCACAGTTCTTTGGGTGGCGGTCATGCGGAAGGATTTTGCCCATTGGCAAAATCCTTCTTAAGAACCTGCCCTTTGTGACCGAGACAACCAACTCTCTGAGATAGTTTCACCTTTGGATCACAGTTCTTTGGGTGTCGGTTCATGAGGAAGGATTTTGCCCATTGGCAAAATCCTTCTTTAAAGAAACTGCCCTGTGGGACCGCAGACAAACGGACTCTCTGAGATAGTTTCACCTTCGATCACAGTTTTCTTTGGGGGCGGTCATGAGGAAGAATTTTGCCCATTGGCAAATTTCCTTAAGAACAGTGCCCTTGGGACCGCAGACAAACGGGACTCTCTGAGATGTTTCACCTTCGATCACAGTGCTTTGGGTGCGGTCATGAGGAGGATTTGCCCATTGTCAAAATCCTTCCTTATGACCTTCGCATGCCCTTGTAAGGACAATAATTTCTCTACTTTCTGTGTAGTCCTTTCATGTGTTATTTGCACTTCCGGTGGTCTTTCATGAATAAATACAAACAAACAAACGAAGCACTCCCGTAGATGTATGGTACGTCCCAATTCGGCCCTTTAGGCATTAAACCAATCTGAAAGTGCAACTTGTGATACTTGCACCTAATTTCCTGTGTATATATGCCACATGTCTGTCTACATTTAAAAATAGAAAATATACCAGTCAACTTAAGGTAATTGTACAAACCGTTTTGATCACTGAAGATTTGGTGTCCCTAATTTTAGGCCCCCTCGACTAATTCTGGCCCCCTCTGTCCCTAATTTCAACACTTTTATTAATATTTTCTTGAATATCTTGAAAGCCACTGAACATTGACAAATTATTATAGCTAATAGTATTTTACAAACTATGCGTAATTGAACCAAAATTTGGGTTGATTTCACTTGTAAATCATTCACAAAATTGTAGGTGTAAAGAGCACCAAGAAAGTGAGATTTGCATGATTCACTTGGCAATGTGCATGATTACATGTAAATCCCATTCGGGCGAAATTAGGGACATCTCTTTTAATGCTTGTCCCCCTAATTTTGGCCCCCTTCTAAAAATCGTTGTGGCAGTATTACCAGATAAATATTGGCATAGAACAATCATTGGTACACATCTGATTCTACCAAAATATATTTTGCAATTACAAATGCCACCATTTTTTTTTATCACATTTAACACTTTTCTAACACAAGTTGACCTTAGCTGATCGCTAATTTTAACAAAGTTGTCATAAATTTAGGATCCCCTTTCTTTTGATTGAGTATTTCCTCTAAAAAATATAATTCATCTGATCAATTGTTTTCAGTAGTTCAGTCAGACAGGACCGTATGATGTACTTGAAAACTGTTATAACTGGTCATTTTGGGTTTTATGAAACAATTTCCCTAGGGGCCTAAATTTAGGGACGGCTAAATTAGGGACATTTGCCCTAGCCTAGCCATCCGTGTCAAGTGGCAGAAACTAGGCCTACAGTGTAGGCTATGTGGTTTGGGCCGAGTCGACCACGTTCATCTAAGCTCGCCCGTAGTCCTATTGGGTCTGACTTCTTCGATTACCAGCCAAATTTTCGAACAAAGTGATGATAATTTCGGGACTTACGAAACCCAGTTTGTTGGCATTATTGGATCTGTAGGCCTCTTGTCTACATATTTTTTCACTTTCAGTCCTCAGTTCGCACTTGTAGTTGCATTTGCATTGCGGGAACCCAATCTGAAACAGAACGCATGCTGGATATTGTCCAACCGTCCTCTGTAGAACCCAATTGGTTCTTCCTTAGATTAAGGCGGTAATACGATCGAAGTTCTTCAGTGGCTCGCTACGAGAGACATCAAGTCAGTTTAGTGTATACAAATGAGATATCATAATCGGAAATTCCAGCTCAGACATTCCATATTGGTGGTCGATGATCGTTCAAATGTCCAATGATCCGAATTTTGGAGCATTGAAATTGTCATATTGCCCTTGTCCGTATGGATGAAACATATTCAGAAGTTAATGCATTTGAAATATCCTGCCTGATCGAAGAGGTCAATCCCTGAGTTGGATCTCATCGACAGTATTGGACCTATCCAGTCTTTCTACACCTGGCTACTATTTTGGAGAGTTGCAATAGACAGAATTTATCAAATACGTCATAAAACAGACGTCCCGCCAAAAATTATTCATATTCATAGAAATTTCAGGAAGTATTCAGCATAAATCCTGGGAACACTTCGTTTCAATACTTTGACCTTAATTCTGTTCTGAAATTCGAAACCTTTCACTCCTTTTCCAATCGTGATCGACTGAGAAAACAGGGTTCCGAAAATTCACAAATTTGCCTAATATCAAATTCCCCCCTGAAATCCACATATGGGTAATGTGTTGGCAGATTGCATGGGGAAAATTTAATTTGTGCCTTTTTAACATTGCTCAAACTTTCGAATCATTCAGCATTGTCAACCAACAATTAATATTGGAAAAAGTGAAATTTGGTGATTATGAAAATGCCCAAAATGTGTCCCCCTTTAAGGCAAATTCCACAACGCGGGATGCGGGGTACGGAGGAACCATCAGCTCGTTTTGCACGGGAAGATAATGGGGAAAGATGCCCGAAAAAGCTCTATTCGGGTTGCCGAGATGAGAACCATTGCTTACGTCAAAAGTCTTCGAACGACTGGAACGAGTACAAGTAACAAAAGTCCACGCGGTACAACGCGGCATTGATGCCGCAACCTCGCAAACGGATTATATGAAATATCTTCCTCATAACGGCCAATTTATGTCCTTTTGTGAGTTCTTACATATTTTTAGTCATTCCAGCTCACCCTAATCTTTTTTGCCAAAGTTTGAAAGTGTTCCGTAGTCGCAAAATTGCGATTTTCAGAATGTTACCGCACCCCGCTTCCGCACTATGGATCTCGCCTTTAGCTGGCATTTCCATAGATGCGTTAGCGGGTCCGGTACCATGTGACAAATCGCAATTTACGGACTGAGCGGGGCCAGTTCCGGATATGCTTATTAGTTTGCAAAGATATAGTATTAGTTCGCACGAGGCAACACAATATAGAATGAGGCAACCAACACAGAATAGGCGAAATAGGCACATGTACATGCGTATACGACTCGTTACTCATCGCGAATTGATTCTATGGACTATCTTCTTAAAAAGTCCACGCAACGACACTATGCCATTGGCTGCTGCATTTTTAAATTGTCTTTTCGCATAACCTTACAGCGTTTTTTTCTTCTGAAACAACGTTTTCGTTTTCGTAAAATGCGATGGTTTCCCAGTGCGGGCAGCCCGGACACGCATACCATTATGGAATCCTAGCCTATTATGGTGGGATTCGAAGTACGTAAACCTCCATGAATCTGCCATTCCCGTCCATGGTCGGTGAAAGGGTTGTTCGTATTCGATGGGGGCAGAATTTATTCCAAAAAGAATGGAACAAGCACCGCGTAAGGCAAAAATACCACTGGTACGGATGCGGCGTTTGAGCCGCATAACGCAAACCGAGGTTTAGGGAATTAATGAATATTCTCTAGAGCCGATTCAACGTCCGATAATGAGCTTCTCATTGGTCTTTTGGTGTCATTTTAGGGTTCATTTGACTGTGTTGGCTTCTGGTAACAATCCGTAAGGAGAGAAGTCGATTATTACATTCAGACAGCCACACCGACTTCAATCGTTAATTGAGTAGGCCCCACCAGAGGTCTTGAACAACAACTGGGATTGACACATTATAGGGAACCAAAGACTAGTTCTATGTCCCATTCTGCATGTTGCCATTGCCATGGATCAACACCTAAAGATATTTTTCGAGTTCCACGCGAAACTTTAGTTGAAATCGTCCCATTTAAAAGCTTCTTCACTTCCTATATATTAGATTACAACATAGCCACCATACTAAAACTTAGTGGTCCTTTAGTTTGTGTTGAATACCCACCCCAAGGGTAATTCCTTTGGTCGTTCTGTTCTTTCTCGAAAATATGAACTTGATTCACAAAACTTGACTAACATTACGCCGTTTGGCGACCCCGTGCAGGAAAACCTGTCTAGGGCAACAGTTTTATAGCTCAAATATTATGCCCGAGCGCCAATCAGGCAAAAAGTCATCGCAACAAGGTCTTTATCGGCATCGTCGTATAGCATTTTCGATGGCCCGTATCATCCTTCTTGGGGGGTCGCATCAGCCTTATTATTCGTCGTGTCAGCACTTTTTATCCGGCAGCAGCAATTTTATCATCGCACCATCTATTAATTTCTTGGCATCACCCCCGATATCATCCTCCCGTCAACTCGCATGTTCGTTTTTTACCTCCTCGTATCGGTTTTCTTCCCTGGCATCAGCATTTGAATAGATCGGTTAACTATATATTCTTCTCCATTCAACAAGTTCATTCCTCGCATTGAAACATTTTTGTTATTCGCACACCGATCATTTTGCCCATACCATCCCAATTTGTGTCCTTTGCAAGAGTAACATTTTTGCTCCTCACAAGATCAATTTTTATGCTCGCATGGACTGTTCCTACCATGTTACAGCCTCGCACCTAGGGTTTTTAGCTGCAGTGTTTTAATCATTTCCATCACTCCATCTTCTGCGTAGTAGTATCTGATATGGAATATATAACATAAGTCTATCGGAAGAGTGAACTGCAAGCAGGTTATTGTCAGATCACAATAAGCCAGCTCGGAGATACCAGCACGGGCTATTGTGCAATTTGTCCATTTTGTGATTAACTCTCTAAACGCGAATTAGTCGTACGAAACGGAAATAAATACAGGAAATCTGTGAAATTATTCGCTGAAAACTATATTAGGTCACTAAAACAATTAGGAACCTTCCAGAATAAACAGTAAATATATCACCACCCGGACTGTCAAATTCGAAGATGCCAGCCAATCAGAACCGCTCGCTTAATTGACATGGCGCTGGACATAACAGTTAAGGAGGATTAACCATTCTACGCCAGGTTAAGAAATATGAAATCTCCAAAGTGTGCGTGTTATGACACCTGACAAGTGATCAGTAGATGTCTAAACTAAGATACAACTTTGTTTTCCTTGTAGGGGCCCGATTTTTGAAATTATATTATTGAACAACCAGGAAGTAAAAATGTGGAAGTATCTAAAGATCGCAGATTTCCATTAAATAATGGGGCGGATGGCAAGCAGTGTTTGTCACAATGCCCAAGCGGCCGGGGGACAATTGACGCATGCGCAGGAGCATCTCCGAACTGGCCTATTCATATGCGGTCACCTTGCCATTAATAAATATGCATGCATACTAGCCAAGCAGGATTTAGGTATTAAATGCGACGCGTAAAAATGCTGGGCGAGGCTGGGAACGATGTTTGCGAGGAGGAAAACCCACAAAGGGTACTGCGAAGGGAAAATTGCCATGCGGGGAATGAAATTGCTATGCGAACCGTATAAATGTTGATGGGAGAAAGGGAAAATTGCTGATGCGCAGCAAATAAATGTCTGTGAGCGCGGGGTTGGATACAAATTTCTGCGCAAGGAAAGAAAAAAGTAATGCGAAAGAATACGAAATGAGATGCAAGGCAAAACGAAATGTAATGCGAGGAACATAGATAGCTGATGCGAAGAATTTATAGCTGATACGACGAATAAAAGGCTGAGCGACATCCAACGCTGAACGACAGGAGAGAGCTGCTGCATTGATTTTTGCCCTGGTTGGCGCTCCATATATATTCATACATCGTGACCACGACTGAAAGAGGAGCCGTTGAAAGTTGCGGCAGCTAGCGTAGAACTGGATTAAAGCTGCGGACTGTATGGCGACTTGGGCCCGCATATTAATTAATCTGCGAGTGTGACGCACATTTCATTGCCTCCTCCAATTCTGGGTATATTTTCGCAACAGACTGAAGTAGCTAATAAAGTTACCCCGATCTTTAAGAAAAACAACCCCCAATTATTCGAGAACATTTCTATCGTCATTCCTTGCGATGATAACCGGAAGACTAATGTTTAGAAGAATCCTAGCTTTCCAGATAGATCTACATGATCCTTGTAGTATGTATAGGTAATACGAGTTCCAGCCGATGCACTCAACCGGAGGGCGTTGGCGGACGCTCGTTACAGCGAGGTGTCGGCTCGGGTAATATTCAAGCACGGGCCAGCGGAGAAGAGTGCACGTGCCCAGAGCCCCCTCCACATAAAAATGCCCCCCCCCCCCAAGTTTTCCTTTTTCGCGGTGTGTGTATGCTACGATGACGAGGCTGTTGATTACCTTTTTTTCTTTTTGGCTTTCTCGCCTCGATCGCCTATTTCAGCCAAACCAAGAATAGATCCGTCTGACCATGATATTATCTAATCACGGAATGAACCCCACCTCGGAATTTCAGGTTACTGTCTCACAGGGCATATACAGATCGTGCAACCGCCATTCGCGGCTCGTAGATCGAGTGGCACTGACGGCGAGTCGTGTAAACAGGGCTGGCAGAATGTTTACTTGACTTTTTGTTTGGCTGATTGGCAAATATTAGGTCTTTCAAACTCTTTTGAACGAGCCGCCGAGTGTATGATTAGCGATTCCTGGGTAGTTTGCTGAGATAGTTTAACGAATGACTGGTTCACCCCTACTGTTGTTCGTATCCATCTGCTGCTGGGAAAATCTCGACGTATGTAGTCGCCTCTGAAATGTCACAGCTGGTCAATTCTCCGTTCAGCCGTTGTACCCCCCTGAAAAATCTTGATTCCAATGTTTTTTCTATTGCGTATTTTTTCTGCTCTCGGAACTGTTGTTGGTGGTACAAATCCTTCTGTTAATGCTCTTCTTTGGTCCCACAAGTAGTAGTAGGCCTAGTAGGTTGAGTATCGTCATCCGACATCTCAGTGAGCAACCTCCGCCACGTTCACGACGTGTCAAGGTTTATTGCTCCTCAAAACTGTGAATGTGGATGTCAATTGAATTCGATTTTGATTTTTCCGCTCAAGGTAGTCTTTGTATTAAAGCAAGAGCTAAACCCTGTACAAAGTCAATGGACTGTCCCTTTTTCCTTGGACATCGCGTATCAACCTTTCGAAGGTTCATGTCCCTAGCATCTGAAATAATTTCATCAGTATTTTGTATTCACAGAAAAATCGCCACACGCACGCTAACAAAACGAGCAATTCCGATCCGTGAAGTCTTATGCTCGGCCTTTCACGGTAAATCACATTGGGCCCTTCTGCGAACACGCCGGAACGTATACACGAATTCAATGAATCACCGTACATTCCATATCATGTTGCATAGCACTAGGTTTCTCAATCGAAGTACTCTTTAGGCATAACTCACGACTCACCCAATCACCCGTCTGCCCGAGTATAAAAAAGTTTAGTGTGAGACCTTCAGTGTGTAACAAATAACCGCATTGCCTAGGTTTAGCCACGGTAACGAAGAAAACACATTAAATTCCAGCAATTTTTCCCCTGAATATTTCCATCCTCCCAATTTATTCGAATCCTCATTTCGTGTGAAATGAACCATTTCTCAGTTGTCGTACTGTTGATCCCAAATTTCTTTTTCTTGTCCAGTTTTTGGGAGCTGTTCACACTGTGCGATCGATATATACGATACGAACGATACGATATATTTATTGGACGTCGAGTTAAAGTGTTCACACCTGTGCGATCCGATAAGATACGATACTAAAAATTTTATCGGACGTCAAGTTTGAAATTTTTAACTTTTATCGTACGTAAAGTTATCGGTTGCGATAAATTGCGCGATGCAGTGTACACTTGCCGCATTCATGCAAAGAGTTTAGTTTTAGTTAGGTTATGAATAAGGGTCAGGAAGACCAATAATCCTCATAACGACCCGGAGCCCACAACATCCCAGGGAAGAAAATGCACCAAAACTCCGAATAATTCGCCCGTGATTCCTGAAAGATAAATCAAGATGTTCTTGAACGCATTCACACTCTTAGAGACAACAACATTTTCATTAAACAATTCCACTCATTGGTCACTCTCTCGCGAAGAAATATTGTTACGAATGTCCAACTCTGCAGCGCTTACACAGCTTGGACAGTGGCCCTATTTGCAGTACTTGGAAATTTCAAAGAGTATTGGAAGTAAAGGCCATCGAGTCAATGGACAATTTTGGAAAACCTGGATCAAGTCACCCCGCATAGCCCTCCGCTCCATGGTAGTTAGACGCGAGACGCCTTAATCTTCCTCGTAGGCTGTTCTTCAGACAGTGAATATTCTAGTTGCCCTCGCCTGAACGTTTTCAATAACCTGCTGGTCTTGAAGGTAAGGATTCCACCTTGTACAGAATATTCCAGGTGCCGTCCTCCGCAGTTGCTTAAACAGCCTGACAACAATATCATATCAAGGAAACTGAAGTGTAGTCTAATCAAGCCAGAATCCAACAATTTACCTCTTCTAGCAGCTCCGGCACATTGTTGGAAGGTTTCCAGAGATCAAAACAAAAAACCCCCAAGATCTTTTTCTGAAATCACCTCCTGATATTTTGGCCATTTAACTTGAAGGAATCGTTGCGATTGTGAAAACCAACATCATAACTTTGCACTTGTCGACATGCAAACATTGCCAGTCGGAAGATCATTGGAAATTATATCCGATCCCTTTGAACAATTGTGCAGCAGCATCATTCGACCTGTACCCCCGATCAACTTTGGTATCGTCTGCGAACTTCTTAACCTGGAATGAGCAGAACCTTCAAGATCGCAATATACGCCAGAAAGATAACGGGCCCGAGAACTGATCCCTGGGGACCCCACTAGTGACCTGTTGCCAAGGAGACGACGCCCATTGATGACACCGTCGTTGTTACATATTATGAAGCCACTCACTAATCCACTTAAGGACATTCCACTTGTACATCTTCCATATTCCAAGAGATTAGTCCAAACACGAACGGATTCTTCTAAACCCTGCTGAACTCCCTAATCAGACTATGCTCATTAAATAATCAACCATTATGAACCGAAATGCTTGATTCCATTACCTTGCAGCCAACACTAGTAAGACTGACTGGCCTGTAATTGCAAGGGAGAGACCGTTTACCTTCTTGAAAAGAGGAAGAAACATTTGCTCTCCTCCAATCATCCGGAACAGACCTTCTGCAGAGTCCTTATTGAAACATCAATAGCTAATGGAACAGACACTCGTCGGCAAGATAAAGTAAGAAAGGAGAAACTCCGTCAGGACCAGGAGCTTTATCACTTCTGAGCTTCTGCAGTTACTCCATTACTAAACCAGGCGAACACACCTTATTATCACATACTATGCGGGAAAACCCCGACAACTAGGTCCCCAAAATGATCCAAGTTCTCATGAGTACAAACAGACGAGAAATAATATTAAGAACCTTAGCCTCTCCTGGCTTCGCTGATTGTACTACCCAAGTTGGAATCTATCAAAGGACCAGCAGTCCTTTACTTTCTGCTTCCCCCTCACCTAAAGAAAAATGCACGAGGATTCTCCTTAATATTAGAGGCATCTGCCTCTCAAAATCAAGTTTAGCACCAGAACTAAAACGCTGAACAAGTTTTTGCTGAACTTTGAAATGCTCATGATCAGACACGGACCCAGAAGCACGATAAACTCGCCATAAATGTCGCTTACGTTTGCTGGCCAGAAAACTTCCCCTTCTCCTCAGAGGCCTCTTGTTCTTACTGCGACGTTTCCTCTAAGGAAGTAAACTTTCATACTCGTTAACCTTTTCAATGAAACCATTCCCAGAGTCCGACAGCATGTCGTACTTTCTAACAATTTATGCCAATCACTTCGTCTAAATAACCTAGAAAGGCCATCGCCATTGGCCTTCGCGAACAAGGAACAAGCTCTAGACTCTGTGGGATATTGAACCAAACAGCCATTGTGAAAGCTAAAATTATCGTGCTCACTTGCACCGAGCTTACCCAAGCTCTCTACATTCATCTACATAATCTGGATCACTGTTCTCCAAGTAGGAACGTCCACAACAGGCTATTGGGGAGTTTGGGTGAGAGTGGGTTTAGTGATACATCAGGATTTTTCCGAATGTGTTGGGTAGTGACCTATCCGGGAAGACATTGGCCTCTGAATGAGCTTCTCGGCCCTTTCTGCCGCCATTCATGGGACCTACGAAACCATTATTTTAGTTCGGATTCATATCAATAATTAGCGCGACCAGTTAAGTAATGGGTAGGGTAATGTTGCGTCGGCGATTACCAAGTATATGTGACTTCCAAAGCAGGAGATATGCGGATGTTAGTGAGTGGGTGCCCGGGGGAAGGGGTGTTGTGTCCGTTTCGAGAGGGGCAGGGTAGGAGGGAGTTTTCCAGTGTGGGTCGATCCACAGCCTGACGTCCTGACGCGAACACCCTAATCACAGCGTGTAAGAAATAGGCCGGTTGGGAAAGAACCGAAGAAGGCAACGGACATAAACTATAGGGGGGGATGGGTTAAGGGGTGGGGTGGGGGTTAATGTCGATTTTAACGCCAAGTTGATGAGGTCTCGTAGGTCAGTTCGGAAAGTAGAAGGGTGCACAGGTGGAGCAGTAGTTATATTTTAACATGCTCCTGAGCAGAGTAACCAAGCCGGGCAAGGACCCAATTTTTCAGCTCATTGTGCTTCCAGTCTTCCGCCAGTGAGGCGTGAATGCTCACTGTTGAAATGAGGGGGAGACTGAATGCTTTCCAGACTACCTCACTTCAGACGTTTATTTTTTTTTTTTTTTTTTATTGGATCAGGCTAATCAAGACGGGTGTCCAACGGAAGGGTAGGCGGGGATGGTAAGGTCAATTGCAGCTGCCGATTCGTGATCGTCACTTGCGCTTCTTTGGGCAATATGGCGCGCCTCCCGATGGGCAATCCCGTCCCCGTGTTCTGTCTCCACGAGACCCCTGGGGGTTAGGGCCGTTCCGACGGGGATGGTAGATAAGTTAGCTCTGGTTGGGCAGCAGAGCAGCGGCGCGGGTAACTGGGAGTTAGGAGGAAAGGACAGGTTCAGGCCTGGTCACTTGCTCAAAGGAAGCTGGGTGGTTGGAGCGGGTGGGTGGATGGCGTGCGCTCCCATGATGATAGTGTGTTGGGCAGAGTGAACTCGTGAGAAAATTTATGTAGGGAATGAAGTTGCCGGTAATGTCCAGGAAACGATTAATCAGGTGTCCCTATTTCCGCGTTAAGTTATGTCTCCACGACTAGAGAAAAGGCCGTTGACGTGTGTTGTTTTTGCTTTAATAAAATGGGTCGATAATAACCACGAATTCACGCCTCATACCGTCACTGAGAAAAGACACACGCTTCGACATGTTTTGAAATGTTTCTGGTATTTTTTCAAAATTTCTGACGACACAAGCTATTTCACAACCTGAGCGACGAAAGGGGAAAACTTGTGTTTTTCTCACTAAAATCACACTACTTTCTCCGTTATGTAAGGGCCCGAGACGTCCGATAAATATCGTACACGGACATTTGAACACACAAGTGTTTTGAACACACCCATCCGATAAATTTATGTATCGTTTATCGCATCGTATCGCCACACGTAAGTGTGAACAGCGCTTTACGGTCCGTTTCGAGCGCCTCATGGATCTAGACGTAGGATGGATTGTCGTCCTGCAGCGTTCCAGCGAACAGTGACGGCCGAATTTTGCCATGACACGTCACGACAAAATATCGTAATGGCAGCACACTCGGTATTTCGGAATAACATACTTTCGAGATTATTATATCAATTTTATTTGGACGAAAAAAATGGCGTGGAAAGGTATACTATTTGGTTTCAATTTATCTAAATTGCGGGTTGCAGTATCTTGTTTACAATCTGTAAGGAACTACTGCAACCGGGAGAACTTTTACTGGTGCCTACAGTCGAGAATTTAGAATTCGTTAGTAATAAAGGTAACGAAATTTGAACCCCCAAATCATACGAAAATGTAATCCGCGTTTGTCAGTCCGTGTCCAGAGAAAATTTCGCCTCCATTTTCCCGTTGTTAGAATAGCGCATACCGTAGATGGTCAACCACTTCAACCCACATGAAGGTGATCGCGGGTCAGTCTGGGTGCGGTACATTTTCAAATTGCTTAGACACAATCGTCACGCGCGCGTGTATTCCGTATGCTCTACTTATATGAGCGGTGCGACAATGTCAACTGGTTAAAATAAGTTCGCCCTCCGCGGATTTTGACTGTGACCTTCATCGTAACATATGTTGCTTCGAGTATCAGAACTTGTGATAGCGCTGGTAGTATAGAATGCCATAGGATGCATACATCAGTACGTACTGCATCAGTGTGGAAAGTGTCACTTCTTAGGCAAGTTCTAGGATGGGATGTCACCGAGTGACGGCCTGGGAAATTCTTCTTGAATTAATCATTTTGAAAAGTCGATCCGACATATAATATACTTGCACACACCATACCTGACATTTGAGTGCATTTCCTGTGTATTTTGCTATTGGAATTTAAAAAAATGGACGAATTCTCTTACGGTGTCCGGAACTACCCGTGGGAATAGAATACTACTACTAGAATAGCTCTATGCTACTAGCGCGTATGACGCGGAGCTATATAACCATTGCAATTAACGGTCAAAAATGGAGGATGAGATACCCCCCCCCCCCCCCCTCCTGCCTTGAAAGTTGAAATGGTGGCGCCCATCAGCCGCAAATTGGAACTGCTTCAAGGAATGAGGGATTTGTTAATGTTTCTTTTTGAAAAAGTTCTCGGCTAGATTTAGTGTAGACCAGTCCGGGGGCAATTTCCCTTACCAAAAACTGAGTATATTGTGTTGCTTTTGAATCCTGATAATTGGAGTGACATAAATATCAACAAGCAGCCGACAAAAAAGCTTCCGACACGGACGAAGATATGGAAACGTAGGCCCGGCTTTTGAATACATTTTCGGCGCGAATCACACTCCCCCCTGGTCCTTTCGGTATTTTCTGTAGACTGATATGAGGCTTGCGTCTCTTGCGATACGGTGGTTACACTGATTAGCTATATTCTCGAAGAGTTCGACAGTAAAACTAGACATGTGCAGGCGGGTAAACTGCCGAGTTGTACATGCCCACAGAAACAGCCTCTGCGGACCTCGTTTAGAGGAAGCACATTAAACTAGACATGAACAGGCGGGTAAACCGCCCCGACGTGTTATATCCCCGCAGGACGAATAGCCTTGTTGACCTAGTTTGAAGAAAACACATGAAGTTTATTGCCATTGGAATTCGAAATGCCCTACCTGTTGTCAAGACCACTTGTAGTTCCACCTTCTCCCACTCACCAAGTTTCATGTGAATTAGATTAACTCTGTATTTTCGGGGAAAAACGCAAAAATTTGACGCGGTGACCTTGAAATCACTGTCATGGTTTTCAGGACCATTTTTTGGCCCCACCACCAAGTTTCATGTAAAATTCAGACCAACTCTGTTGTTTCGTTCAAAACCTGCAAAAATAGAGGACAGAAAAACATGCAATGAAGCCCACTTTCTAACTCATCAGAGATTCCACGAGGGCGGACAAGTGTAACAAGTTCCAGATCGATAGGATTAAGCGTTAAGAGTTTATTCGGGCTAACGCCTAAAGTTTCCGGAGACGGCGGCTTAACCCCCAACCAAAACCATATCTCCTGAAAACACTACAGTTGTTGCGGGGGATTAATTATGTCCATTTGAACTACCCCACTGAACTGGAATGCCACCCGTGTTCAGGTCCAACTGTAGCCCATTCCCCAAGTTTTGTTTAAATCGGCAAAAGATAGAAAAATCGCATGATTTTATGCAAATTTGACCTCTTGGACCTTGGAATTCCCGTCATTTGTCAGGCTAACACAGTCCACACCCACAAAGTTTTGTTCAATCCGGACGAAGGTTTAAAACAATTGCGAACGAAAAAAAACAGATTGCCTATGGTGACATTGAAACCTCATCATCTTGTTTTTCCGTTACTAACTCTTGCCCCCCCTTTTCGCTAAAATTCGGTTAAACTCATAGTTTCGTGTTCAAATTGTAAATAGAGGCAGCAGTGAGAGGGGTATCAGTTACCCGTCCTCCTTGAAAAGTTTTGCTGTAGGTGCAAATCCATGCTCTAAAATCATTTTTGTGCCAACAATGTGCCAAAAGTATCACGATCTTGCGCAAGGTTTATTGCTTCTCAAAACTGTAAATTTGATGCCCCTGCAATGCGGTGCGATTTGATTTTTCCGAGCAGAGTAGGCACAGGGCTCCAAACGGTTAGCAGTATGGCTTAATGTTCTCTCAGAGCGATCTTCGATGGAGCTTCCTCTTGGGGTCTCGGACGAGACCGAAAAATCTCAAACGTCTTTGTGCTACTACTGGAAGACCAAGGGACCTGATTGTTCACATCATAGAGTTCATCGTTGGTATCCAATTGTTTTGGTCCATCTGATGTTGAGAACATTGCGGAGTAGTCTTCTTTGGAAAGTGTCAAATTTGTGATCAAGTTCCTTCATTGTACCCACAGTTCGACATTATACAGAACAATACGTTGTAGGAGGGCAATCGAAAATCCGGAGTTTGATGCTCGAACTTACTCGTCTGCTCTTGCAAATTGTCGTAGAGTGTTGAAAGCGTGTTGGTTATACCAATTCTTCTGTTAACGTCTTCTTCAGTTCCCAACCATTCGACATATTCACATTTTCTTCCACTTCCATTCTGTGGATGCAAATTCTCAGTTTTTTGTGCTGTTATTTTTAAGATTTCTTCTTGTCAGTTTCTCAGTCACGCGCTCTTCGATGTCTTGCAATTAATTTTCACCAATCGATGCCCAAGAATTCATCAGCGTATTGTTGGTCCCCGGTGAAGAAGTTGTCGGTATTACTATTTGAGCTGTAGTCATGTGATCAACTAACTGGGATGTTGATCACTGCATCAATGTCCATTTTCATCCGATTTCAAAGACTTGGCCAGGTATGTTATAAAAGAATAATGCACTCGCACTTCACCCTGGGGGACCCGATGTTCTTGCTGAAGGGGGGGAAGATTCCCTAGTTTTGCCGTCTAATTTACTGTGTATGAAACATCGTTCAGTAATATTGGAAATGAGAATAGAGTTCGCGTTTCTCGAGGATCGTTGCAAATCATTTATTAGTGTGCGTCTTTGGATCGTATCCACGCTTTCTCATGTCCAGCATAGAATGTTGATGTTATATCCATTGAAGTTAACGGCTTTTTCAGCTAAAATTTGAAAGCGAACACGAGCTTCTGCTGTGCATCACCTGAGGTGTCGGCGTTTGGTTGACGGGAGTATGTGTTCATCAATTAGGGGGCGATTCTCCTTGTAATACAAGTTGCGAGGATTTTCCTCAGGGTGAAAGTCAGATCACAGTCTTAAAATTTTTCTGGAGGGCCTTTAGTTTTTCGGTTTTCGAATTGGTCAAGATTCCTTGTTCAATTTCTATTTGTATTTCCTCCGGTTTTGGCTATGTTATTCAGTAATTTAGCTATGTATATGGGTGCCGGGGCATATTTGAAGATTTCGGCCGTGATTTGGTCACAACCTTGAGATATTATTTTTTCAATGATGTCAACCGCTTGTTTAATTTCATCTTCATCAAATGGTTTGTTCAGTTTTCCTGGAGTACGTTTGTTTAGGTTCTGGTTGTACGTTGAAAAGTGTTTTCGAAATAAGCACTCTACCGGGGACAAATTGCCGCAGAATTTCCCCTGGACCGGACTGACTCGCGGATTACATTTTCGTGCGTTAATTGTATGATCTCTACGGTCTGTGGTACTCTTTCGGGACATTTTCAGGTAGCGCGTCTGAAAGACAATGGAAACTGCGCGTACTGCCATTTTACACCCGGCGTCATCAAGGGGAATCCCAGCATAGGGCTGTTCGCGTTGGATTGCCGGGCCTAGGTTCAAACGCCATTCGTAACCACAAATAATTCATTTGACGCACTGCATAGTACTGGTACAGGAAGTGCGCCATTTCCAAATCGCGTTTGTGTTTTTCATCTAAGTAAACGCGCTTGGATATGCGTCTATAATTTGAATAGTTTCAATTGTTTGCGAGTGAGCGCGCGCTAACTTGAGAGTCTTCGTCTTGGTATTGGCACTTACTAAGCGCGCGTTGGCTAACTATTTTTGCAATGTTTTTCTTCAAAAGGCGGGCGCTATGCAGCTTGCTAATATGTGGTCCGCCGGCCCGTCCGAAAAGGTAGGCATAGATAGCGGTTGGTGAAGAACAGCCTAATAGGCATGGGCTAGGCTGTCAGTTAGAGTGGAGTGAAAATCATGGAGAAGGAATCGGGCATTTCTCCATCCGATGAATAATTGACGGTTGAACGATGAGGCAAGAGTAATCGACTTGCTTTTCTCGGCTTTTCTGTGGGTTGTAGCCAGCACAATTTTAAAGTGGAACCTCGTGCCAATAGTACAATGGCTTGCAGGGACGATGACGCGATGATACCCAGAGACCTTCGGATGGCACGTCGATGGCGCCTTTCCTACGCAAATCGAACAAGTGAATGATGACGATTCTGTCTTAGCAGTAAGTGGCTTCTGATAGTGACCTGTGTTTAGAGGGACGTTAGCATTAGCATTAAACCACACATTATACAAGCCTATTTCCAGACTAAGTTAGGCATAATATTGTGCGTTCCCTCAGCTTTCGCAAATAGCATGTTGCGGTGATTGGGGATAGTTGATTTTTGTTTGCATGCTGGCTACTGCAGCGGGAAATTTGGTGTTACATGTTTGGAAAACTTGTAAATTTCAAGTATCTTCTATTCTCTGTGCATATTCTATCAAAATTTAGTATAATGCACGACCACCAGTCGGTCACCTAAGTGTCACGTGACTCTCAGCGTTTAAAATGCATTATGTATGGCAATGACCGACTCATGATAATGACGACTTTGATAGGCCCACACTCACTATATAGTAAGGGTATCATGAGCGAACGGTACCTGGAGACAAACACCTGAAAAAACATTATTAAAAACCATGAGGGATGTTAAAATTCTCGGTAATTCTCTATAAATTATCCAGCCACTGAAGATAAGAAAAAAAATTGCAACAAAATTGCTAAAAAACTGATAAATTACCTAAAATAGTTTGAGTCAGTGAAAAATGTGTTTTGCCATATCACATATTCTACCTGTGACCACTCCAAAAAAGGTCCGTAAAATTCTACAAGGAACATTTTATTCTCTGATCCAATGAATGCGGGTTGCTAACAAGCATAGCATAAAAGGTTACAAATTTGTAATTGGTTCTGCCATAATTTCTTAACTGTGTCTTGCGTGGCCTCTGAGAAAATCCGAAAAGTGTTTGATCAAGATACCACTGTTAACTAAGCGTACAAAAATGGCTTAGGCATAAGCTGCAGAATTCCAAAGTTTTTCATCCAAAAGTGATATCTAACAAGAAATAAAAGGAAAAATATAAATAAAAGAGTAGTTTCTACAAAATTCTGAAAGTTTTGTCCACGGGTGTGTGCGTTATTTTTGCATTTCTAGAGGGCAAAAATGCGAGACCCAAACCTAAGGTTCGGCTCATGGTACCACCCGACTAGTGAGTGTATCATAAGTCAGTGTCATGAAGACGGTCTGCAATACATAATGCATTATAAACGATAGAGAAGTCACGTGACAGGTAGGTGACCGAATGATGGTAGTTGCCAGGAATGTTGTCCCCGATCATGTTTTACAAATTATCGTGACAGATCCGACTAAAATGTGCCAATTATGAAATATACATTCCCTGGGGCTGGTCGAGTCCCCGAGTAGATCTATCAACCCGATTGCGGAAGATTCCCGATACCTTGTGGAAAATTCCCACCGATCAGATTATAAAACGATTCAACAATCCATCATGCCGACTATTCGAACATGTGGCACAGTTTAGAGTTAGACAATGCAATAGACTATATAGGCCAATTACCGGGGCGAACAAATAATGTGAATGCACGATTCGATTTTTATGTGACAACGGATATTATGCACTATTGCAGCAAATAACTGAAATTCTCAGTATACGCTGTCCCATTCGGCGTTCATATTGGTAATAAATAGCGGGTGTCCGCGGGCGGACACGCGATCGGAATGTTTACCCGACCAATGATTTTTGTCGAGACCGCGACAAAAAAAATCTCGCAAGTTCGCACACGCTAAAATAGTCGCGTTGACAATGAATAGACCCATAGGTATAACACAGGAGCGAAAACTGTCTTGACGCATATTCGCCATTCGCACATTCGCGTGCCTAGTAAAGAAGTAATGGCTAAGACGAGAATTGTGTTATGAGGAAAAAAACGAAAACAAATTGCTGCACGAGTGAAGCTACATTTGTCTGTCGGAATAGGGGCGTATTTAAATGGCCGATCCCGGGAGCAGAGTGTAATTCTCACCCGTGCCCTGTTACGCAGGGACTCTTCTGAAAAGAGTAGGCGAAATTCGCAAAACGGAGCCTCTACCAATTGCGACTAAGGATTTCCTAGTCAGCGAAGTTCCTTCGGGTGGAGCAAAAACACGAGGCGTATAGTAAATAATGTGGGAAAGGAATATAAATTCCCGGGAAATGTATAAAGATTTGATCGTATTCAAAAGTCACAAGGGTGATATACTCGCCGACACGCAGTCATGGCAGTGTGCGTACAGCGGACAAACAATTGTTAGAAACTCCGAATCGGTCAACAGCAAAGAATCTGGAAGCGATTGTGCCCACTGGTATCTTGGGCGTGATGAACAATGTGGTTATACTTAGGGGGCTATCGATTACGATATCGTCGATTGTTCGAATCCATTCCGATTCTCAGACGTTGGTGATTCCCTCCAAATTTTGCTCATGAAATGCACAATTGGGTCGAGGTTGCTATCGCTTAAAGTTACTGACTTCAATCATGCCAGAAGCGACAGCCTTAAATCGACCAAGAAAGTACTATCTAGACTATTGTGGATAGCGTTACTAAAATACTAGTGTGCAGTAATAATTTAGAGATAGCAAGGATAGTGAAGATCGTGGTGCTAGCTAGGGTACAATAAACAAATAAAATTAACCCTGTATAATAGCTACACAACTGATTTTTTTTATTTTTAAAAAAAAAAAAAAAAAAAAAAAAAAAAGATATACATGTACAGCGGATGGCCCCAGAAAATTCTGAGTGCCGGGTAATAAAATGATCTTGAAGGACAGTGGGAGCTGGAATGAAGTACTGATTGAAGTAAGTGATAGAAAACAAGGAAAGGAAGAGTGCGGGTAAATTGGGCTAAATTGTCATGAGTCCCGGGTTAAAAGTGGAGTGGAGCGGGGACAACCGCCGGTACGCCCGGAGTGGGCACTCCCGCATGTACTTTATAAAACAGTTAGGCTGATACATGCGCACAGATGCATAAAATCAGCTTATTACATATGTGCGCCAGAATATTTATAGGCTCACTGAGTACAAATTGCAAATGCCTAATCAATTTGTGGTCATGTGCGAGAAACATTACTGAAACTTACAAGTAAAATCGGTGAAAATTAAAACCACCTAAAAAAGGACGTAAAGTGAGAACGAAAAACCTGTGTTTTCCCTCCCCCAATTCCTACATTCTGAGATTCCAAGTCTACTCTTCCATTTTCACACGGTGTTAATAAGCCTTTCAGCTGCGATGTGATGTGTCTCTCCACCCATCCCCCTCCTGCCATCTTTATTGAACATGGATTGACATGCATGGCCTGTACAATAAAGCTCTTTGTAGTGTGGAAGCTTGTTCCTGATAACAGAAAGTATAGTTAAAGTTCACGCGGACTGTTTTCTGTGCGAAGCTGTCGATCGATGAGCGTATATTTTGAGAAATGTGGAAAGATTGCCGCGCGAACATCATTGTTCGAGAAGTTGTACAGACAGACAGTATTCTCATGCTTTGCAGATTCGGATATGTCAAAGTAATTAAACGATAGTAAGAAAAAAAAAAAAATAAAAAAAAAAATCGGGTTTCTTCCTTTTTTCTTAATGAGAAGCGTCGGTCGATCAATAGACCTTATATGCGAGTCGCGGGAGAATATGTGGAAAAAAGTTCGCACGCAATAAATTTGGATATAAAATCATAGGTGAACGTGATATGGTTCAGGTGCCAACTAAACACGTCAGTTCGTCTGTTGCCGATTAATTGTTTCAGTTATCGACCATTCCGACCATGTAGGAAAGAAGGGAAAGAAAAATTGTACACTGGTAGTGGTATTTCTGAACAGATTCGAGGGTGGGGTTGGCGCATGATCAGTTAAGAGAACAACGCTTGAATCAGTTTAAAGTCATAGAGGGTACCTCGGGGATGGTTAGTATCTCATCGATCCCCGAAGGGAGCTAGGTATGATATATTGTAGTACGCTTGCCGTTTTCACATAGTTGCCATAGCAACAGTTGCCATGGAACCAATTTAGTGGGTAAGAACTATGGTAGGTACCCAAGGGTGCTGGGTGGTCCAGCTATAAGGTGCACTCGAAAAGGCGTCCGTTGGTGTGTGTGTTGGTGTTTGTGTGGGTGTGTTGTGTGCGTGTGTGATGCGTGTGTGTGGGAGTGGCGGGTACGGCGGATTTTTTAAGGGGTTTCTCGCAAAATCTACCAGTTCGGAGTGCCGAACATTCATGTATTTTTACAAAACACCACTTTTCATTTCCACAAATTCATAACTATTTCTCCAAGATCTTGCGATGTGATTCCATGGCTAAATGATTTGAAGTTTTGTCAACGAGATAAGAATGCACAAAGCATTTTTTACATGCGCAATCAGTCGGAAATTGACAAAAAGAAATGTAGGTTTCATAGAGAGGGGAGGGAACTCGATGTTTTTCAAATTCCGTTCCTTTTTCATTTTTTTAAGATTGGAAGGACTGACTAGTTTCAATTTTTTGACAAGCAAGGTTTTCTAGTATAGGTTTAGGCTGAAAGTTTTATTGGTATGATTTTTTTTTCTGGGGGGGGGGGGGGCAACGCTGTCGAGACATATTTCGATCGTCACCTAATATTACAATATAATTATTATATAATACTGTACTATTTGATTTTTGGAGATAGAAACCGCTGAATATTTCCATTTTCAGGATCATGATGAGATCATGCAACTCAGGGATTAACCTCCTTGTTGGCTTTTATGCGTCGAGGCACATTCCATAATGACCACTTCACCTTGTACCACAACAGTGTGATACAATTTTTCGTAGCCTTCCCTGCCCCTCCCACCCCCTGCCGACGACCCGACCTGATACCCTCCTCTCCATTAGCTTGTTAAGGCACAACCCACCTGAGCTATTCGTTGTTTACAGTCCATGTCGGCGCGGTTTCATGCTATTCAAGGTCTCATTGGACCACGTTACGCGCGTCTGCTCTGCATGTCAGAATCAATCATATTTGGGAGCGCATCTCATACATGACCGACAAAAACGGATACCCCCCTGGCCCCTCCTGAAGGTATTGCCCCGTCAGATTTTTTAAAGCAGCTGATAGCCTTACTTTTTTTGAGTGCCTGCAATCCTGCCAGCCATCTCTAAAAATGTTGGGTATAATACCTCGTTATCTTTCTTAATGTCTAAACTTTTGAGTGTTTGGCGGACCATACGAGTAGTGAAACAACATCCAAGATCGTTTCAAACTAAAGCTGGCAAAGATGGAGGAGGAGGACGTATCTGTGTTCATAGGAATTAGAAGAGATATCTCGGCAAAGTAATTAGCTTTAGAGTGCATCACTGTCCAAAGAGCCATCAGGTTAACCGCGAGGGACTTTGTAAGTAACATAAATTCTGGGACACAGATTTGGCCCGCGCACCAAATAACGACTACAGAACACGTCTGGATGAAATTTAATTGACCCATACGTCTGTCCCTTGAATGAAAGAGTTTTTTGTCCCTCACCGATAGTCCAGAGCACACATTACTAGGTCAGTTACATAGGCTTGATGGGAATCAGGTGAAGGAGAGGACGCCCAAGCCGATAAAAGGGAGATTCTTGGACTTACTTCATGTTTATTCCCATTTCATTTGAAAAGGCAGAAAAAACGTTATGTCATCGATGGTCTGTCATGTGTGCTTAAATTTTCCTATCACCTCACGCGTGGCCATTCCCTCACACGTCTTGGGTGAGCATTCTAGACTGGATGTCCAAAATCCTCTTTCGTAGCATGGAGAAGTAGACGTTCACTGTTTTCTTTTCATAATACGGTGGTGGGATACTTTGGTAGGGATCCAATCGGGATGCGTCAATTTCGAGGCTGCTCCGCTGTCGCTGTTGAGGATCACTACCTGGCCTACTTGCGTCCTTATAAGTTAGCCGATGAGATCCTGCAACTCCCCCGCCCGTCCGCCCGCCCGCGTCCGCGTGCGTGGAAACGGGTCTATAAAGTATAGTGAGCGATTTCACCTGCCCGCCCGTCCGCCCCGCCCTCGGCAATGAAACGCAGCTATAGATGATTCTAGGGCTGTTTGCGACGAGTTTGTTTTCTCACAGCCTTTCATTAGAGAACTAATTTTATTATTTATTGTTATCTTATTATTTCCATTCAATGGTTTTGCATGCAGCCTTTCATTATAATATGACTATATCATAACAAATGTTAGGTTGGGTCCAAAACACATCACGTAGTTTCCATGAACTTCGAACAAGATGCAACATGAATATTGGCACTCAGGGTGTCTCTCTCTTGTACTGGGTGATGTTGCAGGAACGTCTTTTGTCCTGTCTAAACACAGGCCACACCCTCGCATGGAACTGGATTAGACACCGATGCTTCATCAACACGGGCTAGAGAAGCTGGCCAGAATGGTGTCGAGATGGCTAATCGCGGCTTTCGGTCCCGGCTGCACTGTACTCACGAAGCAAGGTTCACAAGCTCCTAAACTCCCACTGATCGACGACGTAAGTCAATGTATTGGCCAGGGTGTGGTTTTTGGTGTTTTCGTCTGGCTTTCATAGGAAAAGCTCGTGTGGGTTAGCGGTCTCCATTAGACATTGAATCTGTGTACACTACTTGTTTTGGGGATGCCACCGCTTGTGGAAAGCAGTAAGTGTAGCACAATTACACTTAAAATTACCATACAATCGACCGATTGCGTTGTCGGGCAGCGTCAGCTTGAAGTTAGCAGACGACCTTGAACTTGAATCTGTCCGAACACTAATTTTGCTTTAAAATCAGTGAAAATCGGCCTGGATTTCCTCCAAACCCACCCATTTTGTATATAATAATATGCCCTTTCTCCTTGCAGGCAAATAACAAACCATAAACATATGTACTGCAGGAAAATGTGGTTCAAAACATTTTAGGCGTTGTGTATTGAGTAATGACTAATGCTGGTCCACTATTCCATAGAATGAGTAGATAAGAGTGTGCAAACACGGAGAGAGAGGGGCGTGATAGAGAAAACCCAGCCCACGTCATTAATCGGGAAAAATATGTCGATAAAATAACTTTGACATTTTCAAAGAATTCTAGGCATCCAGTGTCATCTGTGTGGTAATAAAAATCTAAAGAAAAAGAAAAAACCTGAGGGAAGGACTTTCAGTAGGCACTAGGCTGTGAAACTTTCCCTTCATATAATGGACTATTATCATAAAAAAATCCACAATAGTAGTGTGGGTTTGCTTGGAGCTTCGGGCCCCAATTAATTACTACTCAACTTTTTTTTTCTTCCCACTCAACGTTTTTTTCTTCTTACTACTCACGTTTTTTCTGTTTATATACCGACTGCGTTTGTGTTTATACCATTCACGTCATGCCGGTCCCGATTATTCATTATAAAACGATTGTGGCCACTCTACCTTCCGATATCTGTGGTTGCGACTATTACGATTGATTTAAGATTATTTAACAGTAAAAGTCACAAAAAACAAAACGAAATTTAGACAAGAATACTAAAACTGTGGATACTATGTAGCAAAATGTCATTTTCAGCTAAAATGTGAGATTTTTGAGGATTTTTCATCAAAGTTATTCCTGGATGGACAAACTGAATGTTAAAAACAGATGTTTACTGGGATTATGTGAAGCATCGAAAAATGTGAATTTGTATAAATTACTGAATTGTTTCCGAATTTTGAAACAAGGTGAAATTCCGAAGGTAAAGTTTGCATTCCTGCCAAAATTACCTACCAAATAGATAAACGAATAATTTCACAGTATAGCCCATGATAATCTCTCGCATCTTCGTGATTGACCACTGTTTCGCTCCTGTGGTGATACGATCGTAGACCTAAAAGTCTGCCCGTTTTCAAAAAACACGTCGAGACGGACGATCATTTGGGATCGGCGCATTCCGTGTACTTCCATAACATTATGGGACATGCAGGTACAATTTCATGTCGAGGCGCAGTGCACCTGTGGTATTCCTTGATTCTTGACATTGAATACCGTAGTTGATTTGAACCAAGCCCCAGTCACGTTACAACGATATTGTTTCATACTACGATCAGATCGTTAGACAACAGGTTTTCGTCATATGGTTGAAACATATGACCTGATCGATAACTTGAGGAACAAGTTGGCTGTGAAATATTCCTTCCCTGACGTTGATAGTCAATCATTCCTGTGATTTCCTATATGCCCAATCCTCAGCTGGGGCGTGGGATGGGTACAGTGGTATATGACATTTTACAAAGCAATATTCCGGGTTCGAAATCCACGTCCCCACCGGGCGTTCTTCCTGGTGGCTGTACTTGCAGTTGCTATGTGCGAGGTATTGGTCTTTCTTCATGGTTCCCTGTCTGCAGTGCAGATTTTCTGAGGTTAGTGGGGTTTGTTACGGGATATTTCAAAAGGTCTCGTCTGTCTGCTGTAGCAGTCACTACTGAACTTGAACGCTCCTCCAGGTTCTGAAGAAGTGGTCGGGTCCTGAAATTCACTGATAGTCCTTTCATATGGGGACGTAAATTGGCGTTCCGGGATCAGGTTGGGATTGGTTACAACTCTGCCTTAATTTCATCTGAGCACTAGTTGAGCAGAGAAGGCGAGTTATTGCGGTACTCATCCACGATCATCCGGCCAGGGTTTCCCTAGATGAGCCTTAATCACCTTCTGACCCGTTGAAACCTCAAATCGAATAAAAAAATAGCGACCGAGATTACACTCAATTATCATACAATGCAATTATTCGAATCATTGTGAATTTTGCGTATTTCCGAGGCTTGTCGGCTATTTCGTTATCCTAACCCCGTTGTTCACTCTTCACCCAGGCGTGCGATGCGATGGTCTTTCCGATAATTCATCTATCCGACGTAACGTTCGTCTGATTGCGCCTGTCAAGAAATGTGCCGGGTTATCATGAAACTATGCAGATGTTTGGTTGGGACGAGGTGAGAGAGCATTGCTATGTCGACTTGACCTCAACCATTCGGATTCCTCATCTTTGGCACGCTTTATTTCTTGTTTCTCCATCTCATGGGGGCCTTTGCATGCCGCTACTCTGGAATTTTCGTCTTCCTTGTCTGGGCGTTCAATGTTAAAAAGGAATGCCTCCCAACGTTCTAATATGAAGTGGAACGTAGCGTATAGTGTAGTCCCCAGAGACGTATTCAAATCGTAATTCTGTTAGGTGTTCCCCCTACAACTTACAAAGCGCGTGCTTGCTTTGAAGAATAACGGTTATTATTTCCCCCCACCCCGTGGCCACGTTCGTTTGGAGGGAACCACGCGGAAGCGAGCGGAGCAAGTGACGCGGGGGGGAGGGAAACCATAGTTAATAATCATAATAATAAGAATGTCAAATTCCGCGAGCATGGACGAGAAAGTGTTACTTCATGCGGTATCCGCTTTTGCTGAACAGAGATGAGTTTCCATTGTGACAGAATTCCATAAGCCAATCGCCAATTCACGTGAGCATTTATGGAATTCCAGTCTGTGAAGCCGGCCTCAACACTGAGCGGAATTTGCTCTCCGCAATGCTTGCGGACCTTGCGGTTGGGCACGCCCTCGAGACCGCAAAGTGCGAGGCGATGATCGCAACACCGTAGCCACTGCGAGCGGCCAGACTGGCGCAATCGTTTGCGTCGTAAAGAATTTTGAACGAGTTGGTAAGCAGGCGTTTTGAAATACATATAGTAGTGCGGTAGGCTTTTTTTGATACCAGCCAGGAATTGAACTGCTGACCTATGTCACTCACAAAAAATACACACTTTGAATGGACTCTAAGTTAAATTGCTTGTAATATGCCATCATATGTCAATTTGACATAGTGTTAAGCCCCGGTCACATTACAAACGATATCGTGTCGTGCAATCGATCCGATACTTTTGGTTCCGGTCGATAATACCATCCACCTGGTCATTAACGGCTGAATCTCCCGTCACATTGATAAAGGCGTTATTCGCTATGCCTACCATTCTGAGGTGAAATACTAGTCCCTACGTTTTGATACTCACATATTTTCTTTTTATGTGAGCTAAACGAGTTATCGTACGACTTTTATTGTTTTCCGATATGACGTCAATTAGAATTGGGTCGTTTTAAACACTCCCGAGTTTGAGAAGATATTGTGGTGTTGCTCTATTATTTATGACATTTTTTTTACCCTACAGACCCCCTTCTCCTTGGTTCAGCCTGAAATCTAGAAGATCGTGTAGCAGAACGAAAAAAAATCGATTATAGTGTGACGGCCCTTTGAAGGGGGCCGTCACACTATAACTCACATCGTGTCGTGCAACGATACGATATTATTGGTTCAGGCCGCATTCTACCGGCCTATCAATATACGGCTTGGAACCATGATGGAGGACTTGATTCGCTATTTGCCAAATCATTCCAAAGTGGAAAAGCCCTTCCGCGGTGTTGATAACACATATTTCCTATTTATAGTTGAGCTCAACGATTTATTGTTCGACTCTTACCATTTTTCGATATGACTCATTAGGATGAGGTTTTTTTCGAACACATTCGATCTTGAGAGGTATGGTGATAGATTACTAGTATTCATGACAATTGTTACCACAAGACCCTCTCCTTCCTGTTCCGGCCTGCAATCTAAAAAGATCGTGTAGCAGAACGATATAAAATCGTTGTAAGTGTTGACCGCCTTAACCTGCTTAAGGTCTCATTTACACGATCCGAATTTTGTCGCTCGACGTTTTGTCGTCGCCCGACTTTTCGGCCCGACTTTCGTCGCAACGTTAAATGCTCTTTTCCATGTCGTCGAAAGAAGTCGGCCGCGACGAAAATCGCATGCGATTTCTTGAAAATCGTACCCGAACTTGTCGTATCCGTGTAAATGCATTAATGTTGAACTTTTTGTCGGCCGACTTTTGAGAAATGGGAGCGGATTCCCTGCCATCGCAACCACAGATAGCGAGACTTTTCAGTGCGGTAGAGGAAAATGGACTGTAAATAATGTAAACATAAATCATTTGAGATGAAACGAGCGGGGTTATGATAATTTCTATGTTTTGTCTCGAATATGTAGAATTGAAGTGATGAAGTATGCTATTTTCGTTGTAAATCGCCAAAAACGAAGGGCGAAAATGGCAATTGGAGCGATGGATTCTTGTTAGGCTATCGCTTCGTATGTACAGCGCGTAGCCTAGGGTTATACTCAGACATAACTTGTGTAGAGGCCTACAACTAACTTAGTTAGAAATAGCCCCAAGCCTTGGCCGCGGTTGATTCCGTAGCCTTGAGTTCTAATTAAAATCCCCCACAACCTAATTTCAAACTGATTATCAAATTGGCCTCTACGTTACTTTTTCTCGCAATGAAATCTTTCGATTCCCTTCCTACATGAAAGGTCGCGTTGGCGTCTAATTTTCAACTGTTTTCCCTAGCATATTTAGGCCTGATTCAACGGTCAGGAACAGCAAAAATGACATGTTTAGGCCTCCGTAGCGTCCTCTCCCGCTTTCTTTTTTGATAATTGTCATTTCTTTTAATTTTGTAAACTTTCAGTTCACTTGTTAAAGATGCTTAAAACGGAAACGTACTCTACAGCCTTGCAAATGCATAAGAACCATTTTGGGATAGCTTTGAAGGCACTGTGTATACCTAGGCCACTCCTACTAACATTTGAAAACATTTTTTTTATTTTTTTTATTTTTTTTATTTTTTTTACTTTTTATAATAAATATTAATATTATAACGCCTCATTGATCAGCCCAGGCTATTGTATGTCCTAACATTATTTGGTCATCAATGAACTAAACCATTCCTATAGACTGGACCTATGCCGATGATTGAATATGCTCAGCGTTGAGTCTAGGCTAGGCCTCATCTAGACCCAATAATTATATTGATGATCTCGGAATAATCATCACTATTCATCATCTTAATAATCATTATTGTCATCATCATCTGACATTTTGGGGTCCATGCAGCCTAATTAAACGGCAATCCTGCATTTTAGCAGGTTCTATTATTTTCGTTACTGAATCGCCGAAGTTCCGATCCTGCATTCAGAACAGGTGTTATACTTAAGTGATACACCTGCGGAACAGAACGGAATTCATAACATAGCCTACTATGCCTAGGCTATCTGAAAAAATTTATGAATCCCAAAGCATTATGATACGGAAATCTGAATCAATAGATGAATATATAGGGAGCCAAGAACACAAGAATCACATAGAATTTCAGCATCGATAATTTAACAACACACACCGCAGTCATCATTTTTAGGATTCTTTTGTTTCAAGTTGCTGAAACCCTCGAATACCCTCGGTCTACAATTACAATACAGCCGAGGCGAGGCTACGAAACAAAAGCTGTCATTATTAGTTTCAATACCCTGCTCACGGTAGACTGGACATACTACAACTCCACCCAGTAGGCTATAAGTACCCTACACCCACTGAACCTGTATATCCACATCAAGGTATGGTACAACCCTGTAAGAACTGTGGAAATTCAGTGTAACAAAAGTACAACTAAAGTTAGTTCTATAGGCTACAAGTACGAGTACAACTTCACACTGCTGGTACAGTATTCTTCTTTTGCACCCACCCAGTCAAGCATGTATTATTAATGATTGACACTGAACCTTAAACAGTGTGAAGTGATCACCCGTTGCCTTTGCGAAAGCCTATAAATATATGAATTCCGTTCGTCCGCGTCTATTAACTTACACCCCCTCGGTTTGAGAAACACCTAACTACGCATACACACCCCTTTCTACACTTCAACGGGACGTACTTCCGTATGTGTGCGCTCTGTACGTCAGGTTGCCGGTTTTTTCCCAACTCAATAAGCCAATTGGCGAAATCAGCGAGAAAAAAAGGCCAAAATATGCCAAAGGCATTTTGAACCATTTTTCAACCATTCCAACCGGAATAACAATTTAATCCGTCTTAATGCCCAAACTAGTCAAATATAACTTTACCAGCACGATTTTTTTTTAAGATGATGAACTTTATTACGGGACATAATTTGACATAACGCAATGTGCACACACTTTGTTGTGTCTACCGTACAATATTTTGCATATATAATAGTCCCGATAGTATTATAGGCTTACTGCTAGAAATCTCATTTTTAACCCAGATTTTAGGCAAGGTTATTAGGGTTCTCTGAAATAGGCCAAAATAACCCAAACCAAATTTGGCCTGCGTTTCAAATGTTCATAATCCAAACGTCTGCCAAAAAAGGCCAAATTTCGAGTTTTTGGCCTCGAAAAACCAAACTGGCAACCCTGGCCGTACGTCCATAACCGCGTCAAGCGCACGACTCGACTGACATAATGTGCTGCACTGTGCAAGCGCACGCGCGCACAGCTGACATTCGCGCGGGCCGTCATGTTAATGCACATGTTTCATCGCACTAGTTCCATATTGTAAAATTGTTGGGTTGACATTACATGTTTTTTCCCGTGGCGGGCTGGCTACCATAAACAGGTTGCATGCGAAGTTGTACCACATTGATTACGAGGGTTCTGTGGTGTGGTTTGCTCTGAAACAGTTTATCCGTTCAATGTCTTTGTCCAACGCCTGCAAAACTTGTTATTTCGTGGAACGGTACATCTTCACCCCATCAAATGCCCTAAGCAAACGCGTAACCACTGCAGATTAACAAAAGGTGGGGTGGGCACGATGTTGGGTGATGATGATTGGCAAGAACCATCAGGGTGGGGGGCAAAAGTCACGATTACCCACCCCCACTGGGTGCGCCTCGGAACTGACTACATGTTCCGTTCATTAGAAATCGCGCTGTCAAGAGTTCTTCTGTGTTGCTCTTTCCTGACCTCGACCTGAACCCCCCGAACAACATGGTCTTTTCTCTCCACCTCGGCGAAAGTTTAGTCGAAACAATATACCCAGTCGCCCTTCTCCATGTTTCAGTGAATTTCATGGGCTATATGCACGAGGTACATGTTGGGGAAATATGGCTGTGTTTTTGTTGTCAGCAGAAATAAACATTCCAAAATCTGATGCCCTCTCCACATTTTAATCGCGCTGTCTGAGAGATCACTCCAGTGGAAATCCCGGGTGACACGGATCACCCCCCCCCCCCCTCAATCACACCCAAGCCTCCATCCTCCGCGGCCCCTTCCATTTATCCGTCCGTCTATCCATTCATCCCATTCATCAATCCAGCCCTATAATGAGAAATAGTGCAGTCAAGATTGATATCCCAAGGCAGGTTAACTGGATGTATTTATAAGCTGATTACTTCGCGTCGGCCCTAACTGAAGAAGGTATCTCATCACCTAGCAAACCAAAAAAATCATTCTAAATTATGACAAGAAATTAGAAGAAATGACCAAAATCTACAAAGCGAGATCTAATGATCATTGGTTCTTTTATGCTCGTTAGGTGCTCGCTCTAAATTGTCAAGGTCAGCAAGCATGCTCATAATAGGCTTGGACAGAAATCGAGCACGACATCAATTCGTACCGTGTAACGCAAAGTTGTTGAACTTTGTCGCGGCAAGGATTTCGGCATGAAAGTCGTTCACGGTTTTTTGTGGCATTTAAACTACTGACTTTGCGTACGACCGATTGGTGAACTGTGCCCGACAAGATGGCGCGTGTACAAAAATCGTCCAAAAAACATTTCCACGCGAAGATGTGGGTCATGCGCTAAAACGTCGGGCTAAAAATCGTGTATTGTTTTGTTGATTGTTGTGAAATGCGCCTTTAGTAATGTTTACACAATAAAAAATCCTTAAAAAGGATAAACAGTATGTATTGATGTAGGTATGTATGTATGTATGTATGTATGTATTATGTATGGAAAGTTGATGATGATGTATCGTATGTATGTAGTATGATGGTATGTTGTATGTAGATGTATGTAGGTCATGTATGTATGGGTGTATATGTATGTACTTGATTCAAACAATGGACACTGGCGTACGTATGAATTATACAAAAAACTTACAAGATACCGATATACTAACGAAATGACCGTTGTATCATATGATATATCGTTATCCGTCATCGATATGGAATTGCATGGAGACAGTTTTGTTGTGACGGCATGCAGAGGTCGCCATGTTTCGCCTATTTGCTATACCAGACGTTAGTGTCTCTCCTCAAATAACTCAATGTTTTCTCATGTATCCGCCAACTTCATTCAGGTTGCTGTGTGGTAAAGAACGAAACGAAGTTCCTGTCCGTGATCGGGGAAAAAATATTGGAAGATCTGTTCACGTACAACAACGTCACAAAACGCACCCAACGGTTATTTCAGCCGGGCTATTCATCAGGTGTAAGCTAGAAACCCATTTACAAACCATCATAAGAGGAAAACGTACAGAACGCTCGTAGTGAGTATAAATGTACTTTATAAAGAATGATACCGGCATATTTCGGGTTTCAGTTAAACGACTCGTACGTTGGAACTTATTGATGACATAATATAACACAGTATGGTCCATGCAATTGCGACAGCTCAGTTTCTTTGGAGTTGGAATCAGAATTATACATTTTCAGCGAGGTAAACTTCAAGAACCGTTCACAATACTCCAATCAGTGAAATTGACCTTTGAATTTCTTCCGTCACCTGCGTGCTCAAATGGTTGGACAATTATAACGCCAAGATAATAATGTGACCCCCATGGAGCACAATACGAACAAGAGGTCACTCTCATAGTTGCAGTATCTCCGCGGCAAATGGAACTAATCCGTTGTTTTCTACATGATGCCTTTCGAGTTACAAATAGACAAAATTTTAGCAAAATATGTCTGGAAAACACGCTGTTTTCCCCCAAAAATTTCATATTCATAGAATTTTCAGTAAGTTCTCAGCATAAATGCTGGTGAACCCTATTGCTTTATACCCTGTACCTTGTTCTAAAATTTGGAATCTTTCAGTCCTCCCATCTCTGATATACTGAAAACAACAGATTTTCTAAATTCCCAAATTTTTGCCCATACCACAATACCATTTCCTCCCTCCCCTTCCACCCCTCTAAATCCCCCCATTTTTTAGTAATTTTTCTGCTGATTGCATGGGAAAAGTTGTATTTTGTGCCTTTTCACATCGCTACAAAGTTTGAAATCATTCGGCCCTCGAAATCAGCGAATTTCTTGCGGCGCGGGCGTGTGAAAAATTTGTAAAAATGAGAATTGCCCCCAAATTCGTTTTTTGGTCTCTAATACCACAATTTTTTGGTAGTTTCCACCTATTCAAAAAAAAATGTGTTTCGTGACTATTCAAGTGTGCGCAAAATTTGACGGTGTTTCAAGCTTTCCCCAAATGGAGATATTTGCGAAAGACCCACACCAAAAATCTGACCGACACGAAACGCACACACCAGCAACAGTAAATTAGGTGAAATGGCAAACTGACTCACATATCTCAGTCCGTCCGCGGCGCCCTTCGGACCGACGAGATAACTAGACGCGCGTATAAAACTATCATCGCGTTTTATTCGGCATGGGGCTGATCTAGTAAAATTTGCATTAGAACCTGTTGTGTGTGGGCCGTGTGGTGTAGGCTCTCGCATGACGCGCTCGTGCCGAACAGTCCGCACCTAGCTCTTCATTAGGTCTATATGCTTTAATGATTCACATCATCTGGAACACGCACAGGCACAGTCGCGTTCTCCAGGTAAGCATTAACATGCCTCTGCAGAACAACCGGTAATATCTCCATTACCTACCCCCCGAAACCAACGATAACGCGCCTTACTGTTGACGCCGCATGAGGAACCTAGGTTAAACATGAGTAATGTTGTTGGCAATTTAGCTATGACTACGTGCGAGGTATTTCAACCGATTTAGGGGCCTGGTCCCCTTTACACCTGAGGAATGTCCCCCGAAGCCCTCACCAGCACTGTTAATAAGGAGCTTAGATATTACGATGGGGACGCGAGCTATGATGTATGATGTAATGGTTTTCACGCTGTAGACCACGTGCGACTAAAAGTCAATGGCATACACAACCCAAACATGAATTTACAGAATGAACCGAACAAGTAGCCGTGTATTCTAACTAAGACCGGTGAACAAGAGGAACCAGCCCAAAGAACAACTGGATGGCCCACAATCAACAACAAATGAGACCCATGAGAACCAAACTAGGGACCCCCAGTTGAGTGGCAGAATGACCAAAACATGAAGCAATGGAGAGATTTGTGGCAGCAACCTTTTGTCGGAGGCGCGTGTCGCCGAATATGGCGGAGCGTAGCAGAAGAAGAAGACGCCACGTCGCCGTCCTGCATCTTGTCCCTTTCTTTTCTGTACTATGCAAACACCCACTAGTGGTTATCACTGCATAGTGTCCGTCAACACAACAGGCACAAGCTTATAGAAGAGTCAGAGTTGAAGAGACGATGAAGTATTTACACCATCACCAGAAACACCCCAGACCACTTAATTCCTGCATAGTGAGACTAGAAGCATTCCAATCGGTAATTGTTCTTGGCCAAAAGTACCACCTGAAGCTCGGTAGTTAACAAACAGTCCATTCACTGATGATGAACGTGTTCGAAATCAGGAAACGGTAAAGCCAATATGTAGTTAATAGAATTATGAAACAGCTGGTCGGGTATTGAGCGTCTCTCCGGCAAAGTGGCCAGGCAAGATGTTGCAGAGCCCGCGACGCTAGTTGATCGGCGGTGATCCTTGCAAAAACAAATCTGGCAGCTTTGCGCTGTGAAACCATTTCCACTGCAGCTTCTTGATGTAAACAAGCTTTGTATGGGATCCAAACTGAGGCGCTATTATCCAAACAGGGACGAACCAGAGACTTATTGTCTTTCGTTTAGTTATCCACAGTCATACAGAGTGTACGGAACGGATGAGGATCTTGTAAGCTGTACCAACATATTGTTAATGAGTGGACACGAGAGCTTTGAAGTGATGGGTACTCCAAGATAGGGATGCTCTTTACCAGTCAAGGCGAGTAGTATCGGTCAATTAATTTGGAATTGTACATATTGCCTCTGGTGGTTGACAACCATGACTTGCATTGATGCATTCAGATCGATCAGGCAAAGTCTGACTCAATTGGAAAAAATTTCCAGATCTTGCTGGAGCCTGTAACGGTCATGGATGCATTTGATGGTGTTGATTTGCAGTCATCAGCAATGACATTCTGATAGTGGATGCTATAACAGTTGGAAGATAATTGATGTATAGAGAGAACGGCAATGGACTAGTGCTGTTGTACCTTGCGGGACCCCTGGTGAGACAATTCCAAGAGACGACACCATTTATGACAAACATGCTGGGTACGTGGTTCAAGAAGAATTTACCAGGTGGAATTTTGACCACCACTGCCGTAATGTGGAAGCTCATGAAGCCATTCGCTTGTGTGGAACATTGTCGAAAGCTTTACTAAATTCAGTAAAAACAACGTAGTCTGAGCGTTGCAGTCTAGATTCTTAGCGAGATCATTGACAGTTATAGCCAGTTGGGTTCACAGGAGTGTCGTTTTCTAATCCATGTTGAACATTGTTCATGAGCTGGTGAGTGTCCATATAGTTCATGATGTGGTGCTGAACATATGATCCAATAAATTTACTGGGAGTGAAGTTAATGAAACAGGCCCTGTAGGTGCTGGGGTCTGAAGGGTTCCCCTTCTGAAAAGGGGAGTGACAACAGCAGTCTTCCAATCTGAAGGTAGATGACCAGTTATTATTTGATTTCTGATAGATGTCCACAAGAATGGTGCAAATGTGAACAGAGCACATTTTCAGGAGTGTATTGGAGAAACATCATCAGGACCATTTGCGTTGTTCACTTTAGATTATCTAAAAGGCTTTTTCACACCATGTTCGGTGAGTAAGGTCTGAAATTGAATGATTCACCGAAGTTGAGAAGGATGCAATATTCAGTAGTCTCCTAGGAAAAAATGAGCAGAAATACTCAATTAGCATTTCAGCTTTCTCACTAGGAACGTTGGCAGTAATATTCCCCTTGATTAGAGTACCAATGTTGGCTGGTAGTTAAGCTTTGACTGATAAAATTTCCAAAAAAGGCTTAGGTATACTGTCAAGGTGCTACACAATAAGTTATGGAGATACAATCTAAGCTTGCTAATAGATCTGGTCAGTCTCTACGGAAAGCTTCGAAACACGTGTTGATCCTTGGATTTGGACAAAACGCGTGCCATTGTAGGGCGTTGTTTTTCCTCACCTGACGCCGTAATTGGCATCATCCACTGGATGTGTAATTCTAGATGAGGAGGTTTTGCTGGAATTAATTCATCCATTGCCCAGGAAACAGTTGCTGTTTGAATAAAAGCATGCATCGTCGACTGTGGTAGACTCCGAAAGGTTTGGAAGATTTTTGTGATTTGTAAAAGTCGCATAGCTTCTGTGGAATGAATGGAAGTTGCCCTTTGAGAACAAATAGATCTTCCTTCTAACTGGTTGGGAGCGTGTGGGATGAATTGAGGCATTCAAAAACGACAATGTCAAGATCGCTGATTCCATTTGTTACTTGAGATTTATATCCTATTTGTATGTTTGTAAGGCCAGCAGGTCCCGGACTTATTCCTCTTGTTGGAGATCATAACCATTGATTGAGACTGAAATTCTGGATTATGGTCAGTCGCATCTTGCTGGATAACGCCCACAGTATACAAGAGTGATTGCACCAATTATTATCTGGAAGGTAAAATCTTTACATAAAAGGATATTAACAATTTGCTGGTAGATTGGCAACGGACTGATTAGGTACTTCAACGTAAGAAGCAATAAAGTCTGGTGGCCGATAAAAAGCACAATGTAAATTTGGGGGACTGTTTGTGTCCACTTTGACCCAGGAACTAGCATCATGTCACTTTGAGTCGTAGGATTACAGCTGTAAGTATTCTTCACGGCGATGCAAAGTGCCACCAATGACTGCCCTTTAATCTGTCCTTCCATAGATAAGAAGATTCCGGCAGTATTCATGTGATTGTATGTTCGGGTCAAGCCAGGATTCTGTCCCGATTAGGTATGTCCGGATCTTCAGAATCAAATAAGGTCTGCAAACGTTCCCCTTAGCTCCTGACACTCTGACAGTTCACATTACAGACTTCAGCTTAGCCTTGATCTTTGTCTATCATTGGATTGTAGGATTTGTGCAACCATCTCCGAGACAATCAATAATAGTAGAAAAAAATGCTTTCCCTTCCATGAGTAGTAGATATCCAGAGAAAGGTTTCAGGCCAACAGTGACAGGATAGAATAAAACAAGCTCACCATATTGTATGTTGTGTAGTCTAGTCCAAGGCTCAGTGGGTTGAGACAATGTAACAGCTCCATTGTGGTGTGACATCGTAAGGCTAAGCCTAAGCTGTAATGTAACAGGCAGGCTAACACTGAACAACAGAATTGAACAAGATAAAAATCCCTTGCCCCCTGTGAAATAACATGCATAAAAGTTAGGATTCCAGTTGAAATAAACAGTAAAACAAACAGTAACTGGAAACTCAATCAAAATGGCCACAGGGAGAAACAAGGCCAAGCCTAAAGCTGAAATAGGCTGCAGTAGCCCAGCCACAATGATATTCAATGGAAGGATAAGACACTAAAGTGGAAATGAAGTACCAATGAAATGTACCAAAACAGACCTATAAAACAGCTCAAAAATCCACTAAGGAAGGCAACGGTTCAATGTAGAAACAAATAAGCACTCTCATGTAACGTCACTAAAAAATAAACAGCTAAAATGAGAGGAAAGTGAGAGCTAAAAAACAAGCAAGTGCACGTGTGAGCTGCCACCCGCTGCCCCACTACCACGCAGTCTGGCAGTAGGGGCCGCTTCAAATTTTTCGGACGGTCAATGTGCAGCGTAAGTAATGTAGATGAGCACGTTTTACGATTGCGCGTTTGAATATGTATTCCTTATTAAAAGTCCGTTCCACTGGTGAGACTGTTGAATAATGCCATGCGGGCTGGTTCAAGTCACGTCGTGGGGGAAAAGTGAAAGTGGTGCCTCCGTCGTAGATCGAAACGTAGTACGGCCAGTTGGTGAGGTGGTCGCATGTTTGTAATGAGATAGTAATGGACCGTTGTGTGAAGCTACGTCTCACACTTGTGCCGGCAACGGCAAAGGCGCCCCCCGGCAAACGGCAACGGCGACGGCAACGGCGACGGCAACGGCGACGGAAACGGTGATCCGGTATCACTGTTCCAAAAAAATGACGGCGAATAAAATTATTGTCGCATCCGGCAAAACATTACGGGCATGCAGTGCTGAGCCAAAACCTGTGGAAACGTGAAGGAACTCGCGTATCCTTGGCGCGAATCGTTTCCCCCTTCCCCCGGTAAAAAGGAAGATGAAGAACAGGAGGAAAACGTAAAAGGGGAGGCGAAAGAGGGAGGTGGCTAGGGGATTGAAAACGCGAGTGTCATATGATTGGGGGGGGGGGGGTGAAGAATTAAAAAAAATCAACTGGCTAGATTCATTTTTTCCAACTCCCCACCCTATACTGAAAGGTGCATTTTATGGCGACTCTTTTACGTCATTTGGGGGCTCCCTGTTTTATTTAGAGGTTTTGTAAAACTTTGTGAAAATGATCAATCGAGACCGAGAGTTCACATGATATGGAGACAGTGAAGTCGAGTCCAACTGAGACCATCCATCTTTTTTTCGGGGAGGACTGTGGACACTTCTTTCCACCTAATGCAACGGAAGATGGCGATCGGACATAAAGCTCGAGTAAGATACACAAGTACGCAACGCATATACTGTACTCTCTATACCAAGTGCCTATTTTGTGCATTCAGACTGGCCTTGGTAGCACTCTCGGTATTTGGAAGATGGGGAAGGTGGGGGGCTGGTCGCCACAAGCTTACGACGGACACATCACTGACAGCAGTGATGATGAATTTAAGTACAATCAGGTGGCGTAAGAACCGTAATTTGAGCGGAGTGCTGAAGTTTGATAATGGCACCTGGAGTCTAAGGGGAGGAGGGTGTCCCGCTCCTTTGCCACAAATTTTCGCATTTCCCGGTGACCGTTGATGCAACTTTGAGTACAATATAGCACTCCCAAAAAACTCATGTCATTCCAGAAAGAAAGAATCTCGCATTTTCACATGTTCTGATGCGATTTGTTTTCCTCGCCAAATCGAATCGAGGCAGCAATTAAGATTTTTAGTAAATTGAAATCTCACTTTTCAGAGGACCGACGATGCCCCACTCCTCCTAACTCTGGGAATTTTTGCAAGTTTTCGAGGTGGGCCTTAGATGCATCTGTACATTATGACACATCCTAAACATTCACTTTTCGTCCATAAAGTAATTTTGCAATTTCACGTCCGAGCTGCGAATTGCTACTCTGGGATCTTGTGATTTTTTCTGCAAAATTTTACCGAGCTTACGTTAATTCTTACCTGAAAGGGGACCGCCAAACATAGGCATTAGGACCCATTCCGATTAGAGGGCATTCTATCATAAATTTTGGCCATACAGCCTTAGCAGCGTCGCCATACTTTCATACTGGGAGCAACAAGGGAGGCAGAGGATTTCTTAGTGGGGCGCAAGAATACTATCTAAGCGGAGCGCCACCACCACGAATGGTTGACGCGGAGCGCCCAAGAATTTTTCGGTTGCGCAAGCCCCCGATGGTGCAAAGGAACTCTCCCAGGCGCTTTGGATGCTATCAAGCTTCAAACTTGGGCATTGTGATAATTTTTTTTGTAATCGGTGGAAATTTTTTTAACATTTCGTATTAAAAATGTTGAAATTCTTTGTTGTAATTTACATGTTTTTACATGAATAAGGGAAATATTCCTTTCGGTGAGTTGGAACATTTACAAAGTTGACTGGGCCTCGGTCCTCAGTCGTAAAAATATCATTCCGACGGATCTGTCAGGAAATTCCAAAAGGATATTCGAAAATTCCATCTGCAAGGTCGCTTGCCCATTTGTTTTGGTGAGGGGGGGGGGAGTAAGACACCCCTCCACAACCCCCCCGCTCGCGACATCCTGACTATTCTCAGGTCATGGAATTTTAGGGGGACATAGGCTTGTGGTATATATTTGGCAGTTACTCATTAATACGCAAATGTCAGCGAATTACGCGGAAAGCCCAGAGGACCGGACATTCGAAATTGCCAATTTTTAATCTGTTATTAATATTGCACGGAAAATGGAATGCGCTGACAGCGCGTCTTTCCATCGACGTTGTGGATACGCAATCGCATGCAGGCCACTGCGTTGCCTATACAACGGAGAAACAAACCTTTTAGCGACGCGCTCTGTGCGTCCTGTTTGAAAAGACTCGATATTCAAAAGTATCACGATGCGCGCGTGCGTTCCAATAACGCCGTGGTGTTATTATAGTAGCTCCATGATTGTTGGACCGTTGGAATAGGGTTGATGGCACGAATATGTATTATACCTAATTTCACTTGAAGTGGGTACCCCAATTTTGGGGGAATCTTGGAAATAGATTGAATTACTTTCTTGTAAGGAGAAAAAAAATGATGACCGGACCAAATTGGTTCTGCCACCACCTCACGGATGTATATCATAAATATTCCTGAATGTTCCCAATTCGGCTTAACCTAGGCCTGGGCACTTGGTGCATTGGGACGACAAGGAGAACAAATCCTAACAGAGGCCTATTTGACAAAGGTTTGTCAGTTCCCTTACCGGTTCTTCGAAATTTATTATGAGTGCAAAGTGACCAGCGTGGTATAGAATGTGGCCTGCAGGTACTATTCGGACAGATAGGTAGAATGAGAACATACAATGTTGCATACCAATACAGCATGATCTTCTGTATACCCACCTGACTAGGGCCTATGCTGATTAGAGCCTATAGGCCTATATATTAGACACAGGCATGTGCAACAAACGTCGAATCTACGGAAGAATTCTTGCAGCTATTCCGTATTAAATGCCACAGGAGTTCGATAATAAAGCAGGCAGGATCAATTATACCAGTTTATCCACCACGATAAGAGGAAACAAATTCGATGAACAAGCTAAAGCTAATTCGAAATTTAATTCTTATTTTCAAGCCCAATTTCTTCATTAACGGAGCAACTGGTATGGAGAAAGGGTTTTTTTACAGCATCCGGCGACGCAATGAATCGCTCCGATGGGTTTTTATTTTCACGGGAGCGGCAATATTTTCCACCGGATTGCCAGGATAGCCGTCGCCGTACTAGTGGGAACAGCACAATACGTTTATACAGTGTGTGGGTTTTTTCGCCGGTGCCGTCCGCCGTTGCCGTTGCCGCGACGTTGCCGTTGCCGGAAAAGTGTGAACGTAGCTTAAGGTGTGAACGGAGTCGGATCCAGTGCTTAATAAGCGCTTATAAGGTAGGCTTAACATTACGTCAGACGTCTTAGATGGCGTCCCCGTCGTGAAATCTGAAGCTTCCCTAATTATATATACTAGTCAATGTAAAAAAACAGACGCGCATTTCTATCGTTAGGGTACGGCGATTCCACGATTGTGATTACCATGGGGAGATTCGGAGGGTGCTCTAGTTAGCAGTCATAAAATACTCTTGTGTGATCCTCCGTTAAAAAGTTAGGCAGGGCGAAAACGGACGCGGGCATTGCATCGTGAAACGTCATTGTTCCCCCGCGCAGAACCTGGTTCGGTGCGGCAGGCATGGTTTTGTATTGCGCTCCGGGCACAGCACAGCACAGCCAGGCATGCCACTGCTAATTATGCGTTTGAGTGGAAATCCAATTCATTTCGTCGAAACAAAACGCAATGGGTACACAGTTGCTCATTACGGTTAGAGATACCAAGATAAGAATCTTGAGATATAGATATCTCTAAAATCGTTTTTTTGGGGCGGCCAATTCGTAATTTGCTGGTTGTTAGTGGAATAAACGTACAGCAGGTGGACTTTTGCTGATCATAAACAGTCTCGACTGTTTATTCGCCAGTTAGTAAAAGTCTCCAAGTTGTAGTTTATTCCTTAATGGTACATATGACCAGCTGCCCGCTATTGCAGACAAAAATGACTGCCTATATGATGCAGGGGGGGAAACAACGGGATGGCCTAACGTTATGGGGATTAGCCAATCAAACCTGATTCGCCAGAATGGATAGCCTGGAGTTATAGATAGTTATATATATAAATAACATGCAGCTGATTTCTGTATCAAAGTGCATTGTCGAAACGCACATACCCTTTTTTTCATTTAAAGTCTTGTTATACAAGTCTGTCCCATTTAATACGCTGAATAGTGGTCAATCGTACCTTTCTTTGGTCAAGGAATAGTGATATGTGATGATTTGATCTGATAGGCCCATATTCATATTAAATGGGTGGATGTTTGATCTACTACGACAGGAAAACGTTGCGGGTCGTTTTTAAAAAAACAGATAACGGTATTCGTCTTGCGGGTTCATTCGTGATTGATATAATTTCGAATATCGTCATGAGTGATACAACCAAACACTGCTAATTTTTGTGCGACGACATTGGCCTCTTTAACCGAATGGCATAAGAAATAACCACTTGTAACACGTGGTCATGATCATTGTTCAAGAAGTGCGCACTCATAGAGAAGGCGCTATCAGTTCTAACTGAATCTACCGCTACACCTATCGCTCAGTCTACACAAAACGTAATGTGGTGCTATATAGTCTAGTAAATTTCTTGTGACATATAATTTGAAATTTAATACACTTTTGTTATATTTCACGTCTATGCACAATTGTTAAAGAAACTGAAAATTTACTGGCATTTGCGTCTATGACTGATATTAACTAGTTTCTTCCATTTGTATAATTTTAGGGTAATTTACCGTAAATGTACATTACCAGTAATTCACTATCTGGTACGTACAACTGGTAATTCACAGGAATTCACGGTAATCAGGAGGTGTGACAGAGAGCGGGCGCTCCACAGGGGGGGAGTGGGGGCAGAGGATGGCGGCCTGCCCCTATGGTTTGGGGCCGAAAACAATAAAATCGCCCGAAATGATGTTCATGTCCAACGTTTTTCCGTCGGGGGTGGGGTGAGTGTCAAAATACGTATCCACTTATGGTTATTTACTTCGTTCTCATCGAGACTCAAATCGAGACTCAAACTGTTCTGTAATATAGCGTTCGCACATGTAGCGTATGTTTCAGGCCGTAGCGAGTGGGGTTCACCCCCCTCCCGATAATTTCATGCAGTCGGCAATTTTCGGTCTGTCGGCAAAGAGGGGAAAGAGGGCGGAAAAGAAGAGGAAAAGAGGAGAGGAGGAAAAGAAAATAGAGTGGAAGGAAAGGAGTAAGGGAAGTAAGGGAGTGAAGGGGAATGCAGGAAATGGAAAGTGGAATGAAAAGAAAAACAACGGAAGCCAGACTTTATTATCGAGGTAGTTCGACTTTTGGATCTTCATCTAATTGACCCATTCAGCTTCGGCAAGAGAATGGCACGTCAGGGCAAAAATAGATAATTGGACGGCCCGCGCCGGCGTGTAATTGGACGAGTGACACGAGTCTGTCGGCATTTCGGCAAAAGGGGAAATGAAGGCGTTACGTTAGCGTTTGCATTCTATTTTTCATGATTTGTCAGTTCTTCGACAGTTTTTGTACCTTCCTATTTGTCCTAATCTTCCAGAGATTACATTATTTCGGAGCCATTGAGAAAACATTAAAAGAATTCCCCAAAACCTAACAATGAAACAGTCGTTTTAGCTGGAATGTCATGCGAGTGGCAATAGTGGAAATATTGTCTGAAATTGCACTAAATGGCTAAAAATTTGATCAATTGCCATAGGAGTGTCAAATTTTTGCGCGCTTCGCGCGCAGTTGAATCGATGGTCTGCTTCACACCCACGAGCTGCAATAAGGGTCGGGCATTGTTTATTATTCAGTCAAAGTTGGCGGCGTCCACATTGAAAGATAATTACTGAACAGCCCATTTATTACCAGTAAATATTGCAAGAGATTGCATCTGGGAACGTTTCAATATTCAAAATTTCCAAAGGAGAGGGGGATACCCCCTCCCCTTTGCTTAGACTCCCCCCCCCATATCAGTCACCATTGCCGGATCCGCAGCAAAACATCATCGCTACACCCAACCCCCCCTCCCCTGATGATTACTGTTGAGAGCCATTATGAGCCACCGTTTCTTAATATTAGGTGAAAGGACTCATCACTCCGACCCATGCCGATTTACGCCATTAGATATCTTCGAATTTGCATTAGTAACAAAAGTTTTTGCATGTAAGCCTGCCTACCCTTACAGAACGTAGGTACGGTTTCATCGGGTTTATTTTTTTGTCAGGTGTATCGAATGAAACATGGGAAATTGTCATGCATTTCATTTTTTTCCAGAAAGTTATGGATTTTTGTCAAAACTCGTTGACGTAGATACACTTAAAAAGTGTATTAAAATGTGGCCACCATTTTTGGTCTAAGCAGTATGAAGATCTCAAAACAGATTTCCCCTTAGTACCCCTCCCCCATGTCAGAGATCCATCCAATTTGCCCCATACTCGTAAAAACTTGGCGCCGCCCCTGACGGTAATCTATCGTAGATAAACCGTACTAGTCATTCAACGTGAATGTACGGTAATGGTAATTAACCGTGAATTTACCTGTTTACATTATCAGTAATTTACGTGAATGTAATGTACGGTTACCCTAAATGTACATTACCGATGATTTACCGTGAATGTACGGTACTGGTAATTTACTGTAAAAGTACATCACAGTGATTTACTCTAGATATACTGTAACTGTATACTGTAAATTACAGCAAATAACGGTAACCCACTGGTAGTCCCAGTCGTGAACCGTTATTTCATGTTATTTGCATTAATAAATGCATTAATAAAAAAATTATTGAAAAACTGATTGAAAAACGTCTACGCACGTTCCTGGAAAATCACAAAATTTTCTTCGAGTTCCAATTTGGATTTAGAAAAGGTCACGATACACCCCACGCTATCCTAGAAACAATTAATTCTCTTCGTGCTCCACCTCGATAAGGGTGAGAATGTCCTAGGTCTTTACCTTGATCTATGCTTTTGACACTGTTGACCATGAAGTACTCCTAAGCAAATGGTGTCATAATGTTATTGTGGCAAAGCAAACGATCTTCATTCCAGTTATGTATCGACAGAAATCAAAACGCATTTGTCAATGGCGTTATGTCGAATTGTTATAACATTACTACTGGGGTCCCATAAGGTTCTGTATAAGGACCACTCCTCTGTTTTTTATTTATGTTAATGATATTAACAATGGTTCCTAATATTCCCATTAGACTTTTTGCCGATGACACTCATGTCTTTGTTCACGACACTAACTGTATAAATCTCATTTCTAAAGCTAAGAGTGTTCTTGGTCAGCTCAATTATTGGTTCAATGCTAACAAACTTACACTCCACCTCGGAAAACAATTTCTTCAATTTTTCATCCAAATCATAGTACTGTACATGCCTGTCCAAGTCATTTCATGTTGAATAATCATAAAATTTGTGGAGCAGCTAACACGATGTACTAGGGTCCCCAATAGTGACGACAGGCTCTCTTTCAAAGATCATATCGATAAACCTCTGCAACAACCTCACACGTAACACTAGTATCTTTATCGCATCAGAGCTTCAATTTCGCGTTCTGTGGCCATGCAACTGTACTACTCGCTTATTTATTCGCGTAACTCGTATGGTATTGAGGTTTACGGTGTAGCTTGTGCTACTGATTTGAAACGTATTCAAGTATTGCAAATCGAATTCTCAAGATGATTAATTTTCAGACCGTCGTCACTCTACTAACGCCCTCCACACAGATTTGGGCCTTCTTAAGATCAGTGATATCCTATCTATAGGAGGTATCTTCAATCTCCAAATATGTGAACCGTTCAATTCCTACGATTTTCAACGACGTAAACCCTAGGAATCCTTTGTCAGTCCTTATCATCGAGAAAAATTCACTCATTTTTTTTTTTTGGGGGGGTTGTTTTCACTGTAACTAGACCTACAATAATTATGGAAACTCCTCTGAATAATGACTGCTATAATATCTGGAATCAACTGCCAAATGATGTGACACATTTTTTCAATTCACATTCGTTATTCAAGAATAAGCTAAAAAGTCATATACTCGCGAATTACTCTGAATGACTTCAGAGCTAATTCAGTGAACTCTCTACATCCTTTTCTTTGTTTCCTTGTATATATGCTCATGTTTTGGGTCACTAGCCTCGTTAAACATTATTTGTTTCTCTAGTGTCCTGTTTATACTTTATTGTGTACATTGTATGTATGCTTCAGTATAGACGGAATCATTGAATTGGAAAAAAAATCAACAGCCATTTTCCTGCCGGATCAGGACTCGGAAGTGCGTTTTGCAACGTCACATTTGTAATCATACCATTGGTCACTATAGTAGATCCAACGCTGTCTTTTAAAAAAGAGATTACGACGAGCCGGTAATAATTCTCCATTTCTACTTTTAGTTTACGTCATCATCGGGAACTTACGAGATGCGGGATTGTCGCACTGGCGGGTTATCAAGGCGGCTTCTTCGACGACGGAAACCACATGGTCATCGCCCCCGTTACGGATATGTACTTCCGCTTAGCCAGTGGTTTCTACAATTTGATACGTGAGTTGTGAACGGATTGTGCCAAGGCTCGGTTCTAGAAGCGATATTTTCGCAGGAGGGAGAGGGGGAGATAATTATGATGTCTAAGCCAAAGGGGCATCACCAATACTGTGCGAGGCGTAAGCAGAATTTTTTTTCTATGGCACCCTCAGATCACCGAAAAAAAACCTTTCCCAGCTGCGAAATAGATTTATTCCTTGTCTAATTGGGAGAATTTATAATTTTGTAAATTCAATGGATATTAATATAATAATTATTGCCAGTATTTTATTATTATTATTATTATTGGTGCCGTTGTTATCGACTGTTAGCTGTTAGAAATTTCGTCATTTGCCTTCAATAGAGCGACTTGATTGCTGCCGTGTCAGGTGACGCCATTACGTCATCTAACAGAGCCAACAGTCCTCCGGAGACGATAGTTAAGCCACGCCCCCATAAGGGGATTTTCTTGTGGAGTCACCCTTACCCCAACCCTGTGAACTGCGCATAGACTGCTCCTATTTTCTGACAGACATAGAAAAGTGAGTGTTCGTTTGGTTTACCTTTCATTTGCAGTCAGGGAAAAAACACATAAAGACTGATGGTATTGAGAGGTTTCTGGAAGTTTACCAAACACAGAATAACTGGAATATCGGGAAATCACTGCCTTTTCGTGATCATCTGTGTTTTTTTTTGTATTAACCTAATTTTTACATGGTGCAGGGTGACATACTCGATCAGTTAATTCTGTTGTGCTGATCTAACCCAAGGCCCAAAAAAGTAAAGAGTAAATATTAGCTACAAATGACGTGATAAGTGAGCCAGATAATCATAAATTAAACGAGGACCCTCCGGTTGACGTTGATAGAGATTATGCCTAGATGTCACACGAACGAGTGATCAATGAGATAGTGCCAATCAGATCGCCTTCATTTCTCGAAGCCGCAAGGATGAACGCTCCACGATGGATCAAGGTTGTGTTAGCATTTTAAGAGCATGCATTTCGAGGGAGGGATGTTGATACCCTCTGTTCTTGTGACTGCAGGCCTAATCTCTATCAAACTTCAACCTTAGGTGCTCGTTTAATTTAGGATTATGCCTGACGTCACACTCACCTTCGGTCCCAATGAGACTTTAAAGCCAAGCGTTTCAGAACATGCAATAAAATATATTGATGCGAAATGTTTTTACATGTTTTAAATAAATGAACCCTCATATGAAAAACACAAGGAATGTTTCTTATCTAGGCCACATAGCAAATTAGTTTGTTAATCCTTCCTTTCAGAACTGCTCAGTAACCCGAGCCCCTCTTTAAAGGGTGGAGTCCTAAAACGAACATTTCTCCATTAGATGGCAATTCATAGTGTTTTACATAACATTGAGACAGTAAGACTAATGTTGCCCCTATCTTCGGGCTATCTATCTATAGCGTAAACTATCCAACGAAACAGAACAACAGGATTTAGTATTAACAAATTGGTTTTGCCGTCCCTGTATGGGTTTTTCATCAACGAAGCGGAAGTTTCCCTCGGACGTTTCCATCCCGCTACCGTCGAGAATGTGTTAATTGGAACCCCTTTCTGTCGGGCTAGTGAAGTTGCGGCTGCACGAGCTTTATAGGTGGAAGTTATCATCCCACGTTCTTCCGTGCCCAGCTCGAAGCCATCTTCTACTAACGTCCAGTCGATACTCGCTTATTTGTGTGGTGGTATAACTTACAAATCAGCTTGTTTCATTCCGTCTCTTAATCCCTAGTACTTGCACTGTAAGTGAGTGCGACCTTCAGTACATCCAGTCGATTGGTGTGATGATAACTAGATATCCCAACCCGTGTTGGGCTTTGACCAGGTCTCTGCTGTTTCATTGGGGTAGTTGTATGAAATGACCGCGCTGGTTGGTTTCCATCTGGAGTCGCTGGAGATCCAGCAGACTCATCGTCTGCAATCTCTGTGCTGTTTGTTAAGGACAGTATCAATTAGCTTTTATAAGTTTTTTGCTTTAGTGATAGTTACTGGTTTGTACAGCTTCAAAGATGGATTTAGTACTACAGATGCGTCCCAATTTGGGGATATCAGCTGACGGGGGCCTAAGACTCAGAAACACCCTTACCCGGAATCGAGCGACCAGTGGGCTGCGAATGACATCGTTGTCATGGGGTGTGTAACAAGTGGGCGATTGCCGCTCCTTGCTGTAGTGAGGGAGCGGTATCCAAACCTTTCTTGAAGAGATGATTCATGAAATCTCGTAATTGCCGAGTAGTTGGTTTACTGGCATCAATTTCCGTTCCAGCGCAGAACTGCATCCCCCGTTCTTGTAAAAATGATACTGTTTCCGGGTGGCCGGCCTCCCATGGGCAATGATTATTTCCGGCGTATTGTCTTTGAACAGCCAGCACCTCTCCGAAGTTTCGCCCTGACAAATGGCAGATTCGTCAGCTTTAGCTTTTGTGGAGGCGCGGGTGTGTGAGTGGCTCCGCTTACTGTGGGTAAGTAACAAGAGCACCCTTTGTTCGGGTGGGGGGGGGGATGATCCTTGGCATATCGGTGGATCGAATGTTTGGCACAATGCGTAAACCTGGCTGGGTGTCCAAAATTGGTAACAACAATGATCCCTGCGCTCTGTCCTCCTCACTTTGTGAAGCACTCGGCCAATCAGGCTGACAGGGTGAAAGCCACAAAAGAATTTTTCACGCCAATTGGAAGAAAATGCCTCGATAAATGAGCAGAAGGGTCGGCTTTCCAAGAAGCGTAATTCAGTCTGTGTGTTCAGCCTGGACGCAAATACTTCTTGATGTCCTGGCTGTGCCCAGGATTTCACTATTTTCTTGAACACAGCTCTATTCAACATCCCCCTTTCCTGTATTATCCGAGGCATTGCGGGATAGGGAGTCTGCCTCCTCATTCACTCCCAGGAATGTGGGCACACGTCAGCCAGTTTTGATTTTGTTTGGCCCATAACCAAATTTGTTAGTAACGTAATTGCCCGAACTGAATGGGTAACCCCTATAGCATTGATTATGCAACAGCTGTGGTGTTTGTGCCATCATAACTTAGGAATTGTTGTGACTCATGTTTTCTACCCAAATTTGTGGAGGGCAAAATTTTATGGCCCAACCTTTTTCCAAAACATGGATATGATAGCGTTTTTCCCTTGCACACTTGTCCATAGTCCATTAGCCCTGGCATGTTTGGGTGTTGTGGTAATAAGCACCCCAACCCTGCAGGGAGGCATCCGTGAAAATGACCAAGTCTGCTCTTTTGCAGTTGCCACTTGCTTGCTGTGGGCAAATTCTTTTCCCACCAGTTGATTCGTCAATAGCCTATCTCTGCAAGGTGATGCTGCATCAAATCCCCCCATTTTTCTGAAGCTCTTCATTTTAACTTCCAGGCTCGCTGTGAAGCAGGAGGGCCATACGCAACTCCTGGAAACACACTAATAGCCTATGAACCTCAGCATTCTAATAGTTTTTTTGTGATTTCCTGACGTTTGTAGCTTCGTCAAATAGCGAGTACTCTTGTCTGCTTGGGTTTTAATCAACATGGTCCTCAGAGTTCAAAGTACACCCCAGATAGGTCAAGTACGACTGGTTCCGGGTTAGATTCCTTGGGTTAACAATGAAACCTAAGCTGAAGAAGCATGCTTGCCTCTGAAACTGCCTAGAACCTTCGAAAGTTCTGCCTTGGATCTATTATCTATCATCCAATGTAGGCAACACATAATATCCCCTCTTACGTAAATGAGAAGCACTGGCTAAGTATCCCTTTGTAAAAGGCGAGGGGCCGACGCCAACCATTTAGGAGGCAGGTATACTGAAACACTTGTTCTCTAATACGAACCGAAGTATTTCAGCTTTCTGACTTGAGCGGTACATGTAGTAAGCATCCCTTCAGCCCAATGACGCCATAAACATTGGTTTCTAATAGATGTAGGAGCAGTCTGAAGCGTGGTCCATTTTTAAAATTGTGGTACGTGATATTTGTTTAGATTCTTTAGATTTAGGATCATTCGGAAGTACCATCGGTTTTGGGGCCTGAAGAAGATATTTGATAGGAACTCAAGAGGGTCCTGATGCCTTTTTCTCTATCACACGCCCTTTCGGCATAAAGCCTTGGACACCTCTGCAGATGCCAAAATCTGCTTTGTAGGCGAAAGCGAACCACTATTTGTTTTTGACAACGTAAATCGATGGGGCAATCACCATTGAACTCTAAGGCATAGCCCTGTATATTTTCCAATATCTCATAGTCTGATGTTTGTCTTTCATGATGAGACAGTGTTTCAGTCTACCTTCTATGGCCCCCGGTAAGGGAGCGGTAAAGATTGGCAGAATGCGGAAAAGACTACCTTACCATTGTTCAATTTCTTGTTTTCGTCGATAACCTCGTGGCCTGAAAAAGGCACTCTACCAGACGGTCCGTAACCCCCGACCTCGACCCCGTCCTCTTTCTGGGTTGTTGTAAAGGCACCACCATAAAGAATTGGTTGCTCTAAACTGCGCCTGACTCTGTCGCCTCTGTTATACCCTATCTGTTTTGACAGATCATCCCCGAAAAGCAATGCGAGTTTTCGCTGGTGGGCTATCGTTATATTCGGGTTTCATTGAAAACTTTAATAAGATCAATCACGACGCACCTGTTGCGTTCTATATTGGCCATGGCCCAAGGGTGCCAATGCTTCGGTGACATTTTGTCAGTACCGTTTCTTTCTTTATCGAGCGCATTTTTTGCAACGAGGATCCCATTGAGGGACCTAAGCAAGAGCAGTCATTGCCTTTACATTAATTATTTTGCAATTTCCTGCATCTCATGTCCCTCTGTTGCGTGTCAAATCCCGGCAGTGATCCCTAAGCCTCTTTAACCTTGGGTCGTCTATAGCTGCTCTACATTGCTTGGGCGCTCTTAACGTTGACAGCGCTGCTTCATGGCATCTTGCGTAAGCTTCTTATGCAAATTCTTAGTGCAAATGTTGATCAGATCAGAACTGCCAAAGACAGTGCACAGTAATTTTGCCTAATTCGCCTGCCGATGACAAGCGTTTTATCTCGAATCGTTTATACCGACCTGCCGAATCAGAGCTCTGGTTGCTAGGCATAGACTACACTTTGGCCTATGCAAAGGCCTGGCCTAACTTCGACACACTTTCTAGCCTAGCTATACTGGTAATAAGCAGTCGGCCGAGTCGAACTGCCCCTCTTTCTTACCCACTTACCCACGACGGTGACCAGGCTCAGTCTCTTCAGCGCAAGATGTTTCATTCCTTCTCAGTGTCAATATCCGGCTTGCTAGCCTCACATGTACAACAAGCCCACTCGAACAGCTGGCCAGTTGAAATCGTCGAACCGAGTTTTTTGTTTGCTCAAGTTTCATGAAGCATACCAATTCTCTATGGAGTTCTGTAAAGCACACTCTCTGTACTAACAGACAACAACAGTACGATATCCATGGCATACAATTGCCAATGATCTACGTTTGTTGCTCAAACTGATGAAGAGGGAATGTCAATGACATCCGCCTTCATCAGGATCCAAGACTTCACAATGAAATCGATCTTGATTTGCAACTCTCGGGGGGGTCATTTGGGACCGTAGTGAGTTGACGGCGCATAATCGACGCTGTTGTATTCCCCAACCCCATGTCATACGCACTAGACTAAACGTTTGAAACCCTGCTTTAGTGATGTGACCTCTCACCGCCTACATTTTTTTCTCAATAATTGAATTCCAGTCTTGGCATCATACAATGCTCGTTCTGTGGGGACGCAACATGTCGGTATAAACGCTCTGTTGGCAGCGCACAAAACACGTTCCCGTGTTTGCGTTCACAATAATAATCTTCAAAATGAGTAATAACAGTAGCTTAGAACTCTCGCAGTTAATATAATAGCTCCATATGCCCCAGAGGTGTGAAAGTTATGCGAACACCGGACATATAGTGCTGAAACCAGGCATATGGAATAAGAGATACTTGTAGACTCTTGAAACGTAGGGATAGTAAGCCTTGATGAGCTTCGACTTTCCTAACCAATAGGGCCTGCGTTTCGTATATCTTATCTTCTGCTACGCATCCGCTGTTGGTCGGTACTGCGCCTTCGTCAAATGTTGCTGCCAACCAAATCTCTTCTTCCGCTTGAAATACGGGCGAACTGTGGACACCAGCTAGAGCGAACGTGTCCCTGGTTGTGATCGGGCATTTGGGGCGGTCATCACGAACCTGGAAAGGCACCATTATAAGAATCCGGGCATGCATGACACCTGCAACCAACTATCAGCCGCGATTCTCGGAAGCGCCTACATACTAAGGTCCTTGTTCCCCCAGAATCCGTGTAGATTTTGAGGTCAAGGCAGATGGAGGAAATTGTCAACGATTTAGGTTTTGTGATGATAATAATAATAATAATAATAATAATAATAATAATAATAATAATAATAATAATAATAATAATTTAATTAATGTTTTCTCGCTTGTTATAGACATTTTCCCGTGGATCACAGATACTAGCCAAGACAAGATAGCTCAGGAAGCACTGCGGTATGTCTTGATCCTTAATCAGGAGGGGAATTCTAACAAACTCAATTTTGTTCTCCTTAATGATGACTCCAGAGAAAAAGACACCCGGGCCCCCCCTTCAACAGTACCACCACGCCGTAAGGGTAGTGATAGCAGTGTGTAAAGTGTGTTTCACGGGGCAAGGGAACGATTCCGGACGAATGCGTACAGTTGTATTCTGCAGCACCGAAATATTACGTGCGGTTGTGGAAACGTTCCATAGCAGCCGAAAACAAGCAAAACAACGTTCGGAATGTTCACCAACGTTTCTCGAGTACCATCAGATCACCGACCCCAAGGGGCTTCTATAATTTGTCGGCCGAATGTTGCTGTGAATCGTTGAGAGGATTTCAAATTTTCGAGATTTTGTCAGATAACCTATGTGCCGTCCTAAAACGTGTAGAATTTAACAAAAGGGTTTAAAGCCATGTATGAAGGACATAAATTTTGTAGAATGTGCACAATCATAGTGTTATTGATCGCGACAGGTACTAGTTAACATACGGTTGCTGGAGATTTTAATTGCATCATTGAGGGCGCGAGCAGAGCCGGAATCGGAGCCAACCTCGGCGAGTTTTTCTCCAAGTACTTGTGAGGTAGTGTTTATTAATGCTCGTAGGGTCTTGTGTGCATGTGTAATCTAGCTGCATTGGAGTGCGTATACGCATTGCCTCGTAAGGTCCTATATACGGTCAGAGGTCAGTCTGGAAACCTTGTACACACGATAAGTCCAGTATGTTAGTACATTTGTTGAATATGGTGTGCGGCTCCCTTATGGAGAGCCAGGATCCTCATTGGCTCCTCAAGATAATCACATTTTTGGGGAGAAAAAGGAATTCTGAGGAATGTCAGTATTGGAAATGATGATTTTGGTGGCACGATTTCCCATTATTGTTGTGTGTCTGGACAAAGGTTATCGGAAATGAGTCAGGAAATCACTGAGCGTTTGGCGTCTGGTCCCCTTCCTGTTCCAAATTTCCCCCTCACCAATTTTCAGGCGGGTTGACCGCAGCGCCCCTGCTTACTTATGATTGAGCCTCCAAGTTATGTGACTATGTATGTACATGTTTTTTATCGCCCCCCCCCCCCCCCCCCCCCCCATACATGTTCCCCTAGGACATCGTTATCTAGACGCGGTAAATCAGTTCGCACTGACTCTCGATCAGCATCTCGCGGGACGGAGGGACCCCTTTAATGGAAGGAACTCGTCGCTCGAATGCTCGACCACAGAGTATCTGAGTGAGTACTGATATAGGCCTACCAGTATACCGAAATTATAGCCACAGATACATTTCTTGCGAGGATCGAATAACGACGGTTGATTCACAATATCGGGAGAGGTGCGTCCGCATTATTCAGTGTTAGGAGAGTTGAAGGTCGCTTTGGATTTGAGTGCTTCTCCTGTTGATTAGTCATAGGGACCAATCAACAATTATCATATCGAGCTTTGTAAACTGGAACGTGTCTCTTTTTGGATAGTTGTTGATGGCGACAAATAGGGTAGTCACAGCCAAAGAAGAATGAACCGAGCGAGTCTAAAAGTTCAAATGAACAACTCATCAACCTCGTCATGTCGTCATATTATCGATCTTTGTTGGAACCAAAGACCATGTCAACCTCGCATTTCATCCCTCATTGTTGCCTAATACAACACTGTGACGAGTAATGTAGGCCTATAGGCTACAAACTGTGGTTACGAAAAATCGTAACCCAAATGTTTTGATGCAAAAAGGACTTTTAACGAAGTGGACAATGGTCTTACAAGTAGCATAAAATCTAGAGTTGCCAGATATCCACATGGTCTACACTTCTTCTTTCATATATCAGCGCGCAATGGCAATGTCCCACAGGAATAATCTCCCCCGCACGCAACCTAGGACGCAAGTCACCTCACAAGGATCAGTTTTATAGAGGCTCCGTCTAGATATTTTCACGGTAACTAATTCCCGAGTTCCTAATATCACCACCCTAAATTTGCTAGTGATATTGCGATGTTATGACATTCCTCTTAATCTCATCAATGATAGTTAAAGTTCATTTGAACCGAGTTCACCTTCAGTATGAGTTACAGAATAGTGCGAAACCGGAAGGGCGGCGATCATGGGAGGGAGGAGGGGAGGGAGGAGGGGCGGCGGGAGGGGGGGGGAGGGGACGGAGGCCCCCCAATAGTTTTGGTTGAGGGGGACGCATGCATTTGTCCCCCCCCCCCCCCCAATATTTGGAGCTCGACTACTTATTGCTCCCCTGCTGACACTGTATCCGACATATCCATCAGCAAAACGTTTTTAAACAAATTGTATATGTGACCTAAATGATCAAGTTGAGTGGATTCTGCACTGCTTCATATCCGAATTTTTTGCGCGCTACGCGCGCGGGTATCTTATGTACAGGTGGGGGTCAAACATATTGGTGTGACTTGTGAGACATATGATGTTCGTTAACAAAAAAAAGCCTGAAATTTACGTTCCGGGTTTGTCTTATCAATGAAAGAGACATTCTCCTGCAATTATTCATCTTTTCATCGGTTTATTTGTCATAAGATTGGCGGGTCTGGGGTTTTTTTTTAAATTTCATTCTATTTGGGTGCGACCAATCGTTGAAAGTTGCGTGCACGGTGCACATACGTATCACCTATCACAGGGCAACACCCGGTGGGGTACATCGGAAATGAGGCCAGGAAACGCCACAAAAATTGCGTTGTCAAAACGAACAGGATTCAAAATCAAGTGGAGAAGAAAAAAGTGAGTCCAAATATGCCGAATTTTCGAAGGGGAATCCTGCCCCTAAGGTGACAAAAAAAGGACAAATTCCTCTAATACACTAAAAAGTGAACAAATTTTGTGTTTCACGCGTAATGGTGGTGGATTTTGTCCCGTGCTTTCCCGTCATTCCGCACACTCTATGCGAAATTCCGATCATTGGCACCCTAACTTTAAACATATTTTGTTGAGGTGGAATATACAAACCAACATTCCAATGACCTTGAAAACTAAATCAACCCTCTCTTGATTACTAAACCATTCAGGCCTCACGGTCCGTTTCCTCCTCCCTCAACCACGCGCATTTTGGGGGAACTGCAGAGCTAGGCTATTCAGATGCGTGGATTTCAACGCATGTGTTCTCCAGAGCAAGTTCCCTGCTCTTTCGGGCATGACCACATACATGGTTGGGACAGTAGAGTTAAAGCTAGCTAAATGTCCCAAATGTTTGGTCGAGATCTGTTTTCACTATATGGAGCACAATGGTGGATATTCTGGCCAAAAGTTAAAGTCGGCCCAGCGATAAGACCGAGGACAAAAATGTTTAAAATTTTCCACGATACGAATTTGTGATCACAAAAAAATGCCCAAATTGAAGCTTGGTACATGCAGACCAAAACGCCCCGCGAGAAGTCTTTCCGGCAATCTGGGGCTTGCGAAAAAAAAATCCTTTCGCGCGCCGCGTCTACCTATGGTGGCGCTCCGCTTTAGATAGTGTCTCGGCCCCGAAAATGTCTATGCCTCCCCCGTATGAAAAGTCTGGTGACGCCATTGCTATTTGGAAATTTGAATTAGAGTATTAAGCAATTAATTTATGGGGCGACCACTTGTGAAAGTTGGTGCATTCGCGGTGCACATATAAGCCAAATAAAAATTTAGCCATCGAATATACGGCCATGGAACGCCACAACATCGTGCAGAAACATGATCAAATTCAGGGGAGGATAAGTTCATATCCAAAAATTGCCTGATTTTCGATAGGATGGGACAGAAGTGAAAAAAAAACGTGAGCGCTTCGCGCGCAGTTGCGGCTTTTACTCTGGTATACTATTTGCCCACTGTCTGTCCCTGATTGGAAGTGTTCCTCCCATGGCTTGTGGTCCGCAAATGGGACAAAAATGGGGGTCGTAATCTTGGAGTAAAAACGCAGGCCATATCTAAGTGAAAGGTCAAAGAGTGTTCAGTGCAATGTCGTTGGTCAAATGGATTCTGCAAAATCTCGTGACCTCACTGTCAACCTCACGTTGCAGTCTTTTAGAATGTCGCAGCACCCAACGCAACACCTTGAAATTGATCCCTAGGGCGATAGGTTTTTGGAGAAAAGAACCTTTCCAGAAAGAACATTTTTTTAAAATCAAGTTTAGGAATGCTGCTTACTGTCCATATGCAACGGACGTGCCGTTTCCTGCAATATAGGGGGTCTGTCGAATGTAAAATTTTCCGCTTCCGCTTAGATATTATTCATCTGGTCCCTTTCTTCCTCCCCCACCCCCCCCCAATCATCCGCCACACCAAATCGCCGCCTTGGCGAAACCAATCAACCACAAGAACGGAGCAACAGGGAATTAAACGAATGAAAAAAAAACGAGAGTACATGGAGGCAACCTGTGATCACTGAGAATGTAGACATAATCCAAAGGGTTATCGTCTGGTATTAATGAGCCCTAACGCCCACCTTGTTGTAAATTATACGATACATGATAATGGTTTGGGTTAATTTGAAACATCATAATCTTGAAAACAACTCCTGCCGCTTTTTGCATGAGAAGGAGGTTACCAGATCGATTTACTTTCCACTTCCGCGAGATTCGCAGTACGAGAAGTTGAAGCTTCCTCGTTCTGAATTCAATGGAGCTATCATGGGCATATTTAGGATAATTTCTATTCGATTGTTCTTAACCTTTACCTTTAGGGACAAGAGCCTCGACTACTCGTGTTTTTCAGAAGCCTTCTCTAATGTTTTTTTTTTTTTTTTTCCTCTCGGGGGCTCGGTCGGGTTCAAGGTTCACATGGAGGACTCTTCTGTCTCCCTTTCTTAAGGTCACACTATAACTGATAATCGTGTCGTGCACGATCCGATATATTGGTTCAGGCCGATTACTACCGGGACTATTAATACTACTGCTGAGACCCTGCCACCCTGGATGAGACCTTGATTCTCTATTTGCCAAACCATTCCAATGTGGAACAGCCCTCCCTTTCCCGGCGTTTTGGATAATCATATACTTTCCTATTTATACGTTGAGCTCAACGATTACGTACGACTCTTACCTTTTTTCGGTATGAACTCATTTAGGATGAGCTTTTGCACGAACAATTTTAGATCGTGAGAAGGTATTGTTGATAATGTACTATATTCATGACAATGTGTTACCAACAGACCCTCTCCGTCCTGGTTCCGCCTGAAGATCTAAAAATCGTGTACGCAGAACGATAACAAATCGTTAATTGTGACCGGCCCTTTAACCTTCTTTCATTTTTTATTTAATAAGCATGTCTTTCCTCTCCCACCACCCCCACTGATAACATGCGGTGCCTGTGGAGTTCCATTTTATTGTCGTTGAGCAACTTTACAAGCGTGGTTTCCCAAATCTTCCCCTCCCGTTTCACATCCTAGGCCCGGCAATCCAACGCTAAAACGGCCCTATCCGCGGCCCCCGCCGGCAATCCCCGATACACGCGCCTATACGGGACTGAAGCGCAATGTAAAAAAATAGGTTAAATCAATGAATGAGATGATGTTCTTATGCAAACTTTACCAATGGCTACGGTGCAAGGCATGTTTCATCCGACTTTTATTTTAACGGCCATCCCTACCTGCCATTTCCCCCACCCCGCACTGAAGGCGTTGAACTTCTCGCGTGCATACACATTTGGCACCATGTGGCACGCCGTGTTAACCTACCTATATTGTCCCCGGTAAGCCCGCTTATACATTGCCTACGGTAGTTTTCCTCCTCCTCGTGCCATTTGAATATGATAAATACACTGAAAATCCGCTGGACAATATTGGTATAGTATTGGATTATCAATGGCAGTCAAATTATTTGCCTTTATCATTCCATTCTTTGTTTGTTATATGAAGGTATCACTCTTTTTAGATTGACGTAGATTTTTGGTCTGGCTTTGGAGAGATGACTGGTACGAAGGCAGGACTGAAAATGGCCGGAAACGTGAACTTGTCTGGTGGTTTGAGCTGCAGTTACCCCAGCTTTGACGGAGAAATGCAGATACACATAGCCTTTTAAGTCACTGGGTAGTTTTCCGAATACTCCTTTGTAGGTCAGAGAGGGAAAATGGTTCCCCGTGGGTCAAGCGTCATATGTTTTCATCACCACGTGCAACAAATAGCAACATTTTTTGGGGCCACAATGTCAAATTTTTTCCCCATTCTTCTTTCGGAAATGTTTCCAACTTTCCTGAAATTCTTTCTCGGCCAGATCAGGGCGTCAGCAGGATGTCAAACGGGCGCGGTTCACCATCTAAAAGCAATGCGGCACCATCGTTTTTTTTTTTTTGGTTCGCGAGCGGCCAAGAACATTCAAGGTTTCCCCTCCAGATAGCCGGAATTAGCCCTTAGGGGGTGAGATGACCGTTCCTACTCAACACTATCAGTTTAAAAACAAAATGCCATTCTCGTGTGGAATTCACTGAAACCAGAATGATCTTTGTACTCTTGCTTGGAATCTATCGAATTTAAATAACTGTATGGTTGACTTTTCACTTCTCCCTACCTAGTCACACATACCATGAACCAACGCCATATACCGAGTGACGTGACAGCATTGATTCCTGCTGCCCGTCAACCCTACAGTATTGCCCGACCCTAATCAAACATCTATTATGGTCACTGGTATGATACGTGCCGTATAAGTGAACACCAGCGTGAGAACGGCCTTATAAATTATTTTAATCATTGTAATCTTGTTCTTTCCTTCAGAGCAGAGAAAATGACATTTTACCGCAATCGGTTTCGTGTTTGAAATAACTGATGTGTAAGTGTATTGACATGTACATTCTTCTCCTTCATAAACATATACACACGTCGTATCAGGCCCTCACTCTTCATCGGCCAGAATAGCAAGGTGCATCGGCTTCGGGTCGGCGCACTGATCGGGACGTGCTACCAATACATGAAAAGGAACCTAACCACGACTCATAGAACATCATGCTGATTTTCCCTGCCAGGAGGCAGTGCAACCTTCGCAAACGACCCCCCCCCCCCCCTCAATGCAGTGATATATGAGGGGTTATACTTGGCAGCTAGCTGCAGCTGCAGTGGTTGTCCCTTGTGCAGAAAGTGGGATAGTGGTTTACCTTCATTCCCCCCCTGACGTATTTCTTCTTCTTTTTCTCTTCTTCCTCACATGTATCGCTGGTGATCCATGATTTTGGCTTTTTTATACCTCCTAGATCGACGAAATGCAACTTGCCCGGGCCCTAATTGCCAAATATCCGGAGTGCAATTCCATAAAAAAGAATGTTGAAGAATTTTCACTTTGCAGGATATAGGCGGATAATTATAGCAACACAGCATCTCCGGCCTCTTTATATATAATTTTTTTTTATATGAAGAATATGTCAGCAAGTGATTTCAAGCTAAATACCAAGAACCTACTGCCAGTTTAAATTTCCTAAACAGGTGAAAGCTAGGATTGAACACCCAACCCTTCATTTTAGCTAATTAATATCTGATCAGCAACGTGACAATATGTTAATTAACGTACACACCTGTCGTGAAATGTGGAGATGATTTTGCCCGGGGTATTTAAAACGGGCCTAATCATTGCTTTGCAGGGCGTAAATCGCTGGGGGGGGGGGGATGTCCTGGGGGTGGGACAGAACATTCGATTTTCCCTGAGCGGAGCCGGGATGGCCGGTTTGCCATGGTTGCCCGCTGCATTCCGCTGCCACTTGCCCACCTGATAACGTTGAAACAACGAGACAAGAATTTGAGTCCCCAAACCGCTCAGTTCGCGCGAGCCGGTCCGTGTCCGCCCACGCGTGCATGTAGTTTTGTACGCGGCTTGGTCGTTTTATAACAGTTCGTCCTGCTCTTTCTTTCGCTCCGTTTAATTATGGCATTCTTAAAATTAGCGCTTAATAAACGACATGTACGGGCTAGTGTAACGGAAACTCTCATTCTCACTGGCCGCAAACGGATTTTATAATCGGGCCTCGGAGACGAGACGAAACTTGTGTTGGCCATTTTAAAACCGGAGCGTCCATCACCGGTCCCATTCTGCATGTAACTGATCCTTCCAATCAAATCACTTAATTGGATGTACTTGCCCGTGACTGACTGGTCCGGTGAGGTCGTCAACATTACATAACAGGTTATGTTGTCCAGTACTATTACGGTTCTTGCGGGGTCATTTTAACTGATCAAATGTTATATATCGTTAAAGCGGCAGGCAAACAATTCTCTTGTTAAAACAATCCTACAAATCGTAGATAATATATTCATCTTGAGGCTGAGTGAACCAGCTTAAAAAACCTCAATGGCGTTTCCATCCGGGCGTCTAGGAGGTTGTGAAAAGCAAAATTTTCTTTGTCCCTCCCGCGCCAACCAATGGTGCCGCTCCGCCTTACGGGATCATCTACAAAATCTCCCCACATCAATCCCCCCCAAGGTCATCTACCAAAAATCATCCCATCCAAATCATCCCCCCCACTTCAAAACAAAATCTACTAATACGCCCCTGATTGCTTAACACGAATCCTTAAGAAAGTTTCGAGAGAAATGTCACCTCAATTGCAACGAATAGTGCTCTCCGGGTACTTGACTTTTAGGGACGTAGCTATGTTTTTTTTAGTGGAGATGTGCAGGAAGAGGGGGAGGGGGCTAGAGCAGTGGCGTCGCTGGAGAGGCACATGGGGGCCCGAGGGGGCCACGCAAGTATACTACTTAGCGGAGCGGACACCATCGCTTGGCGCAGAGCGTACAAGATTGTGCAAGCCCCCAGATGGCCGGTAATGGATTTTCCCCTGGCGTTTAAGGCTGCACGTGTCCAAGCTTCACACATGGGCATTTTATGAAACACAAATTTGGTTGATCGGTGGAAAATGTTGGACATTTTGTCGGACCTCGATAATACCGCCCGCGGGCTGCCCCAACTTCAACTCCCTAGCCAGAATGTTGAATTAATTGCTGCGCCATACTCTATCCACCAGTGCGCCACGAAGCGCGCAATTTTTCTCAAGATTTCCCGAGCACATATGAGGCAAATTGATGATCCTTGCAGAAATTTAGGACATTTAGCCAGCTTTACCTCTATGTCCCAATAAATCTAAACGTTATGGCCATACATTGCCGGGAACTTCCGATAGTATTTCCCTTGAGAAACCACGCGTCGAAAATCAAAGCAGTTCCCTGATATCTCTATAAGCTACGGCAGTCTAAATAATACCGTATTCGCGAGATACGATTTAAGATGAACAATGTCTCTTCAAATCTCCACAGTGGCTGCTTCCATCCCATAGGCATAACCGGATGTTATATTTGCTTTTGAATCATTCTAGATTCTGGCAGAATGTAGACTGGGGACGTCCATTTTAAACTTTTTTGAGCCAGAACCTAATTCAAGCAAACGTCACAAAGATCCCCTTCACGAGCGCGTTCAGTTCGGTCAAATAATGAAAGGAAAGCGGAAAGAGTCCCGCGACCGAACCCGGGTCGCGCAGTTAATAGAGCGCTACAACACTTGTGCGGCGCCAGGACAAAGGCGTGCGAAATGTGTTCAAACTTTCTTTATCTTGTTTTTAGTAATACTCCCGACAGAATTCAACCAAATTTTCAGTGCATTGGTTGCCATCCTGCTTGGGCCTACTTCAATGACCATTTCCCTAACGGATTATTTTGCTCATTTTAGTATTTTTTCGGCTTATCCATCGACTTTTCCTCTCCTTGATATGAAAACTATGGGTTTGCTATGAGTAGCACAGGATCGGAGAAGAACGCATTTCGTGTAGGTTCAGGACTGCACAATTTCACGTAGGCCCTGCCTATTGCCTATCGGCATTAATAGGCCTCAGTGTGCTCATTATTTCCTTACTTGTTTCCCTGATTCTTACGATCTGACTGATTCTGTGCGTTGTGTGTTTTTGAGAATCGAACAAACATGATAGAAATCTACCACAGCGCCATCGTAAGTTAGTTAACGTTTATTTAGTTCCTAGGGTATCCATATAAAGGCGCTGTTACTTGTGAACCAAGCCAGATCTGGCAACTTCTGAGCACACCTTCGATGATTTATGTATCCTATAAACTCCGCCCTCGGTGCTCTGAGGCTCTTAGGAGAATGATTTCACAAAATAAGCGAGCAATTGTTGATCTCGTGGCACATGATTCGGTAATTTTCAAGACATTTATATCCACATGAACGGGCGTTTTCACAATGTCTGTGCCAGTGCACCTACAGGCCTAGCCTATATATTAAAAACGTTCAATAGACAATGCAGGGTCATAAAATTTTGATCGCTCATAATGTTTCCTCCTCGTCTTCCCCGAAATTGCACCAGAACAAAAATTATATACAACGAACATATACAACATCGTCCAAATACATGATTTCCTACGATAATCTCTTTATAGGGATACCGTAGTCGTCGGATGTTCTCATGTCCGAATAGGTAGTTAGACGGTAAGAGCATGAAATTACCGAGGGGCTGTGGCTATTTCCTTCCAGCATCGCCAACTTCTCAGCATAATTTCCATCGTGAGGATTGGTGAAACCTTCGCGTCATTCCATGGCTTAATATATTTTGGAAAACAACTAATACGTGCAAGATCATCTTTTTGTATAAATAGTAGGTCCCACTCGTCATCGATGCGACAGAAAATTGACGGGCGCCATATGGTTTTGTACTTGAGTTCCACCTGATGCCAGGAGTTTAGCTAAAATGTTGATGATTTCATTGTATAAAAGCGTTCGTATGATATTTCTTACCCCGGATCCCCCGAGTCTCGACCTCAACAAACCCCGAGCCCTTTTAACTCCTCGACTTACCGATAAATGTCCTGCCAGCGTCATATCTTATCTAATCCTGCAGCTCTTTTCTTGATTGGTCGAACCGCTTGAGTACACAAGGTCATATGACTACAACGTACTACGTTGCCTATGTCGCGCTGGACAAGGTGAAATTATAGTAACCAAACTGAAAATTGCTGGTACAGATTTTAGGACACCAATGCTTTCGCTGCCGTTCAGAGTTCTTCGCACGGGGACATTTGTCTCTCTTCAAATGTTACAAGCAACAGGCCGCCCATTGCCTCTCTCCATTATTATAATAACCCAGGCCCTAATCTGGGCTGAACGCAAGTGTGTAAAAGGCAGTACGCGAAGTTTTCCATTGTCTTCAGACCGCGCCCACCTGAAAATGTCCCCCGCCGAAAGAGACACAGACACCGTAGTTGATCACACATTTAACGCACGAAAATGTATCCGCGTGTCAGTCCGTGTCCCGGGAAATTCTGCGTCAATTTGTCCCGGTAGAGTAGCACATACGTAGATGTCCGACACTTTAACGCACTCGAGGGTGATCGCGTTGTCATCGCGGGAGTGGGGGACATTTTCAAATCGCTACCCTATATGAGCGCTTTTGGCCTCTTCTCCCAGTTACTATAATCGCTCCATTGTTTCATCCAATCCCGATATTGTGAAAGGCGCATTGTTCTCGCGAGGTAGGCCTCTACTTGCTGTACCATCCCCCAGCCCTTTGTTACCCACTCCCCCGTCCCGATACTCGGCCAATTGAAATGCATACAACTGCGATGTCGAATGCCTATTGTACAACCCTACTCCGTGTTTTTACGGATTACTACATGCTGATTGGCTCAACCCAGTCACGCGAACTGTCTTTATTCTGCAAGCACACAGTCAGTATCCTACTATAGACTTGTTCAAGTTGTCGGTCATTTTGGAATACCACGCAGCTGGGTCAGAGTAACACAAATGTACTTGCTCGATTCGCTGGGTCGAGTAGTAGTTAGTAGTAGGTTGAGTCTCGTCTATCCTACATGGCTCAGTGATCAATCCCGCCAGTTATCACGATCTTGCGCAAAGTTTACTGCTTCCTCGAAACTGTTATGTTGATGTCCTTGAATTGCGATATTTGATTTTTCCGAGCAAATTAGTCACAGGGTTCTCCCAACTGGCTTTAGTAGTATGTCTCAATTCTTCTCTCAGAGCGATTTCGCTGGAGCTTCTCTTGGAGTCTCGCGAGGTGACCAAAAAATCTCAAACTTCTATGTGCGTACAAACGGAAGACCAAGGGATTTGATTGGTACATCATAGAGTTCGTCGTTGGTATCCAATTGTTAGTGGTCCATCTGATGATGAGAACATTGCGGAGTAGTCTTCCTCTGAAAGTGTCCAATTTTGTGCTCAAGATTCTTCGTTTGTACCCCAATTCATCAATTATACAGAAAAAATACTCTGTATAAGGCAATCGGAAAATCGGAGTTTGATTGCTTGTACTTATTGGTCTGCTCTTGAAAATTGTTGATAAGTGTTGAAAGCATTGTTGGTTATACCAAGTCTTCTGTTGAATGTCTTCTTCCGTCCTAACAAGCTTCCAGCATATTTACATTTCTTCCAAGTTTCATTCCATTTTCTTGTGATTGAGAATTTCTCAGTTTTCGTGCTGATTATTTTTAGATTTCTCCTTTTCAGTTTCTCAGTCACTCGCTCTTCGATGTCCTTGTAATAATGTTCTCCAGTCGCTGCCCAAGAGATATCATCAGCGATTCGCTGGGTCATAAGCATAGAGTATAATATAACTGCTAGATTGCGCACTTTCTTTGGACGCGCATCATGGCATGGAGGCCTAAGCTCTGTTCAATCTACATTGCCGCCATACCGGTCCGGGCACATTGAACAGTCCTCCCTCAGTTCTAAATTAAATGCTCTATGGTCATAATTAAACGCAGTACTTTCCAAACACAAATTGAGGTTGCGTGAACCTTGGGAGTTTATGTTTACCCGCGCAGATCCGGCTTCCAGTATACGCGGCTTCAAAGGGCGTACCGCCTCAACTGAATACAAACAACGGGCGAAACGACGCTTCCGCTCGTTGCATTGTGCACGCCATGTTCACGGGACCGCGCCGACCTCCAGTTCGGCACGCTTGGTTTTTTATTGCTTCCCGCCGTGAAGTACGCACGCAACGCGCTGCCAATCTTTGTGCATGGTGCGCATGCAATTCCCTCGATCGAACTAACTAATAGGTTACCCTATTTCTTATTTACTGTTTAGAGGAGACACCGCTATAGTCTAGAGATGCTAGATATATCTAATCGTCGGGTAATTCCTGATTTGTGGGTTGTATGAATAGGATAACACAGCCGGTCGACTTTCACTGGTTCATAACTTCGATTCCGAATTTAGCTTAATAACGATATCGGCTGCGCCACGTTCGTTATTTACCTAAATTCATAGTCCACCGACTGTGTATCGCCGTAAAAGTCTCCCAGTACAGTTTATTCCTTAATTTAACACACTCTGTTGTTAAGACAAAATGAAGATAATAAAAAAAAATATTCTCAACTCTCCCCACTCTCCACCGCTGGAATCCAAAACGCTCTAAATCTGACCTGTTAATAGTAATTCCCGCATCTCCGGGATCCTGGGGCGGAATGGGGGGGGGGGGAAATGGCGGGGGAGGGGTGAGGGGGTGCAGATATTCGGACCGGACTAATCTGCACTCGCTTTAATTGACCTTCGAGTCGCATCGCTCCCCCCGAAAATGTCAACACTACTACAAGAGCAAACTCACCACGATCACGTCTCGAATCGCACCCTAAATCCAACCATGTATTATTATATCAAGATTCTTTGGTCCAATAATACCACCAGGACTGTAGAAATAATACTAAAAATCACTCGAGTGCAAAAAAGAAGAAGAATAACCCATGAATTTGCCAACGGAAGGTTTTGATGGCTATTCTTGTTTTCTGTGGTATGGGGATAACGCACACACGCCTCGAACCGTCGAACTGACACAAGCTGCCGCGTGTAGAATAACAAACCATGAATTGCCATCAGAGACGTCTATCTGGGGGTCAAATATTTGAAAACAGTGACTGACCCCCAGCAGGGTGTCGCAACACGAATATCCACTCTGAAAAAAGATCAACCGACTGTAGGTATATATCATCCATATGTTGCACCAACTTTGTTTTACATGACTGCTGCTTTTTAGAACACTTTAAACATGTAGTAATATTAATATGCATGGAATAGAGTATCTTTGATTAAAACAAATGAATGAAATGGAATGAGTTAAGGAAAAATAACCACATGAAACTAAATGTTGTCCACAGGGTATCGGGCAAAAAATACGGTTTATCGACCCAACGGTGAACGCACTCACGTTTGAGCTGGATCATCAATATCCTCACGCACAGTTCGGACGGAGACCGGCTGGAAGCCGGTACACTGTACGTATGGCCTCTCACACGGCCGACAACAGCCGCGGGTCAGTAATTACAGACCACTGCTTACACACAACCCTAAGGACGTGCAGTGTTTTCAGGAATTGCCCATTGTGTTTCTAAACCCCAATTTCGTTTGTCATCAGCAAAGCTTAAGAATACTATAAATCCTGTGTTACTTATTCCGAAGAATAGAGGTTTTGGTTTTCAGTATTCTGGTGGGGGTGACATCGCTTGTTTCTGCAGCACTCCACATCTTGTTGAGCAAAATCTACACATTCTGTGTAACTAGCAACCACTATTCGCAATGAGCTTCTATGGAGTTAAGTGACCCACAAGCAGGCGGCCCCTTTTTTCGTTCTACTTTTCACATAATCCGCAGTGAATGACGCACACCCATGGGTGAGCTTTGTGGACTGTCATTTATATTTCATTGATAAAATGTGTTTTCATCCTTGAGGAGTTGGCAATAGGAATATGTGTTGAGGAGAGAAGCTATCATGTGCTTGTAGACCTATAGCAGGGCTTTTGATAGGGTCCCTCGGAGGGTGAAGCAGTTGGGCGGGTCGAGAAGAAAGGTCTACCACAGAGGTAATGGTGACAGCAGTGTGAGTCTGTAATAAATGCGAAACAAAGGTCATGGTTGGCCTCACATTATCGGAGGAGTTCGAGGTCGGAGTTGGTGTACATCAGGATCGTGCGGTCTCCGCTTCGCTTGCAATCGTGGTTGCCGTTATTAAGAGAATGCAAGAGAGGGCTCATGAGTGAAATGCCTGTATGCAATTATCTGTTCTTATGAGCGAGAGATGGAGGAGGGTTTGAAAAAGGGGCTAAAGGTTAACCTCTGCAAGACAAAGGTAATTGAGTGGAGTCCAGAAAGGAAGGGACTAATAAGTACGGAGACCCCTGTGGAGTGTGTGGAAGAGCTTATGAAAACTCATGCAATGTGCAAAAAGTGATAGGATGACCCCAGCGTTTGGCGAGAGACTTTTTGTGGAAGATTCGAACGGGGCTTGTTTGAGATGGTGGTAGCAGCAGAGGAGTTGTGGGAGTAGGTGGAAACAGTGAAGAGTTCTGTTACTGGGGGCCAGGTGAAACGGAAAGTGGATTTGAATCGGCTGTGACTACAAGAGCCAGGATTGGTTGGATGAAGTTCAGGGAGGGCGGTGATTTGCTGCCACGGTAGACGGTTCCCTTGGAGGTGATAGGTAGAGTGTATCGGAGTTTTTCCCGTGAGACCTTCATGCGATGGGAGTGGAGACAGGTGTCTAAGAGAAAGTGAGACGCTATTTGAGAAGGACAGAGAGAGCAATGTAGAGCGATGTGCAGGCGTAAAGCTCACAGCGTAGGATTGAGGATCTGAGGGAGATGCTTAGTTCGGAGGAGCAGTCGACCAACGGCAAAGGCAACATGGAGTGAGATGGTATGGGCATTTGCTAAGAAGAGATGAATATTCATGGTCCCTGAGGAAAGCAGTTTTTTTCAAGTAGCGGGGCAAGAGATCGGGCTGCCAAGGATGACCTGGCGAGAGGCAGGTGGAGGAGGAGACCTGAAAGTTGGCTTGGGGAAGGAGGAGGCAGCCAATCAAGCGAGACGGAGACATGGCGTGAGGCGGTTCTGTCAGAGTAAAGTGAAATCCGGCAACCCTCGCGTCGGGGACAACACCAGATTAAATTGGACGAAGATGACTTCGGATTTGAATGTCCTGATGCACTTACCGTGATAACGAGCGGATATATACCTCATACATTATCGATCCCTGTTTATTCCTAAAATCATGGAAATATTCGCCCATGTTGATTTGGAGGAAAAACTCATATAACTGTATCTTGAGCAGTGATCAGGCTATCCTATGTAACAAGCCTCATTCGACTATGTTATTTTGGTTAATGTCTAATACCTGATCAAGAGTCTCAAATGAATCGTTCCGTCGTATGACTGAGGGAGCTCTACTCGCTGTTCCTTTATATGCTGATCACTGGACCGATCTCGTGGTCTCAGGTTCTGGGGGGGGGGGGGGGGGGGGGGGTAAGACCTGTAATGTTCATTTAGTAATAAAGAAAATCTCGTACATGACTTTAATGAAGTGTCATACGACATCAACGAAGTTTTCTCCTCAGGACAATGTGGAGAAAAATTGCTGCTCAACTGAAATTGTGTACTCATTTGAAAACAATGCCTTTGTGCGATTGCTTATTGTTTTTCTTGTCCAAAAATGATCGGGCAATGGAGATTCGAACTATGTGTTTTTCATTCTGGCAGGTGTTTGAAACGGGGGGGGGACAAATTCCCGAATAATCCGAATTGACTGGCGACGTGCTGACAGGGCAAGTTTTTGAGGGATAAGCCGGTATGGCGGATTCGACGGCAAACTTGTCCCGTAAGACTACTCCCCCATATAACGTTTTATCATACGTTACCCAGTAAACCTCCATGTCCTCATCCGAAACTCATCCTCCTGCTTTGCTGACTTACCCATCGAATTATTTCTGGGAAAGTATCAAACAAGAAGACTTTACCAAATCCATGATCTATGCATGGATGACAGATAAGTCTGTCGAGATTTGTCTATGAGGAAGATTCTGCGGTTGTAATGAAATGGAACTTAATCCGCCATTGCAGGGATATGTTCCCATATTAGTCTCTGCTGAGAGAAGCCCAGCCGGACCTATCCCATCTGCGTATGGATACTAAACAGTTCAACTTGATACCGTCCGACCTGAATGTGATGAAAATCGACCAGGTTTGGGTTAGATGACCGATAATCACCTTCGGTGGGTTCGGAGTGTGGCGTCCTTCAAAAAATGGGGGAGGGGTGGGCGCATGTACGGAAGTGACGTACTAATATAACCCAGACCTACAAGCTATATGATCGAAATAGGGCAGGCTGACGGAATTTTTTGTAAGCTATCAACACAGGTTGAATTGATTCATGAAGGCAATGGAGCAGCACAGTGTTTGTGTTCCCCATACGATAGCTCCGCCATCGGAGTATAAATCAATCGTTCTAAGCGGCGTAAACCTATCGTGATTAGAAAGTTTCGATACTTCCTCTGTTTAGCCTGAAAAGTTTATTTTCAATGACCGTTAAGAGCGGAGTCACAGAAATAGTATCCCAGCAGGCATAGTCGACGTCTTTTGCGTTCACAAGTCGAGTACCAAAGATACATATGTACTGGATGATGGAGGAATCCCCGGCTGAGGAGCCGTGGAGGGGGGGGGGGGGGGGGGTGACCACCCAGCTGTTATGATGGCTTCTTAGGGCTGTAATGCGGCGATAACGTCTTTTCATTGCCCCTTACTGGTTTAGACTTCCCTCTTGTAGTGTCTGGTATTCTAGTAATTCATAGTAGTTCAGATCTCTTGACCATGCATAATAATGAAATATTTTGTATTACACCTTGTTGGCATGGTCTAATTGCAGAGTATGGCCTGTACGCGATTATTCCTATCTTCATGGTGGCATTCGTTGCCGGTGGCGTCGGATACTACTACTACAGGTAAGGTAAACTAATGCTACTTGGAATATACCCGAGTCAGTTTGCTACTTGAAAGATATTTCGAGTTAGTCTATTCTTGGAATCATTTTTAGCTTTGTATCGCGACACAGGATATACTTCGAGAGTCAAATAGTGAGGCTTTGTAAACTAATAGACACAAAACCCATCAGTCATTTTCCACGCACTATTACACGCGAAAACCTTTGTAGGTCACAGTAAGCTTCCACTCTCAATCACCCATTCACCCACGCCTGACCATACATTGATTATTGTTTTTTCCTCTCTTAAACGTACGAGAGAAAAATAGAGGGCTCGAATCTCTAACTGCCACTAAATTCTATAAAATCCACAATTCCTCTTTGACATTTTACATCTCGGAAAGTTTATTTTAAACTTACTCTATCCTGGTGCAGCATAAACAACTTACTGAAGCTCTCTATTTATCCTCTTCAGCTAGGAGAAGTATGAGGAATGAGCTGAATCCTTCAAATCCTGTATTCTCTCACAGTCTTCACATTTTAATTAGTGATGACCCTGTCCCTATCATGCGGAGGTACTCACTCTCCGTGCCCTAACTTACCGATTAGTATGGCTCAGGTTGATTTAGCCGTCGGCTCACCACCGGGGAGGTCGAGGTTCGAATCCCGTACTTTAGAAAAAAAAACCACACTTTAAAAAATGGACACCTTTGCCTTCCCATGCTCCGCTCGCACGAGAGATGGCCAGACAAAAAGGGTATAGGCAATCGGCTGCATTCTTTGCCATTCTAGGTAGTGATCAAATTTTAAAAAATCTTATTCCCCACTCAATAAAATCCCTCAATCCTAAAATTCTAAATTCCCAAAAAATCCCTACTCCCTCCTCCCTTAAAAAAAATCCTAATCCAGCAATAATAAAATAAATATCTTCCCCATCCCCTCAAATTAAGGCTCTGCTGCCATGAATGCATTGGTTTTAAATTTATTATTCGTTTGATGGAACGTCGCAGCTGACGAAAAGTGTGCATTTCACCGTCTCTCCAACCTTTACTTACTCTGCCTCGAATAGAGGGTAGGGTTCTTCTTTGCTTAGCAAGTATATCATAAATCAATCTTCCCTGGAATATATACGAGGGAGCTTCAGCCTCCCAAACAACGAACAATTACTCAAATCCGAGTTATCTTGGTATCTTACATTCCTAAATATCCGAGCTAAACCTGTATGATTCACTTTGCAGGAAGGACGTATAGCCTATCCCCTCCTCGTCTGATCCTGATCACCTTTAATTCTCAGAAAGAAAGAAGAAGTACGAGGGAGAGCTGGACAGGTTCTGGTCTGGAAAATTTCCAGTGGAGACATACAGACCAGAGAGAGGCAACGAACAAAATGGAATGTCTATTGAAAGACAGGTCAGGATACGATCCTCGTTGGCGAATCAGGAGCAGCAGCAGCAGCAGATATTATTTTGCCACAGATCGGACATATAGGGTATGTTCACATCTGGGATGGGGGGCATCTCACCCACACAAACGACGTCTTCCCATGCAATGGGGTATCATGTTCTGGGTCCTGTTCCACGAAAGGGTAAGGTCAATCGTAACTATTTGTGGAACGAGGCCGCCTTCCGTTCTCCGTCAATGGAGGGCATGCTCATGAACACATTTCTGTAGTAGTGAAATCAGGAACAGCTCAGCAGGGCATGTCCCCTCTAAAAGCTACGGCCTCGGGAGACAAATTGAAGATGTTTCCAGGATTCCTTGCTGAAATATTGATCAATTTTGGGTAGATTTTGACGTTCGCAAATACCGACGTCGGGGAATAATTTGACTGTTATCTCGGGGTAGACACTGATAACTAAACCGGGGAGGAAAGTAATAGAAGAATCCTGCGCAGGAA